>VWZI01013030.1:188815-217092 GCA_013396835.1 Psilopogon haemacephalus | reverse complement strand
AGCGCAGCGTAGCGCAGCACACGGCGGCCGCCGCCACCTCAGGGCAGGACGGGCGGGGGCAGCGCCACTCTCGCGAGAGCCGCGCCGAGCCCGCCCCCTGCCGGGCGGAAGTGCGGAGAGCGGCCGGGCACGCCCCCTGCCGGGCGGAAGTGCGGAGAGCGGCCGAGCCCGCCCCCTGCCGGGCGGAAGTGCGGAGGGCGGCCGGGCACGCCCCCTGCCGGGCGGAAGTGCGGAGGGCGGCCGGGCACGCCCCCTGCCGGGCGGAAGTGCCAGCAGGGCAGGTGGTGAGGCTCGTCCACGAGCGGGCGGAAGTGTCCGCGGAGCTGCCGTAGGACTCGTCCGCTGCCGGACGGCAGCGGCACTACAGGCCGGGTCTGCCTCATCGCGGATCCGTCGTGGGCCCTCGTCGTCCTTCGCCTTCCGTCGCTGACCCTCCGCGATCCCTCGCGTTGCACCGCCGCCGCCTCGCTTAGGGAAGGCGCGCAGGTGTCGGCAGAAGGTTAGGGCCCTGCGTAGTGAGGCGGCTGGGGCAGAGGGGCTGTGCACGCACGTGGCCCGTTCGCCGCCTTGTCTCGTAGGTCTTCCAAGGGGGTGCCCAACCAAGCCGGTGCTGACGGTGGCCTTCCAGGTGCCGTGCAAATCGAGGTCGATAAGTCGGATGCTTGATTGATAAAGGCCAGGAGATAGAGAGCGGAAAAGAGCAAAGGGCTCTGGCTTTCCAGAGCCAGGCTGGCCAGAGAGGGGAACCAGGATGAAGGTAAGGGCAAGGCTCAGATGCTGAAGTGTTGTGCTGGATACAATCGCAGAGCCTGTTCTTGTTGGAAGTGACAGAATCAAAGAATCGTTTCTGTTGGGAAAGGCCTTTCAGATCCTCCAGTCCAACCATTCTCTAACTGCCAAGGCTGGGGCTAATCCATAACCTCAGCACCACAGCTCTGCCTCTTTCAAACGCCACCAGGGGTGGGGACTCCTCCCTGGGCAGCCTGTGGCAGCCTTCGAGAACCCATGCAGTGAAGACATTTCTTCTAATGTCCAACCTGAACCTCCCCTGGGGCAACTCGAGGCCATTTCCTCTTGTCCTGTCACTCATTACTAAGGAGATACAAAAGATGGATTGATATAAAAATTTAAAGTATTTTTTTTCTCATTAACTGCCATTAATATTAATGATCTGAAACCACTGACAGGAATTAAATTACAGGCTTCCTGATTTGTTTTTCCTTGTGTCTTCCTTCCAATAAATGTTGATGTGATCTCTCTTCTCCCATCACATGATGAATGATCAGCAAGCAGTAGCTCATAGGAGGAAGAGGCTTCCTTTTGAAATGCTTTTCCTGTTAATATCTGCTGCAGGGGGCAATGAGGTCTGCCCTCAGGCTCCTCTTCTCCACACTAACCACCTCCATCTCTCTCAGATGTTCCTCCTCAATCCTGTTCTCCAGACCCTTCCCCAGCTTTGTTGCCCTTCTCTGGACCTGTTCCAGCCCCTCAATGTCCTTCTTGGAGTGAATGGCTGCCAGTGTCCATCTGATCACTACGGAGGTCCTTGTGCATATGCAGGAACACACTGAGGCACTTGCCCTGGCACGTGCCTGTGGTGTGTCCATGTCCTGCTGCCTTAAAAAAATCATGAAACTTCTGAGCCAAAGCAGTAGAATGGCCAGGAACAAGGATGGTCAGAGGGTTGGAGCACCTCTGCTGTGGACACAGGCTGAGAGAGCTGGGACTGTTCAGTCTGGAGAGGAGAAGGCTCTGAGGAGACCTTACTGTCTCCTACAAGAAAGCTGGGGAGGGACTTCTTAGGGTGACAGGTAGTAACTGGACTGGGAAGAATGGATCCAAGCTAGAGGAGGGCAGATTTAGGCTAGATGTTAGAAAGAAGTTCTTCACCGTGAGGGTGGTGAGAGACTGGCACAGGTTGCCAAGGGAGGTGGTGGAAGCCTCATAGAATCAGTCAGGGTTAGAAGGGACCAAAAGGATCATCTAGTTCCAACTCCCCTGCCATGCCCAGGGACACCCTACCCTAGATCAGGCTGCCCACAGCCTCATCCAGCCTGGCTGCAAACACCTCCAGGGATGTGGCCCCAACCACCTCCCTGGCCAACCCCTTCCAGGGCCTCACCACTCTTATGGTGATGAACTTCCTCCTCACATCCAGTCTGAATCTCCTCACCTCCAGCTTTGCTTCCATCCCTGGAGGTTTTCAAGGCCAGGCTGGATGTATCTCTGGGCAAGCTGATATAGTGTGAAGTGTCTCTGCTCATGAGACATTGAATGATCTTTGAGGTCCCTTCTGGCCCTGACAATTCTATGACTCTATGATTTGTAAACACATGAAGAATTCTGGGTCTTCTGAAAACTAAGGAGGTATAAGCTTAACCTCCACTTTCAGTTCTTAATGATGAAGAATTTGAGCAAGGAATTAGCAGAGAAAATGCCTGCTCTGTAACTGATTGCTCACTGCTGCTGCTCTAACTGACAGCCAAACTCAGTGACTGCATTAAAGTAGGATGATCTCTAAATTATTAAAAACAAGAGTGGTGTAACCTTAGCTGCTGAGGTAGCTCCAGAAGCTGGGGAAAAATGCTGCTTGAAAAGCATCCTGAGTTGGTTTGTCAGTGGCTGCCAGCAGCTGCAGGACTCCAGGGCTCTTTAAGGAGAGGACCTCATTGATGTGTATAAAGATGTGCAGGGCCTCCTTTGGCCTTGCTCCAACAGTTCCATGCCCTTATGTTGAGAGCACCAGAACTGGATGCAGTGCTCAAGAGAGGGAGGATCTCCATGAGCAGGGAGCCAAATGCTATGGAAGAAGCTCAAGTCACCCTGCAAGGGGGTGAAATAGTGTGCTGAGAAACACAAACACAGGTACAACTGGTAGAGTGTGGTTCAACACACACCTTCTGGCACAGAGGAGTGGAAAACCTGCACTGGGAAATGCTTCATGCCCAGCTGGGTGCTCCCACGCATCCCTCCCTGGGCATCCAAGTAGCAAGTGACAAACTCTCCTTAAATACCAAATCAAGATCACTGAAATCACAGTGACAAAAATAGACCAAGAAAAATGTCTCCTGAATAAGGTGTGGCAAGGGAGAGGGACGTGACAACATTGGCTGTGGCTGCAGCTGTGTGTGGTAGGTGTGGAAAGAGCGATGGTGGCACTGGCTGGCTGCCACTCACTGCCAGCTGCAGGACCTGTGCCTGGGCTGTGGAACAGGTTTGTGTTCATGTAGGCGATGAGGCTGGCAGGGAGCAGGCAGTGCTGGGACATGTGCCTTGCCTTCCTGGGAGCATGGGAAGTGCTCAGCACCAGGGGTGCTGTAGAAAAGCAGATGTCCCACTTAGCTGTGAAATAATGTCCCCACATGGGCTGAAAACTGTCCCCGGGTGGGCTGGGTGGTCTTTGACTGCCGTGGTTAAGAGCAAAAGGTGTTCTGACAGAAAGAGACTTTGCAGAACTGCCTGTCAGGGAATCAGTAAGGCCAGAAAAGACCTCTAAGATCATCAAGGCAGCAAACTCAACACCTTCATGGCCACTAAACCATGGCCCACACTGCCCTGGCCACACAATTCTTGAACACCTCCAGGCATGGAGACTCCACCACCTCCCTGGGCAACCTGTGCCAATCCCTGGCCACTCTTGCACCAAAGACATTTTTCCTCCTCTCCAACCTAACCCTCCCCTGGCACAATTCCAGGTCATTTCCTCTCCTTCTATCACTGGATACCACGAGAAGAGCCCAACCTCCACCTCACTGCAGCCTCCTTTCAGGTAGCTGTAGAGAGCAATGAGGTCTCCCCTCAGCCTCCTCTAGACTAACACCCTCAGTTAGTTTGCAGGGGGAAAAACAGAGGATGTGGAAGGTTGAGGCTCTTACTGAAGTGTGTGAGCAGTCTAGGCTGCAGCATCCTTCTTCAGCACTGGTTTTCTCCTGTTTGCAGCTCAGATGAAGGAGCAGATCATCAGGAGAGGGAGACCTCCCTTTACTCTCAGAACATAATCTCAGGACTACAGAGCAGAGGAGCCATGTCCCTGAAGTGTGTAATGTGAGGCAGAGCTGCCTGCTGGTTAGTGACACTTTTCTCTAAGACAACTTTCCTTCTCCTTCAGCAGTCCCAGCACAGCCTTGCAGCCAGGGAGGGCTGCAGCCTCCTTACTTCCTTGAAGGCCTCCCTGCCGCAGAGGGGCTCAGCAAGGTGTTTGCTGTGCAGCTGTGACTTGATTTTTCCCTGCAAAGACCAGGCCCAGAGTGGGAAAACATAAGAAAGAAGGGAAAGGAGTTAATGCCCACTGGGGAGGTTGGTGCCCTTTTGCTCCTAGCACAGGGTGAGCCCAGTCTGGACCCTGCCTTCATCGTTGCCCTGGCCCCTCAGACTGTCTATAAGGGCCTGTGGTGATAGGATGAGAGGCATTGGTTGGAAACTGGAGTAGGGGAGATTAAGGTTGGACATTAGGAAGAAATTCTTTACCATGAGTGTTCCAGTGCCTGATGACCCCCCTCAGTGAGGAAATTTTTCCCAGCATCCAATCTAAACCTCTCCTGGTGCAGATCAAAGCCACCTCCTCTTTCCCCATCACTTGCCAACTGGGAGAAGAGACTGGCCCCCACCTCACTCCAACCTCCTTTTGGGGAGCTGTAGAGAGTGATGAAGTCTCCCTTCAGCCCCTCCTCTCCAGGCTGAACAGCTGCCAGCTGCTCCTCATGGGATCTGTGCTCAAGATCCCTCACTGCCCTTCTCTAGACATGCTCCAGCACTTCAGTGTCCCTCCTGTAGTTAGAGTACAGCTGCTGAATGGAAGGGGAGGTGCAGCTTGAGTCCTTGCTGAATGCAGTAGGGGCTGAGCAAGCCCTGTCTGTCTCTCCAGGTGCCTTCCCAAAGCTCAACCCGTGCCTGGATTTGTATTCAGAGGCTTTTCCTGCTGCTCTGCCTTGCACTGCATCATCTGCTCTCACAAATGAACCAAGCTAATGACACAGACATGCCTTTATTCATGCTGCCTGGCAGGCTGACAACTCCTGCATGTGCAGATGAGCTGTGGCTCAGCTTTTGCCAATGCAAATGCTCTGCCCTCCAAATTTCCAAGACTTTTTTTTTTGTCTGAAGATGCTCAGTGGGTGCAGATGCTTTGATACATGACTGCTGCATTTCTGTTTATGCTCCCTCTCTAAGTGCCTAAAAGCATTCTGCTGGTTTATGAATCAGAGCTGGTGCATCACTGTCTAGCAGAACCATGAGTTGTGCTTCCTGCTGGAGATGGTAGAATCATGGAATTGGTTGGAAGGGACCTTCAGAGATCATCCAGTCCAACCCCTCTGCCACAGCAAGGTCATGCAGGGCAGGTCACACAGGAACACATCCGGGTGGGTCTTGAAAGTCTCCGGAGAAGGAGACTCCACAACCTCTCTGGGCAGCATGCTCCAGGGTTCCAGCACCCTCACATCAAAGAAGTTGAGCTTGGCACTACCAAAAAGAGCCTGGCACCTTCTTCTTGACACCCACTCTGCCATGGAGAAAGGCTGAAAGCCCTGGGCTGGTTAGTCTGGAGAAGAGAAAGCTGAGAGGGGATCTGAGCAATGTCTACAAATATCTGAGGGGTGGGTGTCAAGAAGAAAGTGCCAGGCTCTTTTTTGGTGGCACCCAGTGATAGGAACAATGGCTACAAGCTGGAGCCCAGGAGGTTCCACCTCAAGATGAGGAGAAAATTCTTTGGTATGAGGGTGCTGGAGGCCTGGAGCAGGCTACCCAGAGAGGCTGTGGAGTCTCCTTCTCTGGAGAATTTCAAGAGCCACCTGGATGTATTCTTGTGTGACCTGCCCTGGGTGACCCTGCTCTGGCAAGCAGATTGGACTGGATGATCTCTGGAGGTCCCTTCTAACCCCTACCATTCTGGGATTCTCTCATCTAGTTGGAGATGTTCCTGCCTAGTGCAGGGGCTTGGCCTAGATGACCTTTAAAGGCCCCTTCCAAACCAATGGATTCTATAATTTCAAATCAATTGATTCTATAATTCTAACCAATTGATTTTCTAATCCTAACCAATCGATTCTCTAATCCTAACCAATCGATTCTCTAATCCTAACCAATCGATTCTATAACTCAAAACCAATCCCAAATTAAATCAAATGTTGACTGAGAAACAAAGAGGGAGCTTTTCCTGACCTGCTTTTGCAGGACATGTTTGATTGGAAAGCAGAAAGAAAAAAAGACAGCAACACCCCAGGGAAGGAATTCTGTGGCAAGCATCTCCTGAACGGGAGCTAAACTGAGAGCAGAATGGCTGCATGCCAAACATGCTCCCAAAAAATCCATTAGCTTCCTACAGATGAGTAACAGCAGGAAGGGCTCTGGTGTCTGGAAGCTGTCACTTTCTTTATGCCCTTAGCACAAAGCCAGGCAGTGCTCAGAAAATATCTTTTCTGGCTCCTGGTCATCATGCCTGCATTTAATAATTCATCACTGCTTGCCTGGGGCTGCCCTTCTGATGTGGTCTGGGAGAATCCAGACTCTTAGGCCACAACCAGCAAGGTCAAACTGTGTGTAACTGAGATTTTACCAGTCATCAGCCTCTGGTTTAGCCTCCAGTCCTCCTCAGAACAAGTGCAAATGAGACTCAGCCATGTGAAGAGAAGAATGATTGTAAGGAATTTTTCTTGTAGAAGAATAAAGCTGGTTTGTCACACAGGGAATCACAGAATGCCAGATTAGAAGGGACCCCAAGGGTCATCTGGTGCCACCAGAGGTACAAGTTGATAGCTCTGTAGGCAGAACCTATCTGAATCTGGATCTGATTTAGGGCTTGCAGCTGGCATTTCAGTAGTGCAAGTTTCACTCTCTTAAACCTTTGTTCTCTTGACCACCTTATAGTGGTTCTACTGGATCTGCTGGAGTGGCTCCAGAGGAGGCCACCAAGATGACCAGAGACTGGAGAACCTCTCCTATGGGAACAGGCTGGGAGAGTTGGGGCTGTTCAGCCTGGAGAAGAGAAGGCTCCAGGGAGACCTTAGAGCTGCATTTCAGTATCTGGAGGGGAGATACTGGGGAGAAACTGTTCAGAAGGGCCTGTGGGCATAGGACAGAATCACAGAAACATTCAGATTTGCAAAGCCTTTCAGGATCACCAAGCCCAACCAGATCCCCACTCTCCAAGGCTCACCCTAAACCATAGCCCCAAGCACCACATCGAAACAACTTTTAAACACATCCAGGTTTGGTGACTCCATCACCTCCCTGGGCAGCACATTCCAATGCCTGACCACTCTTGCTGGGAAAAATGTTTCCTAATGTCCAGTCTAAGCCTGCCCTGCTGCAGCTTGAGGCCATTGCCTCTTGTTCTATCACCAATGACCTGTGAGCAGAGACCAGCACCAACCTCTCCACAACCTCCTTTCAAGTAGCTGCAGACAGCCATGAGGTGTGCCCTCAGCCTCCTCTCTTTCACACTAACCATCCCCAGCTCCTTCAGTCTCTCCTCATCACATTTATTCTCCAGGCCCTCCCCAGCTTCCTTGCCCTCCTCTGCACTGGCTCCAGCACCTCCACGTCTGAACACAACACTCGAGGTGTGGCCTCACCAAAGCAGAGTCCAAGGGGACAATCCTCTCCCTGCTCCTGCTGGGCACAGCATTGCTCATCCAAGTCAGGATGCCTTTGGCTTTCTTTGCCACCTAGGCACTCTGCTGGCTCATAGTCAGCTGCTTCTCCATTACCACCTCCAGGTCCCTTTCTGCAGGCAGCTTTTCCACTGCCCCAAGCCTGCAGCCTTGCTTGGGGTTGTTGTGGCCCAAGTGCAGGACCTTGCATTTGGCCTTGTTGAAGCTCATCCCATTGACATTGACCACAGATCCAATGTATCCAAGTTCTTCTGCAGAGCCTCCCTACCCTCCTGCAGATCAACTCTGCCACTTAACTTGGTGTCACCTGTGAACTCACTGCTGGCACACTCTGTGTCTACATCAGATGCTAAACAGAAGTGCAGCCTGCTCCAGCTGCACTTGGCAGGGGGTTGGCCAAGATGCCCTTGGAGGGTCCCTTCCAACCCAATGCCATCTGTGGAGCTGTTCCCTGGCTTTCTGGGGCTGTGGGCTCAGGAGTTCATGAGTAACCTTGCTTGTGAACCCAGATTTACTGCTATGTGTTATTTGCATCCTGCAGGACTGGGTTTCCAGATCTTCTTGCAAAACTTACATCCTTTTCCCCAGATGCACCAACCACTTTCTCCAGCAGCTGCCTTACCTGCCCATAAAATGCTGAGCAAACAGCAGCATTTGCTGGGAGGTGCTGGGTAGAGGCTGCAACGGCCAACCACAGTAGCATGAGTCAGGGCTGCCCCGGCAGCCTCAGCTTTGCATTCTGCTTTGATGGCTTTCTGCCTCACCCTTTGAATTAGTTTAGCCTCAGTTTATATAAATATATATCTGTGCTCTTGAGGATAATTACTATTTACTTCTAGTGCCTTCTGCTCTTTCTCTTGATGGATTCCAGGTCCCAGAGCAAATTAAATAGTCCACTGCTGCTGTCTGCAGTGCCTAGAAAGAGCAGGTGGGGAGTCTTTGCAAACCTAGCTGGCCAGGTGTGAGGTGTATGGTCTGAAATGGGCCTTCTGAGCTTTTTAGGGAAGAAGCTACCCCAAAACCCACTCACTGAATCACCTGCCCTCTTCCTAGGGATGAACTGTGCTCTCTGCTGCAAGAGGTGATGCTGGCAGAGGACACAGACAGGTAGAGAAAACCAAGTGCTGGCAGAGGGTTGTCCATGAATGGTGGGAATAAAAGCTGGAAAGCATCGGAAAGCAGAGGTGCTGAGGTCAGATGAGAGAGGGCCCTCCCAGATCAGCAAAGTATTTGCTGGGGCTAATCCAGGGCACCCCAGAGGACACATTGCAGCTGCTCTGTGTGTAATCACAGCATGGCTTAGTTTGGAAGGGACTTCAGAGTTCATCTGCTCCAACCCCTTGCCACAGGCAGGGACACCTCTCACTAGCACAGGTTGCTCAAGGCCTCATCCAACCTGGCCCCTTTTGAACAGAGCTCCATAAATCACAGAACCACAGAATGTCAGGGACTGGAAGGAACCTCCAAAGCTCATCCAGTCCAACCCTTCTGCCAGGGCAGGGCCACTTACACCAGGTCCAGCAGAAACACATCCAGGTGGAGTTTGAACATCTCCAGAGAGACTCCACAACCCGCCTTGGGCAGCCTGTTCAGGCAGACCAACAAGCAAAAGGGCTTCTTGTGAGGCCTTTTGTTTAGATCTTTGTGCTAAATCTGCAGCTTTCTCTAGGTATAAATGAAGTTCCTGTCGTTTCCCCCTTGGTTTCGCTGGTGATGTGCACAGCTAAATGTTAAGTGTGCATTACTAAGTAACTGAAATGTCACAGGCCCAGATTAAGCTGCTCCAGTGGAATTCAATTAAAGGTTTGTGCTGCTGGTTTCGAAGAGCACAGTGTGAATGTTTTGCAGCAGCAGCAAAGCCAGAATTACAGGTTGGCCTCCTAGTCTCTCTGCATGACTTATGCCAGGAAAAACAAAAACAGTTTGAACTTTGAAAGGCTGGAGCCAAGAAACAATGAAGGCAGTGGAACTTAATTTTAGATCCAGCCTTCTGCTGGCAGGAAGCAGCTCTAGTGGCTTGGAGATGAGGGTTTACCTCCCCAGAGAGGATGCCTGGCCCATGCATGGATATGGTATGTTCATCCCAGACATCTGCTGAAGCTGTGCATTCACAGGATAACAGAACGGTGGAGGTTAGAAGGGACCTCTGAAGATCATCCAGTCCAACCCTCCTTGCCACAGGAGGTCCACCCAGAGTAAATCACTCAGGAACACATCCAGGTGTGTTTGGAATGCTTCCAAAGAAGGAGAATCCTCTATGGGCAGCCTGTTCCAGGTCTCTGCTGCCCTCAAAGTGAAGATTTTTTTCCCTCCTGAGTTCCAGTTTGTATCCACTGTGCCTTGTCCTGTCACTGACACTCACCCTTTAGCTATTGATCAGCATTAATGAGATCTGCTCTCAACCTCCTCTTCTCCTGGCTAACCAGCCCCAAATCTCTCAGCCTCTCCTCATGGGTACATGTCCCAATCCCCTCTCTGTGTCTGGCTGCAAGTGCCACAGGAGCTCACACCCGTGGTGCTCCCTGCCCTGCCAGCCATTGTGCTGCACTGCAAGTTAGATTTTAGTGAACATTCATTGGGAATAGGGAAAAAAAAACCCCTCACATAAATGCTTATGCATTGTGTCCTCTGCACAGAGGCAGCCTGGAGGCCAGGCATGCTCCCAAGCCAGCTCCAGCCCTGCCAGTGCTGGGAGTGGAGTCAAAGGAAAAGCCTCCTCCAGACTTTCCTGCATCCCAGTCGACCCTGGAAAGAAGAAGAGGGTTACTTATGTCTGCTGCCACATTTAGTACAGCAGAGAAATGTCCTCTCCTCCCGACTTTCCTGTATCCCAGTTGACCCTGGAAAGAAGAAGAGGGTTACTTATGTCTGCTGCCACATTTAGTACAGCAGAGAAATGTCCTCTCCTCCCGACTTTCCTGTATCCCAGTTGACCCTGGAAAGAAGAAGAGGGTTACTTATGTCTGTTGCCACATTTAGTACAGCAGGGAAATGCCCTCTCCAGCAGGAAGCCAATGCTCTTGACCCTTCTTTTTGCCTGTCCCAGCATGCAGGACAGCAGCAACCGTCACAGAAGGGATGAGGACACAAGTTTGTGGCTCTACACAGGTTGGTGGTTATGGAAGGAAGGAAGGAGCAGAAGAGCAGAGGTGCTCCCTGCTGATTTGGTTTTAAACACTGATCTTAGGATTGATGAGTCTTTCAGTAGCTGCCTTACACCTCACGTGGGCTGGACCCAGTCTGTGGGGTTTGGCTGGAAGGTGCTGTTGTCTATTTAATTTCCTCCTCAGCATCTCAGCCACCTTCATGATGTGCCAGCAAGTACAGGTTCCCATTTCCTTCCTCAGCTAATCCTGAGAGGGCCAATAAATAACAGGAGGAGTCTTTTATAAGCAGATAGAAAGGGCTGACATCTGCAGTGTGTCACTGGAGTTACCTGGTAATGTGATCCCAGTGTCTCTTGGTAGAAGCAGCATGTGGGTAGCTCTGTGCTACAGAATATCTAGCTTCTTTCTTCAGTGTTCCCTCTGCAGCAACAAACTTCCTGCTGAACGTGGTCCCCTGGAGCTGTCCTGTGTTGCTGGTGCAGCTTCTGGGGTAGAAGACACACTGGCAAAGCCTAGAGTCAGAGAGTGTTTAAGGTTGGAAAAGGCCTCTAAGATCCTCAAGGCCAACTGTCAAGTCAGCCTAGCCCTGTCCCTCAGCAGCATGGCACACCCACATCACCTGGCTGCTTCGCTGGCCTGGTTTCAGTGGAATAAATTCATAGCATCACAGAATGTTAGGGGGTGGAAGGGACCTCCAGACATCATCCAGTCCAACCGCCCTGCTAGAGCAGGATCACACAGGTCATCACAAAGGAACACATCCAGAGAAGGAGACTTCCAGAACCTCTCTGGGCAGCCCGCTCCAGGCCTCCAGCACCCTCACACTGACAAAGTTTCCCCTCCTCTTCCCCTGCCACCTCCTCTGCTCCAGCTGGCACCCAGTGCCCCTTGTGCTGTCCTTGGCCACCCCTGAGCAGAGCCTGGCTGCATCCTCCCGACACTGCCCTGCACAGCAATGAGGGCAGCCCTCAGGCTCCTCTGCTCCCAGCTGCCAGCCCCAGCTCCCTCAACCTGTGCTCACAGGAGATGTTCTACTGCCTGCAGCAGCTTGGGGGCTCTGGGCTGGGCTCTCTCCAGCACTTCCCTGAGGTCCTTCTTGACCTGGGTGGCCTAGAATTGGGCACAATATTCAAGCTGTGGCCTCAGCAGGGCAAGGCAGAAAAATAGATTCCCTTTTCTATTTAGGAAAGCTGCAGTTTTAAGAAGACTACAACACCCATCCCAGCGAGAACAAAGCCAGTAGACACCCTGTGTGTGTTTGTGGCCAGCCGAGGTATGTGAGTCTCCACAGTGATGCAGTTTTGAGTGAGCCAGGAGCCAAAACCAGGGTAGCTGACCAACAAATATTCCATCCCATAAATGTTAGACTCTTTATGGGATCAGTCTCTTCTCCTCTGTGCTCACCATTTCTGGAGAGCCTTGCCCACTGCCCTGCTTGCTGTGACCGTTGTACTATGGCCGTGGTGCTCGCAGTGCCTGACATCCAGCACCCACTGCTGGCAGCACACAGCTCACCACCCCTGCACTGGTTGAACACAGCCTTGCATTAATATTAATATTATTTATTATTGTTATTTTGTGGTGCCTGTTTCCAGTCCAGCCCACAGGTCTCCTTTCCTTTTCTGGATTCCCCTTCCTGGAGAGGGTGGGGTGGGGGCGTCCCTGGGTGAGAGAACAACTAAATAAAGACATTGCACGGGGCTAAACCTCCAAAATGCAGAGACAGAATCACAGACTCATTTCAGCTGGGAAAGCCCTTCCAGATCATCCAGTTCAACCCTTCTTTAAGTCTGCCAAGGCTGAAGCTAAATCATGGCCCTCAGCACCACAGTTCTGCCTCTTTAAAACACCTCCGGGGATGGGGATTCAGTCACCTACACAGGCAACCTGTGCCAAGCTTCGAGAATCCTTTCCAGGAAGAAATTTCTTGTAATGTCTAACCTAAACCTCGGTATCATTTCAGGCCATTCCACCTCCTTCTATCACCTGATACTAGGAGGAAGGGAGCAGCCCCCACCTCACTGCAGCCTCCTCTCACAGAGCTGCAGAGAGCAATGAGGTCTGCCCTCAGCATCCTTTTCTCCACATCCCCAGCTCACTCAGCTGCTCCTCCCCGACCCTGTTCTCCAGACCTTTCACAGCTTCCTTGTCCTTCTCTGGACTTCCTGTAGCCCTTCAGTGACCTGCGCGACGCCGATGAACGGCGGAGAGGTCTCTTTGGCCGTGGTACAGCGGCAGGACCGACGGCACAGACTGGCGGCTCCGGGACCGTCCCCAGACGGTGGCGCTGAGGCCTCACTGTGGCGCTGGCAGCAGCCGAGAGCGGAAGGCACACGGACAGGGAGAACGGGAGCGGTGGTGCCCGAGCAGGGAGAACGGGAGCGGTGATGCCCGGGCAGGGAGAACGGGAGCGGTGCTGTCCGAGCAGGGAGAACGGGAGCGGTGCTGGCCGAGCAGGGAGAACGGGAGCCGTGATGCCCGGGCAGGGAGAACGGGAGCGGTGCTACCCGAGCAGGCAGAACCAGAGCCGTGGTACATGAGCAGGCAGAACCAGAGCGGCGCAGCCCAAGGCGGGGGAACTTAGAGCATCTCCCACTCTTCAGGGGGAAACTCAAGCCTGGCTTTTATTTCTACAGGATGGAAACCTCTGGGGTGCAGTAGCCAGGCCAGGCAGAGACTTATCTCGGTGGCAGCTGTAACAGTCTGTCCTTAACTCCTGCCAACGAGGGTCAGGTCAGATCCAGTCCTGTATGTGGCAGCAGTTCTGCTGAACCTGGGGCTTACACCAATGCTCAAATTCATAGACTCATAGAACTGTCATGGTTGGAAAAGACTTCCAAGATCATTGACCTAAAACCACCATGGCCACCAAGCCATGTCCCAAAGTGCCACCACCTCCCTGAACAGCCTGTGCCAATCCCTGACCTCTCTTGCACCAAAGACATTTTCCCTCATCTCCAACCTAGCCCTCCTCTGGCACAATTTCAGGACATTTCTTCTTATCTTGTCACGTGTTATGAGAGCAAAGAGTCCAACTCCCACCTCACTGCTGCCTCCTCTTAGGGAGCTGCAGAGAGCAATGAGATCTGCTCTCAGCCTCCTCTTCTCCACACTAAGCACCCCCAGCTCCCTCAGCTGCTCCCCCCCAGCCCTGTTCTCCAGACCTCTCGCCAGCTTTGTTGCCCTTCTCTGGACCTGCTCCAGCCCCTCAATGCCCTTCCTGGACAATGCCCTTCTGGCCCAAACCAGAATGTCTGCTGATTAGTTCATTAGATGTACAGAATAACTCTGTGGCTTCATCCTCAAGACTCTCCCAGTTTTTCATGCTGGTATACACTAACCCAAAACCAGTCAGGAATGTGAAGCTAGGGCAGTGTTTGCTTTGAGCCCACTAACTGAAGCTCTCTGGGACTGAAGTGTACCCAGATGCCCACCCCAGGGCCCCAGTGCATAGGAATCATAGAATGGTCTGGGTTGGAAGTGACCTACAAAGGTGATCCAGTCTGTCAGCAGGGACATCCTCCACTAGATCATGCTGCCCAATGCCCTGTCAAGCCTCACCTTGCATATCTTCAGGGATGGGCCTCAACCACCTCACTGGGCAGCCTGTTCCAGTGTTCCAGTACCCTCCTGGTGCAGGACTTGCTGTGCAAGTCCTATGGATGGCAAGGCCTATGGGTGGCAGAGGCATTGTTGGGAGAAAGACTGGAGCACTGGAGATGATAGATTTAGTTTTGGGTTGGGGGGAAAATTCAAGGGGTTCGCTATGGATTCTGTATGTGCTTTGTAATTCTCTTCCTGTATCTCTCTTTCCAAAACATAATTCTGTTCTCCCTCCAATTCATTTGAGACCTTCACTCTGACATGTTTTTTTAAAATCCACAACACCAATTCTGTGCAGGAGTAGCTGAGATGTTCTATTGCTGAAGTGTTGGACTGAATGGTTTCATTGCTTTCTCTCTGTAGCCAACATCCCTGTGCTAGCCAGAGAAGTGAGGGCAGGAGCCTTTGGTACAGTTACAGCTTAGACCTGAAGGTTTATACTCCTCTAGTCCAACACCCTGTACTGAGGTTTCATCACATCTGCTGACACTGTGCACGCTGCAGAGTCTCCATGGTGCAGGCACATTTCATGGTGACTTGTTTATCTCTGAAGAGATAACTCAGCAAATTCGCCCTGCACAACAACACTTCTTACTCCTGCACTGCAGTTTAGCCTTAGCAGATGTGCCTAAATCTGCCTCAGGGCAGAATGTGTGAGGGTAATGTGCGGGAGTATCACAGAATGGGTTGCTTCGGAAGGGACCTCAAAGATCATCCAGATCCAACCCCCTGCCATGGACAAGGACACCTCCCATTAGCACAGGTTGCTCAAGGCCTCATCCAGCCTGGCCTTGAACACCTCCAGGCAGGGAGCAGCCACAACCTCCCTGGGCAACCTGTGCCAGTGTCTCCCCAACCTCACCCTCGACAATTTCTTCCTCATCTCCACTCTCACTCTTGCCTCTCCCAGCTCAAAGCCTTTGTCTGTCATCCTGGCACTCCCAGCCCTTGTCACAAGTCCTTCCCCAGCTCTCCTGAAGCCCCTTCAGGCACTGGAAGGCTGTTCTGAGATCTCCCTGCAGCCTTCTCCAGGCTCAACAGTCCCAACTCCCTCAGCCTGTCCCCATAGCAGAGGTTCTCTAGCCCTCTGATCATCTTCATGGCCTCAGAATGAGGCACTAAAATGTAGTGGCAACTGTGGCAACTTGAGGCATCCTTTTGAAGCACTGCTTTTGGGAATGTCCCCTGAACATCCCTGCACTGCTCCCCTGACTGTTTAGGAGTAGCTCAGGGGGAACTAAGCTGCTTTGCTACTGAGCTCAGCTGATGGATGGAGTGATTCCCCATCACTGACAGCTGCTAGATTTGCTGCACTTGGAACCATTGAGCTGTTCTTGCTTGGAGACAGATTGGTTAATGTATTTCCTGGCAGCAATCAATAATTTATTATTTTATTCCCTGTGATCTTTAATTGGGAGTGAACCTGTAGGTGGATTGCCTGGATGTAAGAAGCATTGCTTGCAGCAGAAAGCCTGCTGAGACTGGAGAACAGGAGCATGCAGCTGCCTGCACCACCTTCCTGATGGCACAGTCATAGAACTGCTGAGGTGGAAGAGACCTTTGAGATCATCAAGCCCAAGCTCACCTGAAGCTCACAATTCCACCACTGCTGCTGAGCCACTGCCACTGAACCATATCCCTCAGCACCGCATCCACATACCTTTAAAACCCTCCAGGGATGGGGACTCCACCACCTCCCTGGGAAGCCTGTTTCAATCCCTGACCACTCTTGCAGCAATGAAATTTTCCCTAATCTTCAGCCTAACCTTCCCCAGTGCAATTTCAGACCCTTTCCTATCATTCTGTCACCTGTTACTGGGGAGCACAGCCCAACTCCCACCTCACTGCAGCCTCCTCTCAAGGAGCTGTAGAGATTAATGAGGTCTCTGCCCTCAGCCTCCTCTTCTCCACACTAAACACTCCCAGTTCCCTCAGCTGCTTCTCCCCAGCCCTCCTCTCTAGACCCTTCCCCAACTTTGTTGCCTTTGTCTGGACATGCTCCAGCTCCTCAATGTTCTTCTTGGCATGAGGGCCCCAAAGCTGAACCCAATGTTCAAGGTGTGGCCTCACCACTGCTGATTAGAGGGGCAGGATCACATCCCTAGATCTGCTGGCCACACTTTTACTGGTCCAGGTTGGAATGCTGTTGGCCTTCTTGGCCACCTGAACACACTGCTGCTTTATCTTCCCTCAGCCAGCAACCAGCACCCCCAGGTCTTTCTCTGCTGGGCAGTTTCCAGCCACTCTGCCCCAAGTCTGGTGTGTTGTATGAGGTTGCAGTGACTCAGTTGCAGGACCCAGCACTTGACCTTGTTGAACCTCATCCTCAGCCCATCCATCCAGCCTAGCCAGTTCCCTCTGCAGAGTCTCCCTGCCCTTCAGAAGATCAAAACACTCTCCCAGCTTGGAGTTGTCTGCAAACTTAGTGAGGGTGCCTTGATCTCCTTATCCAAATAGTCAATAAAGACATTAAAGAGAACTGGCTCCAGAACTGAGCCCTGGGGAACACCACTTGTAACTGGAAGGTAAGAGGCAGCTCTTCTGCCAGGACGTAGCTTGGCGGTGCCACAAGTGACTTCAGTCAGATCCTACGAGTTTAGCATGAGCAGAGCTCCAGAATCAGCATGAATGTTTGAAAAGGCAAAGTGTCACAGAGTCACGGATTGCATTGGGTTGTCCTGTCCAACCCCTCTCCAGGCATCAGGGACACCTCCAGCTAGAGCAGGCTGCACAGGGACACAGCATGGCTGAGCTTGAATGGCTCCAGTGTGTCCCTGATCTCTCTGTGCACAACTTCCTCCTCATGTCCAACCTAACTCTGCCCTGTTCCAGCTCCAAACTATTGCTTCTCATCCTATCCCCACAGGTCCTCCTGAACAGTCCCTCCTTAGCCTGCCTGCAGGTCCCCTGCAGATATTGAACTGCAGCTCTAAGGTCTCCCTGGAGCCTTCTCCAGGCTGAACAGCCCCAACTCTCCCAGCCTGTCCCCAGAGCAAATGTTGTCCAGCCCTTTGATCATCTTTGTTACTCTTCTCTGGACCCTCTCCATCAGGTCCCTGTCTCTCTTGTGTTGGTGGCCCCAGAGCTGGACACAGCTCTGCAGGTGAGGTCTTGTGATAGTAAAAATAACATATGGCAGAAGTTTGTATCTTGTTCTGCTATCTCAGTGATAGATGATTGAAGGCATCCAGGAGTTGTTAAAGAGTTACAGTTTTTCTGTCTTTAATGTTCACACAAGGCAAAAAAAGGTGCCTTGCTGCTTCTACATGGGAAGAAGTTCCCAAATTCCAAGCTGGTATCTGGATTCTCCCATGTGCCTGAAGCTAGAGCTGTGCAGAGCTGTACAGCACTGCTCTCTTGCCTCACCAGAAGTCACTGCTCTCCCTGTTGCTCCAGAGGGAATTGTACACACAACCCCTCCATCTGGCACAGGCACAGGCCACTTTTCCTGCATCCTGTGCTGGCTGGAACAACTTCCTCTGCTGGCACTTGTTCCTTGTCCATCCCCACCTGTGGGAACAGGAGGGAAGATGAAAGTGATCTTCTTTATCCTGCCATGTGCCTGGCAAGTTGAGGAGTGCTGAGGTCCCTGTTTCCTCCTTGCAATAAGCAAGAGCTGTCTCACCAGTTGTAGGACTCAAAAGCAAGGGGGTTGTATGCATTTGAGACAATTGTATTTCACCTCTGTAAGTCCTGTCTCACGGCTGACAGCCCAGTCCATTGTGGCAGAGGGCTTGGGCAAAATGGTGATCATAACACCACCACCCTCAGCATCTGGGACCTGTGCCCAGCAGGGAGCTATTCCACAGCTCTGGCCAGGGCTGCTGGTAGCCTGGGACCAGGTGTGGGGGTCTTCACCCTCTACCTCAGTGCTGCTGAGCTGGCAGCACTGCAGAAAAAGCCTCTCCCCACTGTGCCACCACAGAAGAAGGCCACAGCTTCTCCAGCCTTCATGAAGAGAAGAGCTGCCCCACAAATCCCCAATCTTGTCATCATAACAGAGGAGTCCTTCATAAAGGAGGCTACGGAGAAGCTGCTGCCTGGGCTGGTCTGAGATCACCTGCACCAAAAGAACCCTCACCAATAGGACCTGCACTGAAAGGAGCTGCCCCAAAAGGAGCTGCACCAAAAGGATCTGTCCCAAAAGAAGCAGCACCGAAAGGAACTGCCCCACAAGATCCTGTCCAACAAGGACCTGCCCAACAAATCCCCAGTGTTGCTGTCCTAAAAGATGAGTCCTTCACAAAGGAGGCTGTGGAGCAGCTGCTGCCTGGGCTGGTCTGGGAATAACCCTCAGAGATCTTTAGGCAGACCCAAACCACCACCAGCCGGGGCCTGTTACAGATCTGTGGGCAGAGCTGGACCACATCCAGCCAGGCCCTGTCAGAGATCTCTGGGCAGACACAAATCCAAGCCCCAGGCCCTGTCAGAGATCTCTGGGCAGACACAAACACAAGCCCCAGGCCCTGTCAGTGATCTCTGGGCAGACACAAACACAGCCCCCAGGCCCTGTCAGTGATCTCTGGGCAGACACAAACACAGCCCCCAGGCCCTGTCAGTGATCTCTGGGCAGACACAAACACAGCCCCAGGCCCTGTCAGAGATCTCAGGGCAGACACAAACACAACCCCCAGGCCCTGTCAGAGATCTCTGGGCAGACACAAACACAGCCCCCAGGCCCTGTCAGAGATCTCTGGGCAGACACAAACACAACCCCCAGGCCCTGTCTGGACAGTCCACAGGGGCCTGGGCAGGGTGGTGAGTCCTTGCCTCAGTCCAGCCAGCAGCAGTGTGCCCTGCCGGCAGTGCCAGGCTGCGCCCCTGGCATGGCAGCTGACCCTCAAGTGGCAGCTGGCCCTGATCCTGCCAGGAGTGTGGCCCAGGGCATGCAGCTGCCCTGAGCAGAGGCCATCCTGCTGCCTGCTGCTCTGGGGAACCTGCCATCTGAGAGGGCAATAAACTGATGCTTTGCTCTCTCTCCCTGCTGCTGTGGCTCTTCATGAACCCACCTCTAGTCTATGGGTGAGCCGAGGGGCAGCAGCTTTGCTACCAGGCTCTGCTCTTGTCAGGCCAGAGCTGGAGGCCTGGATCCAGTTCTGCCCTCCCCAGTTCAAGAGAGACAGGGAACTGCTGGAGAGAGCCCAGCGGAGGCTGGGAAGATGCTGAGGGGCCTGAAGCATCTCTCTGAGGAGCAAAGGCTGAGAGCCTGCGGAAGAGCAGCCCCAGAGAGGATCTGCTCAGTGCTGGGCAAGAGCTGCAGGGTGGGGGGCAGAGGATGGGGCTGGGCTCTGGCAATGGGCACAAGTTGCAAGCCAGGAGGTTGCAGCCGCACAGGAGCACAAAGGTCTTTGCCATGGGGGTGCTGGAGCCCTTCTGGCCGAGGCAGTGCAAGAGAAGCACCGAGCCTGTGGGCTGGCTGCCAGGCCGCAGGAAAGTGCTGCCAACCCCAGGGGCTTGGCCAGGGGGGCACAGGCCAAGCTCCTGCGGTGCCACCAGGCCCCCCCGATGGCTTCGGCAGCGCTGAGCAGCCACAGCCTGCTCCTGCCTCTGCCTGCTGCCAGCCCAGCCCACGGTGCCGGAGGTCCTGGAGGAGGTGGTGAGCACAGCAGCAGCTCCAGCAGCAGCTGGGGCCTGTGCTCTGCAGGAGCCGTCCCAAAGCTCTGGGCAGGGCTGCTGGTAGCTGGGGGCCAGCCGTGGGGGTCTCTCGCCTCCGCCTCCTCTACCTCCAGCCCCTCCTTCTCATCTTCTGCCTCCCTTCTGAGGCACCTCCAGAGTCCCCAGGCCTGCAGGTGGTGGGCACCATCAGCTGCCAGCCCTGATTTGCAGAGGGACACTCCGGTGCCTCCCGGGCCCCTGGCATCTGCCCACAGTGGCCAGAGAAGGGCCTGGGTGGTGCCAGGCATCAGCATGGCAACTTGCTGCCCCCTGCCATCACAACTGCCTGCCCCATGGCATCGCCATGGCAGCTGCCCCACCAGAGGACATCACAATGGGGGTGCTCTGCCCGCAGGGCTATGTAAGGGGGTGCAGGCTCAGAGGCAGCAGGCAGTCGGCACAGGCGGTGCAGTCTGGTCAGGCTTGCAGCCTTTGTCCCTGCCGGGTCCCAGCACTGTTGGGATCCTGTTCCCTGAGTGTCGCAGAGTGGAGCTGCGCTTGGTGACGAGGGAGCCTTGGGAGCACACCCGAGTGTGACTCGAGGATCTGCACCATGGCTGTCCTCAGATACCTGCTGGTGCTGCTGGGCTCCATGGTGTGGCTGAGCTTAGCCCCGTTGGTCTGGGCACTGCGCCTGGCCAAGTGGCTATGTGTGAGTGACCACTGTCCCCAGCACGGTGCCCTGCACAGCAGGATGGGGCTGGGGTGATGGGGGGTGGGGTGGCCTGGGGGTGGAGGAGAAGTTGGTCGGGGGGCATGTCCGGGAGTGTCTTAGAGTAAGGTGGCAGCCAGGCTGCCTTTACTAATCCCTGCCCCTCTCCCATCTGCCTACAGAGGTTCCTGCAGAAGCTGTGTCCAAAAAGGGGCCGTCGGCCCCAGAAGGACACACCGAAGAAGAAGAACCTGTTGAAGCTGCGTGTCAGAGGCGTTCAGGGTAAGTAAAGTAGTGCCTGAGGGCAGAGGGAGGGACAGAACCGCAGAGGGCAGACACTCAGGCCCCCGGCAATGGAGAAAGAAGAGCGGGAAGGTGTTGCCCAAGGTGACGATAACATTTCCTCCCCCTCCAACAGGTGAAAAGGCCTTGACTGGCAAGGGCAGGGGGAAAGAAGCCCTTTCAGAGCCAAGTGCTTCTGGGCTGGCAGCACAGGAGAAAAAGCCTTTCTCTCTTTGGCTGCAATGGAAGAAGGCCACACTTGCTTCATTCTTCATGAAGCAAAGACGTTCCCCACAAAGACCTGCCCCTCAAGGACCTGCCCCTCAAGAACCTGCCCCTCAAGAACCTGCCCTAAAACGACCTGCCCCACAGGAACCTGCTCCAAAAGGACCTGAAGCAAAAAGACCTGCCCAGAAAGCAGCTGAAGCAAAAAGAGCTGCAGCAAAAAGAGCTGCACAAAAAATAGCTGCAGCAAAAAGAGTTGCAGCAAAAAGAGTTGCAGCAAAAACAGCTGCAGCAAAAACAGCTGCAGCAAAAAGTGATGTACAAAAAAGAGTTGCAGCAGAAAGAGTTGCAGCAGAAAGAGTTGCAGCAAAAACAGCTGCAGCAAAAAGAGTTGCAGCAAAAACAGCTGCAGCAAAAAGTGATGTACAAAAAAGAGTTGCAGCAGAAAGAGTTGCAGCAGAAGGAGTTGCAGCAGAAAGAGTTGCAGCAGAAAGAGTTGCAACAAAACCNGAGCTGCTGCCTGGAGTGGTCTGGGAGCATCCCTCAGAGATCTTCTGGAAGAAAAAGCCCTGCGACGACGAGCCTCTGGCACACGTCTTCATCTTTGAGCGCCCTCGGTCCCTCATGAACAGGACCCCGACACAATTCATCGTATTTGACCTGTCCCAGATGGCCCAGAAGCAGGCCTCTGGGCAGACACAAGCCACAACCAACCAGGCTTTGGCAGAGCCCAGGCCACGCTTCAAGAGGGCTCACAAGGCCATGGGCAGGCTGGGCAGGCGTCTCCTCAGAGCATGCTGCTGCATGTCACCAGAGCAGCAGGAGTAGCAGTGTGCCCTGCTGGCAGTGCCAGGCTGGGCCCCTGACATGGCAGCTGACCCCCAAGTGGCAGGAGTGACCCTGAGCCTGCCAGGAGTGTGGCCCAGGGCATGCAGCTGGCCCAAGGAGGGCATCCTGCTGCCTGCTGCTCCCTGAATGGCTCTGGCTGCTTTCTGAGTGCAGAGGAGGCAGGAGAGAGGCAGAAGCTGGGTTGCTGCTGCTGGTGCAGGGAAGATGCATTGGACCATCTCTGAGGTCTCTCCCAGGCTAAAGCATTCTATGACTCTATCATCCTAGGATTCTTTCATTCCGTCCTTCTGTCCTTCTGTCTTTCTATGATAACAATAAAAGATGACAATTTTTCTCCAGCACTGGTCTGTGCCTGCTGCATCTCAGGAGAAGAGGACAGGAGAATATGATAAGAGCAGGGAAACTGAGTGCTGGGGGTGCCTGTGCTGGGCACTGCTCCTCCTTCTCCCACCCAAGAAGCAGAATTTGTCTGAGCAGCCAGGGAGGGGCTCATGCTGGGAACCACCTGGGGAACCCTTTCATCTGAGATGTTAATAAGCTGATGGTTTTCTCTCTCTCTCTGCTGCTGTGACTCTTCATCCACCCATCTCATAGCTGTGGGACAAAGGGCAGAAGGTTTGCTTCCAGGCTCTGCTCTTGTGAGGCCAGAGCTGGAGGCCTGGCTCAAGCTAGAATCACAGAATCAGTCAGGGTTGGAAGGGACCACAAGGATCATCCAGTTCCAACCCCCCTGCCGTGCCCAGGCACACCCTTATCCTACATCAGGCTGCCCACAGCCTCTGCCAGCCTGGCTGCAAACGCCTCCAGGGATGTGGCCCCAACCACCTCCCCAGGCAACCCATTCCAGGCTCTCATCATTCTCATGGTGAAGAACTTCCTCCTCACATCCAGTCTGAATCTCCCCACCTCCAGCTTTGCTCAATTCTCCCTAGTCCTGGGCTCCCCAGTTCAAGAGAGACAGGGAACTACAGGAGAGAGCCCAGTGGAGGCTGTGAAAATACTGAGGGGCCTGAAGCATCTCTGTGAGAAGCAAAGGCACAGGAAGTTCCACCACAGCCTGTGAAAGAACTTGACTGTATGGGTCCCAGAGCACTGGCACAGGCTGCCCAGAGAGGTTATGGAGTCTCCTCCTCTGGAGCCTTTCCAGCCCTGTCTGGATGTGTTCTTTTGTGACCTGTGCTAGAGTCTCTGGTCCTGCTCTGGCAGGGGGGTTGGACTCGATGATCTATGGAGGTCCCTTCCTAACACCCTGGGATCCTGTGAGCCCTGGGGCTGTTGAGCCTGGACAAGAGAGGCCCCAGAGGGGGTCTGCTCAATGCTCAGCAAAAGCTAAAGGGCGGGAGGTAAGAGGATGAGGCTGGGCTCTTGTTAGAATTGCCCAGGGAGAAGACAAGGGACAAAGGGCAGAAACTGGAAGCCAGGAGGTTCCACCTGAACAGGAGGAGAAATGTTTTTGGTGTGAGGGTGCTGGAGCCCTTCTGGCAAAGGAAATAGAAGCAGCAGCAATGTGTGTTGCCTGGGTGATATGGGAGGGAAGGGCTGCCATCCCAAAGGCTAAAGGGTGGGTGTGAAGAACAATGTGCCAGGCTCTGCTCAATGATGCCCTGTGACAGGACAAGGGACAGTGGGCACAAACTGGAACCCAGGAGGTTCCACCTCAACATGAGGAGAAACTTGTTTACTGTGAAGGTGCTGGTCTCCTGGTGCAGGCTGTTCAGAGAGGTTGTGGAGTCTCCTCTAGAGACTTTGAAGACCCCCCTGGATGTATTCCTGAATGACCTGCTCTGGGTGATCCTGCTCTGGCAGAGCGGTTGGGCTGGATGATCTCAAGAGGTTGCTTCTGTGATACTGGGACTGTAAAACTGCTTCTTAAAAGGAGCAGCTCCATCAGCAATCTGATCATGTCTGAATGTCAAGATTAAAATGCCAGCATTGCTTTCCCAGTCCTTTGTGTTCTCAAGCTATGGCTGCTGTTGCAGCACTGGACAGTGCAGAGGATGTAGGTGGTGTATGTAGGTCAGGCGCAGGCTTTGTGGTTGCTATGTTGAATTCTGCAACCAATCCAAATTCCTGAGGCAGGCAGAGCCCCGCTTGCTCTGGATGGCCTCATTTCTGCCAGACTGTTAGCTATGGCCTGCAGTCACCGAGTCACAGCATCACAGAATGGTAGGAGGTGGAAGGGGCCTCGGAAGGATCATCCAGTCCAACCCCCGTGCCAAAGCAGCATCACCTAGGGCAGGTCACACAGGAATACATCCAGGTGGGCTTTGAAGGTCTCCAGAGAAGGGCAGCCTGTTCCATGCCTCCAGCACCCTCACAGTGTCAAAGTTTCCCCTCTGTGAGGTGAGGGAGCTGGAGGACATCCCTATTAGGGAGCAGCTGAGGGATCTGGGGCTGTTTAGCCAAGTAAGAGGAGGCTCAGGAGGGACCTTATTGCTGTCTACAACTATCTGAAAGGAGGTTGTGGCTGGGTGGGGTTGGTGTCTTCTCTCAGGCAACCAATGAGAGGAGGTTTAGGCTGGACATTAGGAAGAAGATTTTCACAGCAAGAATGATTGGCATTGGAATGGACTGCCCGGGGAAGGTGGTGGAGTCACTGTGTTTAAAAAAAAGATTGTATGTGGCACTTGGTGCCATGGTTTAGATATTGGGCAACATGCTGGACTTGATGATCTTGAAGGTCTTTTTCAACCTGATTGATTCTGTGATTTTGTGATTCTGTTCCTGCAGCACCTCCTCTGCTCCAGCTGGCACCCAGTGCCCCTTGTGCTGTCCTTGGCCACCCCTGAGCAGAGCCTGGTTGCATCCTCCCAACACTGCCCTGCACATCTTTAGCACAGCAATGAGGGCAGCCCTCAGGCTCCTCTGCTCCCAGCTGCCAGCCCCAGCTCCCTCAGCCTGTGCTTACAGGAGATGTTCCACTGCCTGCAGCAGCTTGGGGGTTACGGGCTGGGCTCTTTCAAGCAGTCCCTGCAATGGTTTCCTCTGGTTTCTTCATACTTCCTTCTCCTCCTTTCATGTTTCGTTTCTCTTGCTGAACTCCTAAGGTTTGGATCAACTTTGCCCTGAATATTTTCTGCTCTTTTCTTTTCTTCTTTCCCCACAGATGATGAATTTTAATGCTCTGTGGCCAAAGCAGTTCCCCCTTCCTACATATTTTAATATTTCAACTGCCTCCCTCCAGTGAGATGCTCAATTTGCACTGGAAATGTTTCTCTGAGAGCAGCAATGATGCTCACTCTGCTTTCCCTTTTTTGCTGCAGCTTTGCCTGGCAGAGGGCAGGTTGTCAGAACCCTCTCTGATTCCCTGCTGTCACAACAACATCATTTCCATGCTGTCAGGCTGCAAGGGGGGGCAGAAAGAGATGAGGTATTAAGATAGTAAAGAAAAATGAGACACTAAAAGTGGGGTCAACAAAAAAAAAAGTCTTTAATTTGGTGTTCTGCTCTTATATTTGTTTGTGGAAATGAGTAGGAATGGGACAAAAAAGCTGAAAAGCAAAGCTGGCACACACAGAGTCTCTCTACATTGTAACTGGGATCTAAATACATTGCTGTATTGCATCTGTGATGTAAATACATATCTGTGTTGTAACTGGGATCTAAATACACATCTGTACTGTAACTATGAGCTAAATGCATATCATAGGATGTTAGAAGTTGGAAGAGACCCAAAAAGATTGTTGAGTTCAACCCCCACTGCCAGAGCAGGACCACACGATCTAGCTCAGGTCACAGAGGAACACATCCAGATGGGCCTTGAAAGTCTCCAGAGAAGGAGACTCCACAACCTCTCTGGGAAGCCTGTTCCAGTATTATAACTATGATCTAAATACATCTCTGCATTGTAACTGGGATCTAAACACATCTCTGTATTGCAACTGGGATCTAAATGCATCTCTTATTGTAACTGGGATCTAAATGCATATCTGCATTTTAACTGGGATCTAAATACATCTCTGTATTGCAACTGCGATCTAAATACATATCTGCATTGTAACTGGGATCTAAATGCATCTCTGTATTGTAACTGGGATCTAAATGCATATCTGCATTGTAACTGGGATCTAAATGCATATCTGCATTGTAACTGGGATCTAAATGCATATCTGTTTTGTAACTATGATGTAAATACATGCCTGTATTGTAACTATGACATAAATACATCTCTGTATTGTGACTGGGATCTAAATATATATCTGTACTGTAACTATGATGTAAAAACATATCTGTATTGCAACTATGATGAAAATACAACTCTGTATTGCAACTAGGATGTAAATACATAGCTGTACTGTAAGCAAATTGAACTGCTAATGTGTGGCAGCACAGGGCAGGCAGGCAGTTCCTGTGCAAGCACAGGGATAAGCTCTGCTCTCTGGTTATCTCCTAGAGCAAAGGAGAGATATTCCAAGTATCCTTTTCACAAAGCTTTAGCATCTATTTCACAGGTTGACAGACTCACAGAGTGCAATGTGTTGGAAGGGACCCTCAGAACTCATCTTTTCCAGCTCCTCTGCAGTCACCAGGGACACCCCCAACTAGATCAGGCTGCCCAGGACCAAATCAAGTCTGATCTTGAATGTCTTCAAAGATGGGGCCTCAAACAGTTGGACAGTAGAAGAAACTTCTTTCCTGAAAAGATTCTCAGAGACTGGCATAGGCTGCCCAGGGAGGTGGCTGAATCCTCATCCCTGGAGGTGTCTGAAAGAGGCAGAGATGTGATGCTGAGGGCCATGGTTTCGCCCCGGCCTTGGCAGTTAGAGGAGTTGGACTCAGTGATCTTACAGGTTCTTTTCCATCCAAAATTCTTCTATGATTCTGTGATCTTTTAAGCTGAGGACACTTGCCAAGCTGAAGCGACAGAGCTGCTGTGAGGCGCTGGTGCAGTCTTGCCTAGAAGGCTTCCTATGACTTCAGAAGTAGTCGTGCCCTGGATTGCATTACTGGAATTCCTGTAACTTCATTAGGGTTGGCTGGGTTTTACTAAGCCATGATTTGCCCTGGGATTACTTACAGCCAAAAATGTGCTGAATGCTGTTAGTTCTGTAATTAGAGGTGTTTACAGGAAACAGTATGGGCAGAATGGCAGAACAAGAGTCCCCAAACCAAAGCTGCAGCCAGGTTGAAGAGGGAGGACTGCGAAGAAACTTCAGGGTTACCATCCTGCTGTGGTAACAGGAGCAGGTAAAGCAGTTCTGAGCTTTCCAGTAGCAAACACTAACGAACCATGGCATCATAGAGTTGTTTTTGGTTCAAAGATCATTGTGTCCCACCATTGTCTAACTCTACAGTCATACGGTCAAGAGAGCAACTTGAGGTCTGCCTTTCACTGGTCCCAGTTTAATCCTCTGCAGACTTCTTTGTGCAGCTATCACTCACATTCAGTAGGTCACCAAGGACTGTTTCTGGCTCTTGCTGTACTTGCTGCTTTTCCAGCAGCTCTTCTAATGCATGGTGTTCCTGGAGGTAGCCCTCTCCCAGCAGAGCTCCTGCCCCTGTGGACCTCATCCCCTCCCATCTCTCACTCCACCCCTCCTTCTGTCCCTCCATCCATAGACTCACAAAATAATAGAATGGTTTGGGTTGGAAGGGATCTCAAATATCAGTCAGTTCCATTGTCCTGCCATAGGCACAGACACTTCCACTAGACCAGATTGCTCAGGGCCTCATCCAGCCTGGCCTTGAACATATCCAGGGAAGGGAAATCTGCAACATCCTTGGGCAACCTGTTGTCTTGGCATCACTCTAAAGAATTTCTTCTTAATATAAATAACTCAATTATTCACTGAATCATTACAGTTGGAAAGGCCCTCCAAGATCATCCAGACCAACGATCAATCCAACTCCACCATGGCCACTAAACCATGTCCCCAGGTGCCTTGGTCACACATTTCCTGAACCCCTCCAGGGATGGTGACTCCACCACCTCCCTGGGTAGCCTCTGCCAATTCCTGACCACTCTTGCACCAAAGACATTTTTCCTTACCTCCAACCTACCCCTCCCCTGGTGCAACTTGAGGACATTTCCTCTCATCCTAGCACTTGGTATTAGGGAGAAAAGGCCGAGCCTAACCTCCAACTCACTGCAGCCTCCTCTCAGGGAGCTGTGGAGAGTAACGAGGCCTGCCGTCAACCTCCTCTTCTCCATTGAACACCCTCAGCTGCTCCTCCCTAGCCCTGCTCTCCAGCCCCTTCCCCAGCTTTGTTACCCTTCTCTGCACACTCCAACCCCTCAACGTCCCGCCAGTGAGGCCCCCACACCTGACCCCGTCCTCCAGCTGCGACCTCCCC
>VWZI01013030.1:151559-188378 GCA_013396835.1 Psilopogon haemacephalus | reverse complement strand
GGCGGCGGGGACGCGCTCCCGGGCCGCGCTCGGGACGTTGGGACCGCTCCGGAGCGGGCCCCGTGGCCGGGCCCGGGCGGGCGAGCTGCAGTCTGGCAGGTGAGAACAGTGCACGGATATGTTCTCCGGGTTCTGTTCCGATCAGGATTCCGGAGGGGCCGGGAGCCCCATGTCCTGCGGGGCCTCTGCGGCCGCGGAGCAGGAGCGGGGCCGCGTTCTATGAGCGGTGCGGAGCCGGGGCGGCGAGGCCGGGGCTCGGTGTCTGCCGGGAGTGCTGACCGCGGAGCGGGAGCGCCGTTAACGGCGGAGGGTGCCCTGCCAGCGAGAGGGAGCGAGGGTGTGCCGGTTGTTGTACTCGGTGGGGCCGAACGTCGCTGCGGGGAGCGGCGGCAATGGGGGCGCGCCCCGGTTTGTCAGGGAAGGAAAGGTGCGGTGCCCGCTTCGCAGGGGTAGGGATCCAGCGAGGGGGAGGAAGTAAGGGGCACGGTGTGCCAGCGGGAGGGCAAAAGTGTCCCCCGCCTCCGGGAGATGGAGGCGGTGGAGCAGGACGAGGAGGTTAACGAGAGCCGGCACGGCAGTCTGGCAGGGCGGGGGTCCTGGGTGGGAATGGCGGGGAACAAAGCGGGGCTGGTCGGGCCGGGGGTCACCGATGGCTCTTTACTCCGGGCCCGGCTGGTGTGCTTCGTGCCTCCGGAGTCTTGGGCTCCCCTTTTCCAGGCATTGTTTCGCGATCGTCGTTTTCTCCCTTCCCCCGGCACTTTTCTGCTGGTCAGTGTTTATTGTTCCCTTGTTGAGGTCTGGTTGCAGGAAGGAGTTTTGGGGATTAGTTCAGAGGCGCAGCCGCTAGAAACGCGGATTTAGCCGTAGATTGTAACCAGCTTGCCGGTTTCCACTTCTCCCTGCTGGCGTGAAAATGAGCCCAAGCCAAGTTTTCGCTGAGTGCTGCTCGGGACTTCTTGCCTGGGCGTGAAGAGTGTGATGCGAACTTGAGAGCGCTTCGAGCCCCGGCCCTGGCATTTGTGTCATTCGGGGGATGCAAGGTGCACATCTTCAGCGTTGTGTGGCAAAGGGCTCTTCAGATCGGATGTTCTGAGTGTCAGTGAAACTCATGCTGACTGTGAAGTCCGCACCAGAAATATCTCCTTCACCCTTTCAAATATGGCTCATCCATTTCACCTCTCCTATGAGGACAGACTGAAAGAGTTGGGGCTGTTCAGTCTGGAGAAGAGGAGGATCCCAGGTGACCTTCTTGTGGCCTTCCAGTATCTGAAGGGAGCCTACAAAAAAGCTGGGGAGGTACTTTTTGGGCTATCAGTGACAGGACTAGGGGGAATGGAGCAAAGCTGGAGGTGGGGAGATTCAGCCTGGATATGAGGAGGAAGTTCTTCAGCATGAGAGTGATGAGAGCCTGGAATGGGTTGCCCGGGGATGTGGCTGGGGCACATCCCTGAAGGTGCTTGCAGCCAGGCTGGCTGAGGCTGTGGGCAGCCTGATCTAGGGTAGGGTGTCCCTGGGCATGGCAGGGGGGCTGGAACTGGATGATCCTTGTGGTCCCTTCCAGCCCTGGCTGGTTCTGTGATTCTATTCTGTGATTCTAATAGAACGCCACAGCAGAGTCTGCCGCCTTCTCTCCCCAGTGAGCAACACGCAGAGATAATGCTAATGAACAACCTTCAGGGCACTCTCCCCACTTCTCTGATTTCATGGTAAAGCCTGTTCTGCAATCCCATTTAATACCAGACTATGCTGCAGAGTGTTGATAGTGGGGGAAAAAAAAAAAAAAGTTTGGGTAGCAGCTAGGATGAAATGTTATCTGAATGCAGTTCTTGTGATCACTTTAGTTCCATGACGTTTAGAATTGTGCTTCTAAACATTTTCCTTCACTTTGGAAGTTCAAAAACTGGTGGTGTGCTGCCAGCACAAATTAGCATGCTGCTGTGCTTCAAAGCAGCAAGGCTTTCTAGTGAGCCTTGGCTTGGCACCAGGTGTCAAAAATGAATTCAAGTGACTTTGCCCCAGCCAACAGTTTGGTTTGTTTTTTTTTTTAAATGATGATTTTGTAGACTCTCTTTTGTTAACGATTCACTAAACTGAAAGCCATCGGAGTCTGTAGTTCAGCTGTACCTAATCTGTACCAGCAATAGTGGCTCGGGGACTTCTGTGACTTGTGTTATCGCTGGCACAACCTCTGGTGATGCCAGGCATGAAGCAGAGCAGCAGACTTACCCAGCCAGGAAAGAAAGGGTCATTCACAGGCTCCCCGAGCCAGTGCTCCAGCAGCTGATAGCAGAGCGTGCCTGTGAGGAGAGGATGAGCACAGGGATCACTCACCCAGCCTCTGCTCAGAGAGCAGAGAAGGGAGTATGCCCAGCTGGTATCACCACAGAGGCAGTGTGTGAGACTGATCAGGAATCCTTCAGTAAGCTCCAAAGCAGCTCAGAGGGGAAGTGAAAAGGAGCTGCTTCATGAAGTGGCTGGAAGCACGGTGGGATTTGGCATGCAAAGTCAAACCTTGCTTCTAGTCACTTTAAATGAGAGATTATCTTCTTATTGTGGAATCCTAGAATGGTTCAGGTTGGAAGGGACCTTGAAGATCGTCTAGTTCCAACCCCTCTGGCACAGGCATGGATGCCTCCCCCTAGACCAGGTTGTTCAAGGATCCAGCCAACCTGGCTTTCAACAGTTCCATGGTTGGAATCTCCGCAACCTTTCTGGGCAACCCATTCCAATGTCTCACCACTCTAATACTGAAGAATTTCTTCCTAATGTCTAATCAAAGTCTGTCTTCTTTCAGTCTGAAGCTGTTGCCACCCATCCTGTCCCTCTGTGCCTTTGTAAAAAGTCCTTCTCCAGCTGTCCCGCAGGCCCTTTCCAAATACTGGAAGGGCACTATAAGGTCTCTCTGCAGTCTTCTCTGTGCTCAGCAACCCCTGTCCTGTCCCCATATGAGAGGTTCTTCAGCCCTCTGATCATCTTTTTTGCCTCCTCTGGACCAGCCCTAACAGTTTCAGGTCCTTCCTGTGCTGGGAGCTCCGGAGCTGGACGCATGCTGAGAAAAAATGTGGAATTCCTTAAGGAAATAAATCAACAAACTAGCTCATGTTGAGTGCATTTCAGTGTAATGACACTTGGATACGTTTCCTTGACCGTGGTGACCAAGGCCAGCATGTCTGGAGCTAAGAGCATAGCCTTTGCTGCCTGAACTGCAAGTTCCAATGTTGTTGCCTCAAGGGCTGTGCATCCTTACTGTGGTCCAGCCAGCAGAAAGTGATGCCTGCAGTCCAGGCAATGAAGAGACAACCTTGGTGGAGACTCCAAATGAATTTGCAACAGGCTGCCCAGAGAAGTTGAGTCTCTTTCTCTAGAGATTTCCAAACCCACCTGGATGTGTTCCTGTGTGACCTGCCCTAAGTGGTCCTGTTTTGCAGGGGGGTTGGACTCTCCTCTACAGCTCCCTGCGTGGAGGTTGGAAGAACCTCTTCTCCTTGGTGGCAAGTGACAGGAGCAGAGGAAATGCATGCAAGCTGTGCCAGGGCAAGTTCAGGCTGGATCTCTGGAAATATTTCTGCACTAGAAGGGTTCCCAAACCTTGGAATGGTCTGCCCAGGGCAGTGCTGCAGTCACCATCTCTGGGGGTGTTCAAGCAGCCTGTGGACCTTGTGCTTGGATACAGTGCTGGGTTGAGGGTTCGACTGGACTTGGAACTCTCCTCCAAGCAGATCTGTTCTGTGACACGATCTCCAGAGGTTCCCTTCCAAGCCTTATCATTCTGTGCTTCTACCAGGAGTTTCTGCTAGCACTACCACATCACCTCTGCAAACAACCACAAGCAAGCTGTCAAAGATGCTCTGTTTTTGACGGCTGTTAGGTTGCTAAAGTAGCTGTGATGTTTGGTACAAAGCTTTGCTTTTTTTCCCCCCTCTCTCTCCGCTCTGAGCTGATATATCTGTGCTGGGAAAAAACTTTCTGGGAAACTGCACTGTGACAGAAATTGAACAATTCTGAAGCATTTCTTTCCTTTAATAGTTGGCAGCCTGGGAGGGAGAGCCAATGTTTGGCTGTTCCACTGCATCAATAGCACAGAACTCTGCAAATGGCTCTTAATGGCTTAGGAAAGTTGCTTTTGATGGCCTTGGGCTAGATTCAGAGAGAGAGCTGCCTTCATCACTGATCTGGTGCATACTGGTGGCAGCCTGAGTGGGAGGTAAAAGCTTAAGTAGATAGGGCAAAATATGTTCTGCTTTCCTTTCAAGGTTCTCTGAGCTGTTAGAAATCCCCACAGCTGTAGGCATTGTCAGAGCACTGTTAACTCTTTCTGACTCAACAGGTTTCGTAGAATCGGGAGATGGGAGCTTTATGGCTGAGTTAAAAGTGCTAATGGGGAAGAAACTGAGTGTATCTGTTTTCCAACGACACTTTGCTTAGGGATAACTAGGAGGTAAATGAGGAGTCTTACAAAGGTTTGGGTTGGAAGGGACCTTAAAGATCATCCAGTCCCAACCCCCATGCCATGGGCCGGGACACTTCCCACCAGCCCAGGTTGCTCAAGACCTCATCCAGCCTGGCCTTGAACACCTCCAGGGGAGGGGGGCAGCCACAGCCTCCTTGGGCAACCTGTGCCAGTGTCTCACCACTCTCACTCTAAAAAAATTTTCCTAATCAAGGGGGCATCAAGAAAAGTGTGGCCAGCAGGGCTAGTGAGGTTCTCCTCCCCCTCTACTCTGTCCTGGTGAGACCTCACCTGGACTACTGTGTCCAGTTTTAGGCCTCCTAATTTAAGAGAGACAGGAGCTGCTGAAGAGAGTCCAGAGGAGGCTATGAGGATGATGAAGGGGCTGCTACGGGGAAAGGCTGAGAGCTTTGGGGCTGGTTAGTCTGGAGGAGAGAAGGCTGAGAGGGGATCTGAGCAATGTCTGTAAATATCTGAGGGGTGGATGTCAGGATGAAGGTGCCAGGCTCTGTTTGGTGGTGCCAAATGACAAGACAAGGAACAAGGGCTATAAGCTGGAGCCCAGGAGGTTCCACCTCAACACAAGGAGAAAATTCCCTGGTGTGAGGCTGTTGGAGGCCTAGGGCAGGCTGCTCAGAGAGGTTGTGGAGTCTCCTGGAGACTTTCAAGCCCCACCTGGGTGTGTTCCTGTGTGACTTGCCCTGGCTGAGCCTGCTTTGGCAAGGGGGTTGGACTCAATCTCCAGAGGTCCCTTCTAACCCTCTTTGATTCTCTGATTCCATAATCTCCAGTCTCAGTCTCCCCTCCTCCAGCTCAAAGCCATTGCTTCTCATCCTATCACTACAAACCCTGGTCAAAAGTCATCAGTGCCAACAATCCTCTTGGCAGTGGCCATTGGGGACCCTGGGCCACCAAGCAGCTGTGCTGCTCCAGGAAGAGCTGTGCTCGTTTTGTTTAGAGACTGCAGCAGCAACTGCTGTCAGTGCCTGTGCTCCAGAGCCCCTGTGGAACATGTGTGGTTTGATTTCCCTCTGTGCACACACTGCTTCCTTGTCAGGCCCAGGGATGCTGGGCAGATCATTTCTTGGGGCTTTTGTTTGCTGCTCCTTTGTGATGCATGCAGCTGCTTGGTGTGTGTGTGGGGGGATGTTCTGTAGCTCTGAAATGTGTCAGATTTACTTGGCAGTGCCTGCAAGCTCTCTGGTTTTAAAACTATCCCACTTGGCTTCTTTACTAGGAAAGATTTAGAATCCGTGGAAGCTTCTGTGCAGGTAGAAGTGAAGAAGGCTGTAAGCAGAGGTTTTGCTTTCAAAGAACTTCTCGGAACTGTTGTCCTGGCTTGCAGTTGCTTAAATTTGGGGGAAAGCCTAAACCCTTTTCCCATTCCCACATTAAAGAGCATCAGGTGCCCCGTGCCTGCTGGAGCCATCAGCTTCTGTGTGCCCTGCTCCTTTCCAAGGAGCCCTGCTCTGGAGGGGGGCCCAGACAGTCGTGTATGGGCCAAAACTGGTGATGTTTTTTTTTTGTGCAGGTGTGGATGGGGCCAGCAGTGACACTGGCTGTCAGCAGTCAAAGCAGCAGGACCATTTCCACTTGATGTTAGTCAGCCACCCTGCTTTGGCTCCTGCCTGCTGCCTAAGGTCTCTATTTGCCTGAAGGTGGGAGGTATAAGCTGTTTTAGGAGAGAGGTCCTGTCTAAGCTCTTCCACCTTGCTAAAAGAGAACCAGGTGGCCCAAAGCATCTGGGAATGTGCTGCCCAGCCAGGGATGGGATGATTTGTGTCCTTGCTCACTTAAAAGTATCTTGTAACAGTGCTCAGCACCTCAACATAGAATCACAGAATCATTGAGGCTGGAATAGACCTCTGAGATCATCAGTTCCAGCCTATGACCCAGTGTAAGCTTCCATCATTTCAGAGTCAAAGAACAACTTTGGTCTTCTGTTCTTGGTGATGAAAAATAAAAAGAGGGAGCCAGTTAGATCAGGATTTGTCACCTTGACAAATGAGATCTGTGGTTGGTAAATAAATCATACAATCAGAATAGTTTGTGACCTCCAAAGCTCATCCAGCCCAACCTCACTGCAGGTAGAAGGGACATCCTCCACTAGAGCAGGCTGCACAGAGCCCTGTCCAGCCTCACCTTGAATATCTCCAGGAAGGGGGACTCAACTACCTCCCTGGGCAGTGTTCCAGCACCCTCCTGGTGCAGAACTTGTTCCTCATATCCAGTCTAAATCTTCTCTAATTTCAAACCATTGCTCTTTGACTTACCACTGCAGGTTGGTTCAGTCCCTCTGCAGCCTTCTTGTAGGCCCTTCAGTTACTGGAAGGCTGCTGTAAGGTCTCCCCAGAGCCTTCTCTTCTCCAGGCTGAACAGCCCCAACTCTCCCAGCCTGTCCCCATAGCAGAGGTTCTGCAGCCCTCTGATCATCTTTGTGTCCTCCTGTGGACCCACTCCAGCAGCTCCATGTCCCTCTTGTGTTGAGGGCAGGTAAGGTCTGAGCAGAGCGAAGAGGCAGCATCCCCTCTCTCCATCTCTGCTCACACTGCCTTGGATGCAGCGCCCAGGCTGCCACTGGCACAGGTGCAAACTGGAAGGTAGGGTTTTGTATTGTGACCAAAATAAAGCAGATTTTTTTTTTGAAGTGTCCCCAGTGACAGTGATGTGTGAGATTCCCGTAGGTCAAAGCAAGCAAGGCTGAATTTCAGGTGAATCTTACCCCAGTTCCTGTCTCTTGGTTGTTTGTTGGGGGTCTCCATGTGAGTGGGCTGTTCTAGGTTCAAGCTGAATGTGTTCCACCTGAGTTTCATTGAGCATCGTGGGAACTGTAATTCTTTTTTGCATACCTGCCCTTATCTGATAGTGCTCATGTGAAGTATCCAACAGTCTGTGAAGATGAGATCTGAAGTAGCCAGCAGGGTTTTACTGTGCTGGCACAGACCCCAGCTCTCCCAAGGTGGAGCTCTGTTGCTCTTACACGTTGCTGCAGCAAGATGTGCTACGTAATTCACCAATTCCATAACATAGAAGCACAAGACATTTCCTTTCAACTGTGAACTTCTTAATAAAAACATTATATGAGTTGAAAATTAAACCAGAAGATTCATGCTTGGAGGGCCAAACCTGAGGTAGAGGCTTTGGAAGGCAGTTTGCTGCTGCAGGTAGCTGATGTGGTGCAGCTCTGGGTGGTCCTGCCTTGTGCCCTGATGTGCTGCTGCTCCTTTGGCAGTGCCAAGGCTGGTGTGATGGCAGGGCTGCATTCCTTCCTGCTGCTTACCTCATGGGAAACTTGAACCCACTCAGCGAGGGCTTTATCAGTTGCTAACTCAGCCTGTGGCTACACCTTGCCGTTGCTCTCCCAGGCAGAGGCAGGAGTGGTGTGGCTGGAGGTGAAGGGAGCCAAAGCAGGACTGCTGCTCCCCACAGATGCTGGAGAGGGAGCATCAATCTTGGCAGTGCTTCCACTTCAAAGTAGTTGTGTCCCCAGATGCCTTTGAAGAGCTGTTCCCGGGCCTGCTCTTCTCTGGCGAGGTTTGCAGCTGTGTAGGAGCTGAATGATCCACATAAATCCATGGTGGAAAGTGTGCAGAGAAGGTGCAGGAGAATGATCAGGGGAGTGGCAGCCCTCTGCCATGTGAGGAAAGGCTGAGATTCACTGGGGTTGTTCTGCCTGCAGATGGGAAGGCTCAGGGCAGACCTTATCACCATGGACCAGGACATGGAGGGTGGCTGCCAGGAGGATACAGACTCCCTTTGTACAAGGAGTGCCATGGAACAGATAAAGAGTGCTGAGGACAAGCTAGAATCACAGAATGGATTGGAAGTGACCTCAAAGCTCATCCAGTTCCAACCCCCCTGTGCCATGGGCAGAGACACCTCCCACTAGAACAGGCTGCTCAAGGCCTCATCCAACCTGACCTTGAACACCTCCAGGGAGGGAGCAGCCACAGCCTCCCTGGGCAACCTGTGCCAGTGTCTCACTACTCTCATTGCAAACAGTTTCCTCCCAACATCCACTTTAAACCCATTACTCCTCATCCTGTCATTACAAGACCTTATGAATAGTCCCTCCCCAGCCCTCCTGTAGCCCCCTTCAGATACTGGAAGGCCACTCTAAGGTCTCCTCGAATCCTTCTCTTCTCCAGGCTGCGGAGCCCCAACTATCTCAGCCTGTCCTCACAGCAGAACTGCTGCAGCCCTCTGAGCATCTTGTGGTCTCCTCTGGACTTGCTCCAACAGTTCCATGTCCTGCTTGTGTTGGGGGTTCCAGAACTGCAGACAGTGCTGCAGGTGGGGTGTGAGGAGAGCAGAGCAAAGCGGCAGAATCCCCTCCCTTACCCTGCTGCCCACAGCTGCTCTTGCTGCAGCCCAGCACACAGTTGCTGTCTGAGCTGCACTCACACTGTAGGCTCATATTGAACTTTTCATCACCCCAGACGCCCAGGGTCTGTTCCTCAGGGCTGCTCTCAGCCATTCCCCACCCAGCCTGGAGTTGTGCTTGGGATTGTGCCCACCCAGGGCCTTGTTGAATGTCATGAAGTTGGCCTGGGCCCACCTGTCCAGCTTGCTCAGGTCCCTCTGGATGTATTCTAACTTTTATCCATTTTTCAGTAAACCTATGAGTGAAGTAGAATCATCAATGTTTTCCTTTCTCAGCCTATTTCTCATTATCTTCTCAGCTTAATTTCTCATTAAAATTCTCCAATTAGTTGAAACCAGCAGAGATTCTCAGAGTCAGGGACAAGCTGTGGTACCAGGTCTCCTCTGGCTCACCGATCTCCACACATCAGCCCTGTACCACCAAAGATGTCAGCAGCTTACATTGGCCCAGTCTAATGAAGAGCAGACAGCAAACACTCAGGCACTGAACTGTTCCTCCTCCAAGATAAACATGAGCAGCCACAGGAGACTGCTCTCAACTTCATGGCCACTGAAGGAGCCACCCAAGGCAGCTCAAACAACTCAGATCCAGTACTACTGAGCTGCCCAGGCTTGTCCTTCCACTCTTCTGCAGCTCAAGGGTTTCATTCATTCGTGATCTTATTGATGTTCATAAATGTCTGCAGGGTGGGTGCCAAGAAGGGCCCAGGCTCTTCTCAGTGGTGTCCTGTGATAGAGGTATGAAGCTGCAAGCTCACCAAGCCTTTAACTTTATATAAAATCTATCTCCTAGGACTTACCCTGCTGGAAACACTTTTAACTCCACCATACAAAACCAAACTTGGGACAGCAAATACAAGAGCTCATCTTAAATTCCTAGGTACAATAGCAGTTCTAAAGTCCAGATTCAGCCTTAAAAGGAACAGAACTGGGTACATTCTGTTCCTGCTAAAAGCATCCAGCAGAAACAGGCAGGCAAAGAGTGCTGTTAACCAGTGACAACAACACAACCACTCATAGATTTTGTAACTTCTAGCTCCTACTACTTCAAATTACTCACTAGCAGGGAGAGGAAAGATGATCGGGGGAGGGAGGTGGAGGTGGAGAGAGAGAGACTATTAATAAAAGTGTTCTACAACTCAGGCCCCCGTGGTGGATAATCAACTTCTAAAGGAATATCTACACAAAATGCATGCCAGTGTCTGCAGGATTCCAGTGTCACTCAGGGCTTTCCTGAAGTGAAGGATGTGCTGCTTGCTTCCTCTTCCTATTCAAAATCTGTGGGTAGCCATAAATCCACCCAGTACCATGCCTGTTTCCTAACACTGGAGCTACTGGAGAGGCGCAGGGAAGCCAAAGGCAGAAGGGCAGCCCTTGTGTCTCAACTAGCTTCCTTCAAGAGCCAGACAACATCCACCAGCAGGATGCAGGCCACTGCTTTGGGCTCTCCAGAGCCAAGTCAAAAGCTTTTCCCCTGACTTTAGAGCCCAATTCATGCTTTCATGCATTTACTGAAGGCATAGAACCCAAACCTTGTGATGGTGCTGTAGTCTCTCTTTCATCAGTTATTTTTTGTGGGGTTTGTGGTGGGGTGACTACAGCTGAGTGACAAGGGGGGTAATTGCTGCTAGGCAACAGAAAATCCCAGACTGGCAGCTTGGAAGGGACCCCAAGGGTCATCTGTCCTGAGCTTTCCAGGTGACAGTGCAGTTGCAGTGAGCTGCCCCAGCACCCTGGCAAGCTGAGCCTTCAACTGCCCAGTGCAGGGCACTCCACTGCTCCTCTTGGCAGATGATTCCAGGGTCTGACTGTTCTCATGGCAAACATTTCCTTTTGCAGTTCAGTGGGAATGTCCCCAGCAGTAACTTGTCCCCAGCACCCCTTGTCTGTTCCATGGCACTGCTTGTACAAAGGGAGTCTGCATCCTCCTGGCAGCCATTCTGCATGTCCTGGTCCATGGTGATAAGGTTTGCCCTGAGCCTTCTCTTCTCTGGGCTGGACAACCCCAGCGAATCTCAGCCTTTCCTCACATGGAAAAGGGTTTCCACTCCTCTGATTATTCTTTTGGTCCTTCTCTGGACACCTGCCAGCCTGTTCAAATCTATTTTGTACTGCAGAGACCAAAACTGGAGGCAGTGCTCCAGGTGTGGGCTGACCAGCACTGAGCAGAGTGGGTCAGTGACTTCTCTGTTCCTGCTGGTGATGCAGCCCAGCATCTTGTTGGCTTTGTTGCTGCAGCTGCTTGGTCACAGGGCTGCTCTCCAGCCAGGTGGATCCCAGTCTGAGCTGCACTCCTGGTTTATGTATTCCCAGCTGCAAGACTCAACCTTGTCCCTGTTGAGCTTCACAAGGTTCATAGCCAGCATGTGGCTGAACTTGAGCCTGTGCTGGTGGCATTTCTCTCTTTCAAACCTTGTAGCCCTAAGGCAACCTGGTAGTTCTCACCAGCAGCTCTTCCTTTTCCCCAAGGGCCAAGGCTTGCCTGCAGTGCTGCTGTAGGTGCTCAAGTGGCTCTCTTGGCCTGTGCTGTTCTGAGAGTTGCCTTCTCTGAGACACGTGGGCAATTCCATTCCTGGCTGAGCAAATGCATGGAAACATCCTCCTCTTGCCATTCATTCCTTGGGTGGTGATGAGTGTGCCAGGAGCCCTTGTTTCTTTTGGGATGCTGGCAGGAGGTTCTTGTCTGGTTTTACTGTTGCCCATCATTTGTGGTTTAGTAGAGTGTGGCAGTGAGGAGGCTGTGAGCCTTGTCTCTGGCAGCTGAGACTCTTAGAGAATGGTTTGAGTTGGAATGGACTTTAAAGCTCATTCGATTGTAACCTCCTGCCACAGCCAAGGACAGCTCCTACCAGCCCAGGTTGCCCAAGGTCTCATCCAGCCTGGCCTTCAACACCTCCAGGCAGGGAGCAGCCACAACCTCCCTGGGCAACCTGTGCCAGTATCTCACTACCCTCACTCTCAACAATTTCTTTCTCATCTCCACTCTCACTCTCCCCTCTCCCAACTCAAAGCCATTGTCCCTTGTCCTGGCACTCCCAGCCCTTGTCACAAGTTCCTCCCCAGCAGCCCTGGAGCCCCTTCAGGTACTGGAAGGCTGCTCTGAGGTCTCCCTGGAATCTTCTGCCAGGCTGAAATCCCCAACTCTCCCAGCTTGTCCTCACAGGGGAGTTTCTCCAGCCTCTGATCATCTTGGTGGCTTCCACTCCATCAGCTCCAGGTCCTTCTTGTGCTGGGGGCTACAGCATTGAATGCAGTGCTGCAAGTGGGGATCTCATGTGGAGTACTAATGTGAGGTCTTTGCAGAATTCCAACCCAAATAAGCTGGGTTGGTAGAGACAGCATCAGCAGTCACTGTCTCTCTTGGCTGAGCCTGAGGAAATAGGTTAGAAAATACTTAAGAGCAGCTTGACTGATAACCTCCTGGGACAGAGCAGGGTTCTGAGGGTGCTGAGCTCTTTCTTGGCACAGCTGTGCCTAGAGGAGGAGATCTGGGTCTGGGCTAGAGGTTCAGAAGCGCAGAGGCTACTTGACAGGCAGAAATGTAGCTTTTCCCCAGCAGATGACCCTGTGATTACAGAGGAAACAGGAGAGTGGCAGCTCCTTGTCCTCCTAGGGAATGGATGCATGTTCTGGTTAGGCTGCAGTGCTCTGTTGGTACAGAGTGAAAGAGGTAGTCACATTCAGGCATGGGCTGTGGGGCTGCAGGGGAGCCTGCAGTGCCCAGCTACAGTCAGAGATTAATTTGGGTTGAAAAAGCCCTTAAAGATCACTGAGTCAAAACATTCCCTAACTCTGCCAAGGCTGGGGCTGAACCATGGCCCTCAGCACCACCTCTCTGCCTCTTCAAAGCAGCTCCAGGCATGGAGGCTCAACCACCTCCCTGGGCAGCTTGTGCCAGTCTTTGAGAACTCTTTCAGGGAGGAAGTTTCTTCTGATGCCCAACCTAAACCTCCCTTGGTGCAATTTGAGGCCACTTCCTCTTGCCCTATCACTTGTTACTAGGGAAAAAAGAGATTAACCCCAAGCTGTCAGGAAGGTGTAGAGAGCAATGAGGGCTCCCCTCAGCCTCCTCTTCTCCAGGCTGAACAACCTCAGCTCCCTCAGCAGCAACTCCCCAGCCCTGTTCTCCAGACCCTTCCTCAGCTTTGTTGCCCTTCTCTGGACCCGCTGCAGCCCCTCGGTGCCAGTGCTGCTGATGCTGTGGGTTGTAGTGTGGGTCTCTGCCCATGCTGCTTTGGATGAAGCCCAGGCTGCCCTTGGCCTTCTGGGCTGCCAGTGCCCATTGCTGCCTCCTGCCCAGCTTCTCCCTCACCAGCACCTTCAGGTCCTTCTCTTCAGGGCTTCTCTCAGTCTCACTACCCCCAGCCTCCTTTCTGAGTGGGGCTCTCTTTTTGCAAGCCCAGCCAAGCAGCTTCCAGCAGTGATGGCAACTGCTGGGTGACTTCATGGCAAGGTTGCTTGGCTTAGTGTCACAACCCAAGGCACTGCTGCTGTGTGCACTATTGCTGTGTGCACTCCTGTGCCTCCTGCCATTTGTGTTGCAATTTAGTGGGGGCTCTGCAGAGACTGAGCAGTGTGGAGCAGTGACTGAGCTGTCAGGAAGGTGTAGAGAGCAATGAGGGCTCCCCTCAGCCTCCTCTTCTCCAGGCTGAACAACCTCAGCTCCCTCAGCAGCAACTCCCCAGCCCTGTTCTCCAGACCCTTCCTCAGCTTTGTTGCCCTTCTCTGGACCCACTGCAGCCCCTTGGTGCCAGTGCTGCTGGTGCTGTGGGTCGTAGTGTGGGGTTGCTATGCAGCTTTCCCCATGTGCCTAGAGAGGAGTGTGGTTGTAAGCAGCTCCCATGGCTAGCTGAGATTGTTTATTCATTAGTCAGATTAATGGTAGGAAGGAGTTGGGCCGGAAAATGCAAATGTGCAAGAGGGAGGTTGCATGGCAACACTTCACAGTCCTGAACGTGGAGTCAGGAATAAATAATGATGGGGAAAAAAAAGAAAATAAATGGGAGGAGGGGAAAAAACGAGTGGGTTGGAGGGAAAATGCTATCTTTGTACTGAGTTGATTGTTTCAGTGCCATCCCAGATGTGTCTAACAAGTCTGGCATTGTTGGAGCTTTCCGTCACTGAGAGCCTTTCATGAGGCCCTGCGCTGTGGTTCTTGTGTGTCCCAGGAGCAGCCTGGCACAGCTTCCCAGAGACACAGGTTATGGTTGGGAGCCTGCACCTTACAGAGCTGCTTGACATCAGGAACTGCTTCCTAACTGCTTGGAATCACAGAATGGTAGGGGTTGGAATGGACCTCCAGAGATCATCCAGTCCAACCCCCCTGACAGAGCAGCATCACCTAGGGCAGGGCACAAGGAACACATCCAGGTGGGTTTGGAAAGTCTCCACAGAAGGAGACTCCACAACCTCTCTGGGCAGCCTGCTCCAGGCCTCCAGCACCCTCACACCGACAAACTTTCCCCTCCTCTTCCCCTGCCACCTCCTCTGCTCCAGCTGGCACCCAGTGCCCCTTGTGCTGTCCTTGGCCACCCCTGAGCAGAGCCTGGCTGTGTCCTCCCAACACTGCCCTTCTCTCAGTCTCACCACCCCCAGCCTCCTTTCTGAGTGGGGCTCTCTTTTTGCAAGCCCAGCCAAGCAGCTTCCAGCAGTGATGGCAACTGCTGGGTGACTTCATGGCAGGGTTGCTTGGCTTAGTGTCATAACCCAAGGCACTGCTGCTGTGTGCACTATTGCTGTGTGCACTCTTGTGCCTCCTGCCATTTGTGTGGGGGCTCTGCAGAGACTGAGCAGTGTGAAAGCAAAAATTAGCTTTGGCTTTTTTTCCCTTCTGTCTTGTCATTGCAATGGCTTTTTTTTTTTTTTTTTCCTTTGGATCTGTGCTCTCACAGAATGTTGTCTGGAATACTCTGTCTAGATGGAACAGAGCAGGATGCTGCAGATCTGTAGTGAGTGATGGGAACATTCCCTCCAGGCAAGAACTGGGGCTCTCCAGTTTCCCACTGGTGTAGTGGGGATGGAGCTCCAAAGAGCTGCAGAAGCCAACAGTTGTTGCAAATAACAGCTACAGTGAATAACAGTCTGGAAATGCCTGTGACAATGTTTTTTCTCTTCCTTGAACCTTGTTCTAGATGTCAGAATTAACCTGGACTACTTGGGAATGGCGAAACATAGCCCTGGGATCCTGCCATGAACAGTAAGAAAGTTGAGATGCTTTGTGTATGCAAATAATGATGATATTTTTTAATGGCTAAACCACAGCCAAAGTGCTCCTGTGCAGTTAGCACAGCAGGACAGCACAGTCCTTGGGTTGGTGGGGATGTGCTCCTAGGCTCTCCTGCAGAGAAGAGGCAGTCACAGGGGTGTCAGCAGAGCAGTGCTCTCTGAGAAGACATTTTGGGGAAGTCACCATGAGCCAGCACTGGTCGCTGGCAGCCCAGAGCCAGCTGTGTGCTGGCTGCAGGCAGAGCAGGGAGAGCAGCAGCACAGGGAGGGGATTCTGCCCCTCTGCTCTGCTCTGCTTAGACCCCACCCACAGCACTGGCTCCAGTGGTGGGACCCCCAGAACAAGAAAAACCTTGAGCTGCTGGAGAGGGTTCCAGAGGAGGCCACAAACATGACCAGAGGGCTGCAAAACCTCCCCTATGGGAGCAGGATGAGGAAGTTGTGGCTTTTTAGCCTGGAGAGGAGAAGTGTCCAGGGAGACCTCAGAGCATCCTTCCAGTGTCTGAAAGGGTCTCCAGGAGGAGAGGGACTTTTGACAAGGGCTGAGAGTGCCAGGATGAGGGACAATGGCTTTTTGCTGGGAGAGGGGAATTTGAGACTGGATTTGAGAGGAAGTTGTTGAGACACTGGCACAGGTTGCCCAGGGAGGTTGTGGCTGCTCCCTCCCTGGAGGTGTTCAAGGCCAGGCTGGATGAGGCCTTGAGCAAGCTGTGCTGGTGGGAGGTGTCCCTGCCCATGGCAGGGGTTTGGAACTAGATGAGGTTTAAGATTCCTTCCAACCCAACCCATTCTGTGACTCTGTTCCCATCTCCTAAGTGATGAGCTAAGTTACCAACATGTGACACATTCAGCCCTGATGTCATTTGTTTGGCTCACGAGGAAGCAGTGAGTGGTGTGTGCTGTGTTGTGCTCTGGAGAGGCTTCTGACCTGGTGTTTCCTGAAGTGTCAGTTCAGTGGTTTTGTCTTTTGAAGGTGTGCTCCAAACAAGGGACAAGGAATGCCTTTGGGTCAGTGCGGCAGCCTGACGTTCCCTTGGCTTCCACCTTCACCTCTTAGCAGCACTGCAGAATTAGTGAGCTTGCTGGTGGTGACTGGTGCCACCAGTCATGCTGACTAACTGGATCCAGGAGCATTTTTCCCAGGCATTTATCTGCATATGGAGATCTGGGATGTGGTTTGTGTGAAGCCTGCAGGTGGAGGCTATGGCTGCTGAAAGTAACAGCTGATAGGAAGGGTCAGAATTCAGTGGAAAGTGATTGCAAGGTGGCTTGGGGTGGATATTTCATTGGCAGCTTAAGAAAGCACCATGGCTTTAATCTATCAGTGAAGCAGGTGGCTCTGACATCACGGAGTCATGGAGTGGTAGGGGTTGGAAGGACCTCCAGAGATCATGGAATCCAACCCCCCTGCCAGAGCAGGGTCACACAGGGCAGGTCACATACACATCCATGTGGAGTTTAAAGACCTTCAGAGAAGGAGACTCCACAGCCTCTCTAGGCAGCCTGCTTCAGGCCTCCAGCATCCTCACACCAAAGAAGTTTCTTGTCATCTTGAGGTGGATCTTCCTGTGTTCCAGTTTGTGTCCATTGCTTCTTGTGCTACCACAGGGCACCACTGAAAAGAGCCTGGCCCCTTCCTCTTGACACCCACCCTTCAGATAACTGTAGACATTAATGAGATCCTCATAGCCTTTTCTTTTCCAGGCTAAAGAGCCCCAGAGCTCTCAACCTGTCCTCATCAGACAGATGTTCCAGTCCCATCATTGTCCTCTGAATCTCTGTTAGACACTCTCTAGTCTATCCCTGTCCCCTTGAACTGGGGAGCCCAGAACCAAACACAATACTCCAGATGTGGCATCATCAGGGCAGAGTAAAGGGGGAGGAGAACCTCCCTTGACCTGCTGGCCACACTCTTCTTGAGTCCCCACAGGACACCACTGCTCTTCTTGGCCACAAGGGCACATTGTTCTCCTCAGGAAAACTTACTGCCCACCAGCACTCCCAGGTCCTTCTCCATGGAGCTGGTCTGAAGCAGGTCAACCCTTCCCCTCTGCTGGTGCATGGTGTTGTTCCTCCCTGGGTGCAGCACTCTATTTCTTGTTGACCCTCATTAGGTTCTCTTTGTTCAGCTCTGTCCATCCAAAAGTCACCGCTGTAGACCATGAGATTCCAGGCTGCTGCAGTCTGAATTGTTTTACTGGCGGTTTATCATAGAATCATAGAATGGTTTAGGTTGGAAGGTGGCAGCTCTGCTGTGGTGACAGGCTGAGGGGGCTGGGGTCATTTAGCCTGGAGAAGAGAAGGCTCTGGGGAGACCTCAGAGCAGCCTTCCAGTATCTGCAGGGGGCTAAAATAGGGGCTGTTTGCAAAGGCCAGGACAGGACAAGGGCAGTAGCTTCAAACTAGAGCAGAGCAGATTGAGAATGGATGTGAGGAACAAGTTCTGCACCAGGAGGGTGCTGGAACAATGCAACAGGTTGCTCAGAGACGTGGTTGAGGGCTCATGGCTGGAGATACTGAAGGTGAGGCTGGACAGGGCTGTGGGCAACCTGCTCTAGTGGAGGATGTCCCTGCTGAGTGCAGAGGAGATTGGACTGGGTGAGCTCTGGAGGTCTCTTCCAACCCAGACCATTCTGTGATTCTGTGAATAGCTTTAAGCATGAGGAGTAGAAATTGAGATGAGATGAGATGAGATGAGATGAGATGAGATGAGATGGGATGGGATGGGATGGGATGGGATGGGATGGGATGGGATGGGATGGGATGGGATGGGGAGAAAATTGAAAGTGAGGATGGTGACAGACTGGCACAGGTTGCCCAGAGAGGTTGTGGCTGCCTCCTGCCTGGAGGTGTTGAAGTCCAGGCTGGATGAGGCCTTGAGCAAGGTGTGCTGGTGGGAGGTGTCCCTGCCCATGGCAGGGGGTTGGAACTGGATGAGCTTTAATGGGTTGGGTTGGAAGGGACCTTATAGGATCTGGGGTTGTTTAATCCTCAGAAGAGGAGGCTGAGGGGAGGCCTCATGGCCCTCTGCAACTCCCTGAAATTAGGCTAGAGCCAGGTGGGGTTGGTCTCTTCTCACATGCAACAAGTGACAAGAGGAAACAGCCCCAAGTTGTGCCAGGGCTGGTTCAAGTTGGATATAAGGAGAAATGTCTTCCCAGCAAGGGCTCTCAGGCACTGGCACAGGCTGCCCAGGGAGGTGCTGGAGTCACCATCTCTGGAGGGGTTTAAAAGCAGCATGGATGTGGTGCTGAGGGACGTGGGTTAGTGGCAGTGGCTCAACAGTGGTGGCATTGTGAGCTCTGGGGGAGCTTGGACATGATCTCAAATAACTCTTCCAGCCTCAACAGTCCTGTGGTTCTATGAAACTGCTGTGTCCTGTGATTGCTTTTGTGCCTGCACCTACATTTAATTGCAAATATTTATAGGATTCCATAGTAATCACTCATAGGTGGAAAATGGCAAAGCTTATACTTGTTAATTATTGATCATCAGGGGACATTGGATAGGTGTCAATGATGCTCTAGAGTAATGCAACACCAGTGGGAGGCTGTGCATGTGTCCAGCAAGCACAAACAGAGCTCACTCCCAAAGGTGTCTGCAGCAGCTCATCCTGCACCCTGCTTTCCAGACACTAATGTGGAGGTTAGGTAAAATCTCTGGGCTTAGAGGGAGCTTCTCTAATTAGGGCTGCTATTATTTGGAGGAGAAAGGAGAGGAGACTACTGGATAGACTTCAGCAGGGGCTGTGAGGATGATGAAGGGACTGGAAAGGAGGAGATCCCTGGGGCTGTTTAGCCTGGAGAGGAGGATGCTGAGATAGGATCTGATCAGTGTCTAGAAATAGCTGCAGGGTAGCTTTCAGGAGGACACAGCCAGGCTCTGCTTAGTGATAGGACAAGAGGCAGTAGATGTAAACTCAGTCACAGGAAATTCCACCTCAACAGGAGGAGAAACTACTTTAGTGTGAGGGTGCTGGAGGCCTGGAGCAGGCTACCCAGAGAAGTTGTGGAGTCTCCTTCTCTGGAGATCTTTGAAGCCTCATCTGGATGTGTCTCTCTGTGACCTGCCCTCTGCCCTGGGTGTCAGGAGGATTGGACTGGGTGATCTTTCAAGTTCTCTTCCAACCCTTAACATTCAGTGATTCTGTGATTTAAGAGTGTCAAAGGTAAGCAGCTGTGACTAAAAGGGACAATGCTGCCTGCTCCTGCTCTTTGCAAGGTTACACATTCTGGGGCTGTGCAGCTGCCAACAGGACACAGTTTAGCTGTGCTGGGCACTGCTTGCCCCCCAGCTCCTGTTTCCTGTTCAGCACAGGGTGGTTGTTAGGTCAAGCAGTGTGATATGGTCCTGGATCCTGCATTAGTGTTCCCAAGCCAGAACTGAGCCTCTTGCTCCCTGGGGATTTAGTCAACAGTGCTCCTGGAAGAAATGAAGTGTTACACAGAAATTTATGTTCTTGCTTTGGATATCTGAAAGAATGCTGGCAAAATGACAGGAACAACACAACTGGGAGCCACAGACCAAAGGGATCTGAGGAACTTCCACAGCACTGAGAAATTCAGCTCATAGCTCCCTGGCCAGAGGGACACAAGCTAGTTAAGATTCATGGAATGGGTTGGGTTGGAAGGGACCTCAAAGCTCATCCAGCTCCAGACCCCTGCCATAGGCAGGGACACCTCCCACCAGCACAGCTTGCTCAGGGCCTCACCCAGCTTGGCTTTGAACACCTCCAGGGAGGGAGCAGCCACAACCTCCCTGGGCAAAACCTATACCAGTGTCTCACCACCCTCACTGGGAAGAATTTCTTACTCATCTCCAGTCTTAGTCTCCTGTCTCCCAGCTCAAAGCCACTGTCCCTCATCCTGGCACTCCCAGCCCTGTCACAAGTCCCTCCCCAGCTCTCCTGCAGCCCCTTCAGGCACTGGAAGGCTGCTCTGAGGTCTTCCTGGAGTCTTTTCTTCTCCAGGCTGAACAGTCCCAACTCTCCCAGCCTGTCCCCATAGGGGAGGTTCTGCAGCCCTTTGATCATGTTTGTGGCCTCCTCTGGACCCTCTCCAGCAGGTTCCTGTCTCTCTTGAGCTGGGATCCCAGAGCTGGACCCAGCATTGCAGGTAAGGTCTGAGCAGAGCAGAGGGGCAGGATCCCCTCTCTCCATCTCTGCCCTTGCTGCTTTTGGTACAGCCCAGGCTGCCTTTGGCTTTCTGGGCTGAAAGCTCACACATATGCATGGCACTTTCTGCCCACGTTAGTTCTTGAGGGTGGGGGTTTAGGTAAAGCAGCTCATCTCCACTCTTCAGGCTGGTTTAATGGACAACCTGAAATTCGTCAGAAACAAGAGGACATTGAAGGTGCAGCGACAGCAGGAGTTTAGAATCACCTCATCCTAATCACCAGTGAGAGGCAGTGGCTGAGGTGGATGCTGCTAAGCAATTCTGTTTGCTGTCTCCTTCATGGAGTGCAGGAAGCACTGCAAAGCACACCCTGGATTTATAATTCATGCTTACAAATACTGTCTGTCATTTTCTTCCACTGACTCTCTAAATCTTCACTAACAAAACAGCATTTTAGACAGGCTCCTAAGTTAGCACTGCTTGGGACCTATTCTGGGGAAGCAGAATTCTCTTTGCACTGGTGCAGAGCACTTGCAGGGCAGAGGATGGTCTGCAGGAGGGTCTGTTCTGTGTAAACTGCCTTGGTACTTGCAATCTGTTACAGTGACCGACTGGGTTGGGAACATGTATGAAAATACTCATTGCATAGAAGCATGGAATGATTTGGGTTTGAAGGGACCTTCAAGATCATCCAGTGCCACCTCCCACTGGTTGGCTGCTCAGAGTTTCAGCCAGCCTGGCCTTCAACACCTCCAGGCAGGGAGCAGCCACAACCTCGCTGGGCAACCTGTGCGAGTCTCTTCCCACCCTCACTCTCAACAATTTCTTCCTCATCTCCACTCTCAATCTGCCCTCTCCCAGCTCAAAGCCATTGTCTCTCATCCTGGCACTCCCAGCCCTTGTCAAAAGTCCTTCCCCAGCTCTCCTGCAGCCCCTTCAGGTGCTGGAAGGCTTCTTTGAGGTCTCCCTGCAGCCTTCTCTTCTCCAGGCTGAACTACCCCAACTCTCTCAGCCTGTCCCCGTAGCAGAGGTTCTCCATCCCTCTGATCATCTTGGTGGCCTCTTCTAGACCCTCTCCAGCAGCTCCAGGTCCTTCTTGTGCTGGAGGCAGTGCTGCAGCTGTGGTGTGAGCAGAGCAGAGAGGCAGAATCCCCTCCCTGTGCTGCTGCTCTCCCTGCTCTGGCTGCAGCCAGCACACAGCTGGCTCTGGGCTGCCAGCGACCAGTGCTGGCTCCTGGGCACTTTGGCACCCACTGACACCCCCAAGTCCTTCTCCTCCAGACTGCTCTTGAGCCACTTTAATTTGTATGGTGAAAGTATTAATTCAAGGAAAAGGAATTCCTGCTTTGGACTCTGGGTGAATATTAAATTGCTTGAAGGAAATCTGCGCTGCATTCAGCTGCTCATTATTTGGCCATTCAATTAGGTTGGTAAAGAAATGTAAAATGGAGAAAAGGCCAAAAAAACTCAGAAATGTTGCCTTTTTTTTTTTTTTTTTTGCAGGGGCACTGCAGAATTTATATTTAGCAATGCATGCTGCTAAATGATGTCAGCAAATGGAAATGCTGCAACTTTTTCATTGTCCCTTTAAGGGGAAGCAGCAGATCACAGAATGGAGTGTAGTCTGTAATCTTTGGGTTGGTTAAAGGCTGGTAGGTCTCCTACTCCTGAGACAGAGAGGAAACTGAAAGGAGGAAGGGTTTTGAATGCATCTTTTGAATCCATTTTGTGTTGCATCTTAAAAATGGGAGTCCTGCAAGCGTTGTCCTCTTTCCTACGAGTGAATGCATCTCTTGCACAGAAACAATCCCTGCAGTTTCTCTCCCTCTCTGAAGGGGCTGGTTGGAATGAGTCACAGCTTCCAGTTTAGTGAATGGCTGATGGGGTTGGGCAGGCTCAGGAGCAACTGGGTTAAACCAAGAGATTATTTGAGAAATCTGGGGCATGTGCTCTGCCTGTGCACTTGATTAGTTTTCATAATTCAGCCCAGTTGCCACAGCAAGGAGCTGTGTGATGCATGCAAACAAGAAGCAGCCTTCTCCCTTTTGTGCTGCTTCCTCTCTGTAATTTTACTGTAGGAGAGAGTTAGGGAACTTGGGAGAAAGTTGTGGTGCGTGGGAATGCTTCGAACAAATCTTGGCTGGTTTGGGGAGAGAATCCAGGAGAGCTGAGAGGCAGATGCCTGCAGAAAAGAAGGCTGCAGGGAGACCTCAGAGCAGCATTCCGGGACCTGAAGGGGCTCTAGGAGAGCTGGGGAGGGACTTTTGACAAGGGCTGGGAGTGCCAGGGCAAGAGACAATGGCTTTTAGCTGGGAGAGGGAAGAGTGAGAGTGGAGATGAGGAAGAAATTGTTGAGAGTGAGGGTGGGGAGAGACTGGCACAGGTTGCCCAGGGAGGTTGTGGCTGCTCCCTGCCTGGAGGTTTTGAAGTCCAGGCTGGATGAGGCCTTGAGTAGCCTGTGCCAGTGGGAGATGTCCCTGCCCATGGCAGGGGGTTGGAACTGGTTGAGCTTTGAGGTCCCTTCCAACCCAACCTGTTGTGTGATGTTATGAATCTGTTCTGTTTGGGCTGTCTGTCTGTGCTTCAACTTTAGATTCAGTGAATTCATTCAGTTCTTTTCTGTTTGACTGCAGGTGCATGAAGAGCAGAGGAGATATTCCTGCTTATCAGAGATGATGTGGAGAGACACTTTGTGAGTAACTGCTGTGAGTTTTCTACCAAGCCCAGAATGCTCCTGTGGCAATTAGTTGTGTTATTTTTTTTTCCTGACTTAGAATGACTCTGTCATTTGCCTAACAGTTTCATCTGGGGAAGGTGGAAACCCTAGAGTGAGCTGTGGAAATGAAGAGCTGGGAGGCAGAGCAATTGAATCTGTGTGGGTTCACATGCAATGAGCCATGGTGCTTAATTTTGGAGTGATCAGTCTAACAAGAGGCTTTTACTGTTGCCTGATGAATGGATTTTAGACAGCAGTCAAACCTCTGAGACTGGGTGTGTAGCTTGGATAGGTTTGATCTGTGGTCAGTGCCAATGGTATGAGCTTCAACAAGGCCAAATGCCAGGCCCTACACTTGGGCCACAACAACCCCAAGCAAGCCTGCAGGCTTGGGGCAGTGTGGCTGGAAAGCTGCTGCAGACAGGGACCTGGAGGTGGTAATAGAGAAGCAGCTGAGTATGAGCCAGCAGAGTGCCCAGGTGGCAAAGAAAGCCAAAGGCATCCTGGCTGGGATCAGCAATGCTGTGCCCAGCAGGAGCAGGGAGGGGATTGTCCCCTTGGACTCTGCTCTGGGGAGGCCACAGCTCGAGTGTTGTGTTCAGTTTGGAGCAGCTCAGTACAAGAGAGATGTGGAGGTGCTGGAGCCAGTGCAGAGGAGGGCAAGGAAGCTGGGAAGGGCCTGGAGAATAAACCTGGTGAGGAGAGACTGAAGGAGCTGGGGATGGTGAGTGTGAAAGAGAGGAGGCTGAGGGCAGACCTCATGGCTGTCTGCAGCTCCCTGAAAGGAGGTTGTGGAGAGGTTGGTGCTGGTCTCTGCTCACAGGTCATTGGTGATAGAACAAGAGGCAATGGCCTCAACCTGCAGCAGGGCAGGCTTAGACTGGACATGAGGAAAAATGTTTTCCCAGCCAGAGTGGTCAGGCAATGGAATGTGCTGCCCAGGGAGGTGGTGTAGTGTTTAAAGGTGGTTTGGATGTGGTGCTTGGGGCTATGGTTTAGGGTGAACCTTACAGAGCTGGGATGTGGGTTGGGCTTGGTGAACCTGAATGTTTCTGTGATTCTGCAAGATGGGAGTGATAGCAATCCGTAGAAAACCTTCCTGGAAGTTCTCAGTTCTTGGTTGCTGGAGGACAATAATGTGGAGCATGGGGATGACATTACAGGACGGGAGGAACATCTGGGATAGAAAATAACTCTTACTTGCATAAGTGTTCACAGGGTTTACTTTGGTGCTGAGCATCACAGAGAGCTGGTGTGATGCCTTCTTTGTCACTGGAGTTTGGTGCTGCAGGCTCACCAGCTCTTTCCATCCAGGTAGGCAGTTCCAGTGATTCCTGGGGTGGGTTGGTACAGAGTTCCAGTTAAAGCAGCACTGAAGGATGGGATGGAGCCATCCAGAGGGACCTGGACAGGCTTCAGAGGTGGCTGTGGAGAACCTCCTGAAGGTCAATAAGGCAAAGTGCAAGGTCCTGGCCCTGGGTCCAGGCTACCCTGGATATCAATCCGGGCTGGGAGTGATGAGATGGAGAGCAGCCCTGCAGAGAAGGGCTTGAGGGTGCTGGCAATGATCTGTAAGGTCCTTTCCAACACAAACCATTCTGTGAATCTATGTTTATGAGATGTGGAGCTTGTCTGAAACCAGAATAATGGAGTTTTGTGACAGCTGGATGTGACCTGAGTAGCTCCTGGGGAGGAAGAGCTGCAGGAACAGCTACAAAACCTTGTTGTGTGTTTGACAGTAAATCTATACAGGCAGTGGACACTTTGGTCACAGCTTATCCTCATTGATTTGCTGACAGAAACTGCTAAAGGGAACTGAGCAGTGTTACTGCATCTGTCTAAGGCTCTGGCTAGCCTGGCCGTGTGGTTTCTGCAAGAGCAGAGGGGCAGGATCCCCTCTTTCCATCTCTGCCCACGCTGCTTTGGATGCAGCCCAGGCTGCCCTTGGCCTTTTGTGCTGCAGGCTCACCCTGCCTGCTCCTGTCCAGCTTCTCCTCCACCAGCACCCCCAAGTCCTTTTGGCTGCATGCATAGAGCTGTATCCAATGCCACTGTTCATGCTCAGTGCTTTGCTGTTAAGGACATTTAAGTCTTGCACATTCTGCATCCTTAGTGTTAATGACAAAGCTGGGGAAGGGTCTCAGAACAGGGCTGGGGAGGAGCAGCTGAGGGAGCTGGGGGTGTTTAGTGTGGAGAAGAGGAAGCTGAGGGCAGACCTCATTGCTCTCTGCAGCCCCATGAAAGGAGGTTGGAGCCAGATGGTGCTGGTCTCTTCTCCCTGGCATCAGGAGTACTGCATCCAATTCTGGAGCCTCTGTCACAAGAGGGATGTGGACATGCTGGAGCGTGTCCAGAGAAGGGCTGCAGCACCTCTGCTATGAGGACAGACTGAAAGAGTTGGGGCTGTTCTGTTTGGAGAAGAGAAGGCTCCCAGGTGACCTTCTTGTGGCCTTCCAGTATCTGAAGGGGGCCTACAAAAAACCTGGGGAGAGACTTTTTAGGATATCAGTGACAGGACTAGGGGGAATGAAGAAAAAGCTGCAGGAGGGCAGATTCAGACTGGATATAAGGAGGAAGTTGTTGAGCATGAGAGTGGTGAGAGCCTGGAATGGGTTGTCCAGGGAGGTGTTTGGGGCCACATCCCTGGAGGTGTTTGCAGCCAGGCTGGCAGAGGCTGTGGGCAGCCTGATCTAGGGTAGGGTGTCCCTGGGCATGGCAGGGGGGTTGGAACTGGATGATCCTTGTGGTCCCTTCCAACCCTGACTGATTCTATGATTCTAGGTGATAGGATGAGAGGAACCACACCTGGACACCAGAAAGCCTTGCATTATAAGCCCCAACCAATAAAACCACCCCGCCCTACTAATTTAGTCCATTTTTTTTTCGTGCTAGAGGTGCTCAGCATGTGTGATGTCCCTGTGTACAGCCTGGGAATGCATTTGTGATGATTCCATTGCCTTTGGACATGTGGGATGTGTCTGGGATGCAGGTTCTAGTTCACTTGGATGCAAACCCAGGTGTATCTTAGGAAATAATTACAGAGGTGGGGTCTGTGCTGGAAAAACAGGACAGCCACTCTTGTTTGGGTGATCACTGCATGGGGAGACAAGGAGGGTTTGCATCTGAAAGAAATGGATTTGCTTTAATGAGCTTGCTGAGGTTGTTATTTGGTGCAAATGAGGAGTGCATCAATTTGCATTGGTGTCCTGCTCTGGACAGTGCAAGGTGGAGCAGTTACTAAGTTTTCACCTGATGTCTGTAACATGAGGTCTTGCAAAAGGAACCTGCAGGACCAGTGAAGCCTGACTGGGACAACCCTTGATACAATAGTCCAGCCTGGGAGTGATGAGATTGAGAGCAGCCCTGCAGAGAAGGACCTGAAGATACAGATGGGGGAGAAGCTGGACAGGAGGCAGCAATGGGCACTGGCAGCCCAGAAGGCCAAGGGCAGCCTGGGCTGCATCCAAAGCAGTGTGGGCATAGATGGAGAGAGAGGATCCTGCCCTCTGCTCTGCTCAGCTCTGGGGAGACCTCACCTGCACTGCTGTGTCCAGCTGTGGGACCATCAGCACAGGAGAGACATGGACCTGCTGGAGAGGGTCCAAAGGAAGGTAACAAAGATGATCAGAGGGCTGCAGAACCTCCTGTATGGGGGCAGGCCGGGAGAGTTGTGGCTGTTCACCTTGGGGAAGAGAAAGTTCCAGGCAAACCTCAGAGCAGCATTTCAAGATCTGCAGGGGACCTGCATGCAGCCTGGGGAGGGCCTATTCAGAAGGACCTGTGGGGATAGGCCAAGAGCAATGGTTTGGAACTGGAGCAGGGCAGGGTTGGGTTGGACATCAGGAGGAAGTTGTGCATACTAAGAGTGAGGAGACACTGGCACAGGCTGCTCAGGGCTGTGCTTGAGGCCCCATCCCTGGAGCCATTCAAGCTCAGCCTTGCTGTGCCCCTGCTCTAGCTGGAGGTGTCCCTGCTGTCTGCTGGGGTTTGGACAAGATGCTCTTGGAGGGTCCCTTCCAAAAACCTGCTGCCATCTGTGACTCTGTTGAGGGAGACAACTCTGTTTGTCAGGCAGTAAGTTCTTCTGCAGCCAAGTAACTGCCAGTGCCAGAAACAGATGGACCTGCAGCCTGAAATCCAGCTCTCTCTGCTTCCTGCAGGTGACAGTTTACCAACCGACAGCCACAGTGATGTGGAAATGCAGAAGTGTGTCTGTTAGACACCTTTCAGCTCTAACTGCTGTGGCTCTGGCCTGTTGCAGTACTGCCTCTCCTCCCCTGACACTTCTGAAACCTGAGCAGCTTGCTGATCTCTTCCCATCTTCCCAGGCTCTGTTATCACATCCAGCTCCTCCATCTTGGGTTCCAAATGTTTTCATCAAACAACTTCCCTGTTCCAGATTCTTGGTTTCTGTCTTCTGCTCCAGTTCACCTGCTGCAGGCTGAATCAGAGCTGGCAGCCAGGTGAGTGAAGGTGCAGCAGCCAAGGAGCTGGAAGGAAGCTTCTTTTGAAGCTCAAGCATTAAAGCTTGAAATGCTCTCAGGTTACTTCTGCTGCCCCAAAATGCAGAGTGATGTATGAGCAAGTCAGGAGTGACTCTGGGCTGCAGCATATTCAGAGGAGGGCAGCAAAGCTGGTAAGGGGCTGGGAGATCAGGTCTGGTGAGGAGAAGCTGAGGGAGCTGGAGGTGTTCAGCCTTGAGGAAGCAGAGAGGAGACCTCTTTGCTCTCTACAGCTACTTAAGAGGAGGTTGGAGTGGGGCTGGTGTTGGCCTCCTCTCCAAATAACTGACAACAGGGCAAGAAAAACGGCCTGAAATTGTGCCAGGGGAGAGTTAGGTTGGAGATTAGGAAGAATTTCTATGCTGCAAGAGTGGTCAGGGATTGGCACAGGCTGCCCAGGGAGGTGGTGGAGTCCCCATGCCTGGAGGTGTTCAAGATACTGTGGGATGTTTTGGTGGCCATGGTGGGTTTGGACTCTTTTGCAGCCTTAGTGAATCTGTGGTTCTCCATCCGTCCCCTCAGCTGGACAGGGAGAGCAGAGCTGTGTTTGCAGTTGAAGCATGGGCTGATGTGGCTTGAGTGACTCAGAGCAATGTGGGAGCACAGCACAAGGTGAGGAGTGGAGCAGAGGAGCTTGCAGGCTTTGGAGAGCTGTTCTCTCCTGTCTAGAGCTGCATCTTGGCCTGGCCTCTGGACTCCTCTCTGCTCTCCCAGCAACCTCTTCTCTCCTTCTGTCTCCCCAGTAATTACAGCAGCAGTGTGGCTGTCTTCAGTTCTGTTTCCAGGTAAGTAGAGCTGGGCCCATACAGTCAAGTACGGAGGAGCCTGTCCTAGCCTTGCCCAGGGGCTTTGCCAGGGCACCTCTGCTCTGCCATTGTAAGCACTGCTGCTTTTCTGTGGGGTGTGACAGAGCTCAGCTGCTGAGCAGTAGTTAGGTGGAGTAGTTAGGTGAAGGGAGCCTTGCCAGCTCTGCTGGGTATGGCTCAGGGGTAGCAAAGGGTCCTGCTGAAGGACAGGAATGGCTTCTCTGGGCAGTTAACATGCTGGCTTATTACACCATTAACAGTGCAGAGCTTAGAATGATACAGGAGTTGGAAAGGTTGGGAGGGTTCTTCAAGGTCATCAAGTCCAAATGTCAACCTAACACCACCACCATGGCCACCAAAACATGTCCCACAGTGCAATGGCCACAGGTTTCTTGAACACCTCCAGGCATGAGGACTCCACCACCTCCCTGGGCAGCCTGTGCCAATCTCTCACCACTCTTGCACCAAAGAGATTTTTCCTCATCTCCAACCTAACCCTCCCCTGGCACAATTTCAGGATGTTTCTGAAGAGTCCAACCCCACCTCACTGCAGCCTCCTTTCAGGGAGCTGTAGAGAGCAATGAGGTCTCCCCTCAGCCTCTTCTTCTTGAGACAAAGCAAAGGGAGGCAGAAGGAGGCTTAGTGAAGCAAATTTCTATTCTGAAGAATTTATTGTGTGCATTCAACAACACCAAGCTAAGGCTCCAGGGTTTTCCTGAATTTCCCTTTTGCCCTTTGGCTCCTGTCTGCTTTCAGCAGATGACAGCAAGGGAGTGAGGCTTAGTCACACTGTGCCTTGTGCCTTGTTCTAGAAAAGAACTGAGAAAAGGTCATCAGAAATAGGCCAGATTTAGTTGTTTTACATCGAGCTGCTTGATAAGGCAGCTGAGAGCCCTGCACAGCTTCCTGGCTCTTAGTGGATGTTGTTATTTAACGGCTTTGGTGGCCTTCACCAGCTGCTTTGAAGGGCAACAAAGCTGGAGCAGGGCTGGGGAGGAGCAGCTGAAGGAGCTGGGGGTGTACAGTGTGGAGAAAAAGAGGCTGAGAGCAGAGCTCTTTGCTCTCCACAGCTCCCTGAGAGGAGGCTGCAGCAAGGTGAGGGTTGGGCTCTGCTCCCTAGGATCAGGTGATAGAAGGAGAGGAAATGTCCTGAAATTGTGGCAGGGGAAGGTTAGGTTGAAGATGAGGAAAAATGTCTTTGGTGCAAGAGTGGTGAGGGATTGGCACAGGCTGCCCAGGGAGGTGGTGGAGTCCCCATGCCTGAAAGTGTTGAAGAAATCTGTAGCCATGGCACTTGAGGCCATGGTTTGGTGGCCATGGAGGTGTTGGGTTGAAGGTTGGGCTGGATGATCTTAGAGGGCTTTTCCAACCCAAACAATTCTATGAACATCCCTGGTAGCTGCCAAAGAGGCATTTTCTTTGTAACTGATGAGTCTTTAGTGCTTAAATTGAGCATTGGCTTTACACTCACCCAGACACATCCCTGGAGTCACATTTTGGGACCCAGAAAGTTTAGATGTGTTTTTGGGTTGATTTATTCTTTTAAATTCTCCCCAGCAGTGGGTTTTTTTTTTTTTTTTGTGCAGCAAAGTGTTGATGATTTGCTGATGTTTATACTTCAGGGGGAAAAAAAAAAGGCCAAGAGAAGGTGGTGTGTTGGTGCCTGTTACTGCTTGATGTAGGATGTGAGTCAGAAGCTAAAGTTTGCAGAAATTTGATGAGGAGCACTAAAGGAACAACTCCCTGCACCAGTACAGGTAGGGGGTGACCTGCTGGGGAGCAGCTCTGTGGAGAGTGAACTGGCAGTGCTGGTGGACAACAAGTTGACTGGGAGCCAGCAGTGTGTCCTCATGGCCAGGAAGGCCAATGGTGTCCTGAGGTGCATGAAGAAGAGAGTGAGCAGCAGGTCAAGGGAGGTTTTCCTGCCCCTCTACTCTGCCCTGGTGAGACCATGTCTGGCATATTGTGTCCAGTTCTGGGCTCCCCAGTTCCAGAGGGACAGGGAACTGCTGGAGAGAGTCCATTGATAGAGGCTGAAGGAAGAGGGGATTAAAAGCAGCCCTGAGGAAAAGGACTTGGGGGTGCTGGTGAGGGAGAAGCTGGGCAGGATCAGGCAATGAGAGCCTGCAGCTGAGAAAACCAGTGGCAGCCTGGGCTGCATCCACAGCAGCATTGCCAGCAGATCCAGAGAGGGGATTCTGCCACTGTGCTCTGGTGAGACCTCACTTGCAGTGCTGCATCCAGCTCTGGAGCTGGATCCAGGTGGTTGGAACAGCTCTGCTGTGGTGACAGGCTGAGGGAGCTGGGGGGGTTCAGCCTGGAGAAGAGAAGGTTCTGGGGAGACCTCAGAGCAGCCTTCCAGTACCTGCAGGGGACTAAAAGAGGGACTATTTGCAAAGGCCTGCAAGGACAGGACAAGGGCAATGGCTTCAAACTAAGAGCAGAGCAGATTGAGATTGGATGTTAGGAGCAAATTCTGCACCATGAGGCTGCTGGAACACTGCAACAGGTTGCCCAGGGAGGTGTTTTGAGGGCTCATGGCTGGAGATATTGAAGGTGAGGCTGGACTGGGCTGTGGGCAACCTGCTCTAGTGGAGGATATCACTGCTGAGTGCAGGGGGTTGGACTGGATGAGCTCTGGGGGGTCCCTTCCAGCCCAAACCATTCTGTGATTCTCTGACACCCAGCAAGGTTTTGTCGGGGGTGGTGTTGGCGCAGGGGTGCCCTGTGTGGGCTGAGGCTGTGTCTGCCCTGTGCTGGTCTCAGTGGGGTTGATGCTGGCCAAGGTCTGCACTGTGGTCCTGTGGAGTCAATCAGCGCAGGCTAAGGCTGAACTTTTTCAGCAGCGAGATCCTTGCGGTTCCTTTTCCTGTAGCGCCCCCTGGCAGGCAGACCCCTGAATTGCAGCTGCTGTATTTGCGGCGCCGGGGAAAGGCTGAGCCCAGCCCAGAGCTCTCCCAGCTCCTTGACTGTCGGTGGCTGCAGCTGGCAGTTGTGCTGCAACACAAAGACTTCCCTCCCCGCTTAGCTGCCTCTGCCCTGTCTTTTCGTGCCGCACAGATGCGCAATGGCATGAGTTCAGCCCTAGGACCTCTGCACCATGCTGCAGCAGTTTGTTTCTGTTTCTCTGATGTGATTTCTCCTGAGCCTGTTGGGATCCAGCAGAGCAGCACAAGTGAGAGCTCACTGCAGCTGCACTGTCACCTGCAAAGCTCAGAGCAGCTGACCCCTGGGGTCCCTTCCCCCCTGGCAGTGTGGGTTTGACTGAGATCAGCTTTCTGCTGTGTGCTTGGCTGAAGCCAGCTCCTGCTTAGCCTTCCCTTGCTGTATGCAGCTGTTTTATGGCAACCAGTCCCTGTGTCCTGACTGATCCAAGCTGATCTGGGTGATGACTTTGTCACTGCATGGGGATGTTGTGGCTGCCAAGTTGTTCCAGTCTGATAAGTGAGTAAGTTAAAGCTGTCACTTGGAATCTGCTTTTTTTGAGATGGATTCAGAGGTTAGGCGTTTGCCCACAGGAAAAATGAGAATGGAATAAGCAACTTATAACTTGTGAAACGTGGCCTAGGGAGCTGGCAGTTTTCTTCAAGTGTCTACTCCTGGAATGTTGAAAGCAGCAGTTTAGAATTGTTTTCACGGAATTCAATATTATTCTGCAGGGCAAATCTGAATCTCATAGAATGGACTGGGTTGAGTTGGAAGGGACCTCAAAGCTCATCCAACTTCAGCCCCCTGCCATGGGCAGGGACATCTCCCACCAGCACAGCTTGATCAAGACCTCATCCAGTCTGGCCTGAAACACCTCCAGGGAGTGAGCAGCCAAAACCTCCCTGGGAAACCTGTGCCAGTCTCTCCCCAACCTCACAACAATTTCTTCCTCATCTTTGCTCTCACTCTCCCCTCTCCCAGCTCAAAGCCATTGTCCCTCGTCCTGGTGCTCCCAGTCCTTGTCACAAGTCCCTCCCCAGCTCTCCTGCAGCCCCTTCAGCTGCTGGAGTGTGATGGTGTATGAGAGAGCAATGCAAGTGTTGGACATGGAGTGTCACTGTTGTGATCAGTTCTGGGTGAGTCTAAATATCAGCTCTGAAATATCAGCTTTGAAACTCTTTACCATCTCTGAATCCAACCATTGAAGCCTTCCCTCAGATTTAGGGCAAAGCCTCTGGATATGCACACAGGGAAACCGCAGAGCATCAAGAAGTGACAGAGTACAAAGTGCTCCTACAGCCAGAAACACACACTGGGACATCTGAGCTATTGCAGGGAATTCAGGACTTGCCAAATGTACCTGAAACTGAATGGGATGTTTTAACAGTTTAATCCTCCTAAACACTGGAAGTGTGACAGCCACAGGGACTGGGTTTGTTCAGGGACAAGTGGAGCTCCTCAGGGATCTGTGCTGGGTCCAGTGCTGTGTAACATCTCTGTCAGCCACATGGGCAGTGGTACTCAGGCACCCTAAGCAGGTTTGCTGGTGGCAGCAAGCTGTGTGGTGAGCTGGACTCACTGGAGAACAGGGATGGATCCAGAAGGATCTGGACAGGCTGGAGAAGTGAGCCAGTGCCAACTGCATGAGGCTCAACAAGTCACAGGGCAAAGTCCTGCAGCTGGGTCAGGCCAACCTCAGGCACAGATCCAGGCTGGGTGCAGAGTGGGTTGAGAGCAGCCTTGCAGGAAAAGCCTTGAGGGTGTTGGGTGCTGAGCAGCTCCCCAGCAGTGCCCTCATGCAGCCCAGAAGGCAGCTGAGTGCTGGGCTGCAGCCAGAGGAGTGTGGGCAGCAGGGCAAGAGAGGAGATTCTACCCCAGGACTCTGCTCTGCTCTGCTCAGACATCACCTCCAATCCTGCCTGCAGTGCTGCTGTCCCCAGCAGAAGCAGGACACAGGACTGCTGGAGAGAGTCCAGAGGAGGACACAGAGGATGCAAGGAGCAGCTCTGCTGTGAGGGCAGGCTGAGGGAGCTGGGGGTGTGCAGCCTGGAGAGGAGAAGGCTCCAGGGGGACCTTAGAGCTGTCTGCCAGTGCCTGCAGGAAGGTTGCAGAGAGACTTTTGTTGAGGGTGTCTAGAAACAGGCCAGGGGGGAATGGTTTGAAGCTGAGGGAGAGCAGGGTTAGAGTGGAGCTGAGGAAGAAATTCTTCAGTCTGAGGGTGGTGACACATTGGAATAGACTGCCCAGGCAGGTTGTGGTTGCCTCCTTCTTGAGGGTGTTCAGGACAGGGCTGGATGAGGCCTTGAGCAGCTGAGTCTGTTTGAGAGGTGTCCCTACCCATAGCAGGGAGGTTGGAGTGGATGATCTCTGAGGTCCCTTCCAGCTGAGCCATTCCGTGCTTGCTCCCCACCATCACTGCTGTCAGCCAGCCTCTGCCTGTTGGGTTCCCAGAATCAGGTGAGAAGCTGCATGGTTCCAAACTGAGTTGTCTGGGAGGAAACAGGGGCAGTGGCTGTGTGAGCTTCAGGGTAGCAGCCATTTGTCCTCTGTGTGTACACAGACTGCACAGCTCTGATGTCTGTGTACACAAACACACACATTATTTACAGTGTGCATATGGAGATTTGGGGGGGTCTAAAAATAATTCTCACCCAACTGACTCATCCTGAACTCTTTCTGCAGCAATTTCCTCATTTATCCAGGAGGGGGAAAAAAAAAAAAAAAAAAAAAAAAAAAAAGTGCTGAGTGGGTGGACATGAAATTGCAGTGCCACTTGCTAGGCACGTGGGACAGGGCCCTGGCTGCCTAACTTAATATTTTAAGGTTTGGAGACTTGATTCCTGTTTTAGCAATGGCCCTGCACAGATTGCTATAGAGACAGGAACTCATCATGCTGGCAGCACTCTGGCAGCAGGAGGGGTTGGCTGCAAATGTGCTTTGTCTCAGCTCTTCCTACCGGTGGCTGCAGGAGATGTTCCCCAGGGCTCAGTGCTGGGACACTTCTCTTCAATGTCTTTAGCAGTGACCTTGGTAGGGGGGGGGAAGTATGGAGGCACCCTCAGTAGGTTTGCAGATGACACCAAGCTGGGTGGCAGTGTTGATCTGCTGGAGGGCAGGAAGGGTCTGCAGAGAGACCTGCCCAGGCTGGGTCAATGTGCTGAGGGCAATGGGATGAGATTTGACAGGGCCAACTGCTGGGTCCTGCACCTGGGTCACAGCAACTCCATGAAGGCTCCAAGCTTGGGGCAGAGTGGCTGGAAACTGCCCAGCAGAGCAAGCCCTGGGGGTGCTGGGTGACAGCAGCTGGAGATGAGCCAGGGGGTGCCCAGGTGGGCAAGAAGGGCACCGGCAGCCTGGCCTGGAGCAGCAATGGTGTGGCCAGCAGGAACAGGGCAGGGATTGCCCTCTTGTGCTCAGCACTGGTGGGGCCACAGCTGGAGTGCTGGGTTCAGCTTTGAGCCACTGACTCCAAGGAGGACATTGAAGGGCTGGAGCAGGTCCAGAGAAGGGCATCAAAGCTGGGGAAGGGTCTGGAGAACAGGGCTGGGGAGGAGCAGCTGAGGGAGCTGGGGGTGTGAGCTGGGGGTGTTTAGTGGAGAAGAGGAGGCTGAGGGCAGACCTCATTGCTCTCTACAGCTCCCTGAGAAGAGGCTGCAGTGAGCTGGGGGTTGAGCTCTTCTCAGTAACAAGAAGTCATAGAAGGAGAGGAAATGGCCTTGAGTTGTCCCAGGGAAGGTTTAGGTTGGGCAGGAGGAGAAACCTCTTCACTGAAAGGGTTCTTGAGGACTGGCACAGGCTGCCCAGGGAGTTGGTTGAATCCCTGTTCCTGGAGGTGTTTCCAGGAGGCAGAGATGTGGTGCTGAGTGCCATGGTTTAGCCTCAGCCTTGGTGGACTTAGAGAAGGCTTGGACTGGATGATCTGAAAGGGCTTTTCCAACTGAAACCATTAAGTGTATTTTGTGATTTGTGATCATTCCTGTTTCCTTCATCAGTCAGCTTTAATTTAAAAGAACTAAATGTATTTGACAGTAACGACTTTGGAAGCATCTCTGTTTCATTTTGGAGGCTGTGTGCATCTTGATGTGCTGCTGCTTCCTAAAAATACAAAGGAAAAATCCTCTCAGTTAAGAGAAAGAAATCCTTGGAGGCAGCAGGATGGAGAGGAAGTCAAAGTGCATGTGTCAGTCTCGGGGTGTCTTCAGCTTCTTCAAAACTTTTTTTTTTTTTTTTATTTAATTAAGGCTTTAATTAATAAATTGGGTGAAGGATGGCTGGAGAGCAGCTTAGAGGAGAAGGCCTTGGGGGTGTCAGCTGGTGCCAAACTGCCCAGGAGCCAGCACTGGTTGCTGGCAGCCCAGAGCCAGCTGTGTGCTGGCTGCAGCCAAAGCAGGGAGAGCAGCAGCACAGGGAGGGGATTCTGCCCTCTGCTCTGCTCTGCTCACACCTCACCTGCAGCACTGCCTCTAGCCCTGGTGTCAGCCGAGAAGGACCTGGAGCTGCTTGAGAGGGTCAGGAGGAGGCCACAGAGGTGATGAGAGGGCTGCAGAATCTCCCCTATGAGAATAGGTTGAGAGAGTTGTGGCTGTTGAGCCTGGAGAAGAGAAGGCTCTGGGCAGACCTTAGAGCAGCCTTCCAGTGCCTGAAGGGGCTCCAGAAGAGCTGGGGAGGGACTTTTGACAAGGACCGGGAGTGTCAGGGCAAGAGACAATGGCTTTGAGCTGGGAGAGGGGAGAGTGAGAGTGGAGATGAGGAAGAAATTGTAGAGAGTGAGGGGGGGGAGAGACTGGCACAGGTTGCCCAGGGAGGTTGTGGCTGCCCCTGCCTGGAGGTGTTGAAGTCCAGGTTGGATGAGGCCTTGAGCAAGCTGTGCTGGTGGGAGGTGTCCGTGCCCATGGTAGAGGGCTGGAGCTGGATGAGCTTTAAGGTCCTTTCCAAGCCAACCTATTGCGTGAGAGCCTGTGCCTTTGTAAGGTAGATCCTGGAGCTGTGCAGAGGAGCTGTACCCTCACTACATGCAGTGCCAATGATTTTCTGGGCTTCACTACCTGGGGAATGTTGCAGTGCTGTTGCCAGGGGACCACAAGCAGGACTGCCCTGGTTTCCTTTTCATCCCTCTTCAGGCAGAGATTTGCTTTCCCTTGCTGCGAATTTTGGCATGAATATTGTCCTGAGATGTGGTCAAAGCAATGGCATTAATTAAGTGGCAGTGTAGAGGGCAGTGCTGTCAGCACCAGCTTTTAATTATTGTCTGCCAGTAATTGGAACTGCTGCAGTGTAATAGATGGCAAAGGCAGAGGTAGAGGCCTGTGAGGCATCCATCTGGAGAGGAAAGAGCTGAATAAGGAAAGCAATTAAAGCATCACTGGCAGAGTCTCTGGGAGCCTGAGCAGCAACCCTCTGCAGCCTCCTTTGCTCCTGCTCCGCTTCCAGACCTGCTGCTCTGCAGGCAGATTTGCAGTGCTGCCCTGCTGGGATGCTGCAGCGGTGGCTGCAGTTCAGCTGTCTGGCTCTGGGGAGGTGTTACCAGGTCTGGGGGCTGCTGGTTTTATTTTCCTCCAGCTCCAAATGTGGAGCAGCTCAGCAGGCTGGGATCTGGGAGCTGTGCAAAAGGTCAATGCAAGAACTTTCACTCTGTGTACTTCTCCTGTGGCCTTGCAAGGCTGATAATATAATATAATATAATATAATATAATAT
>VWZI01013030.1:119207-149544 GCA_013396835.1 Psilopogon haemacephalus | reverse complement strand
TTTTTTTTTTTTTTTCCCCCTCTCTCTCCATCATGGCATTCTTGTGTTGTTTGGTCAGAGCTTGCACAGGAGGAGAACAGGCTGCTGAATTTAGTCACTGATCTCTTATTAGCCGTGGCCTAAGGCTATGCTGAGATTTCTATCCCGTTTGTATTGTTGCAGCTCCAAAGAAGACTGCTCAGAGGATGACAAGTGTATTCTGAGTAGGTATGTTGCTTCATTTTCATCTGCAACCCATCCGTTTGATTTCTCTGGTTTTTTTTTCCTGCTTCCATTGGTCAGAAATGAGGTTAATAGGAAGAGAATCTAGCAGAGCGCTGCAGTGTCCCTGTGAAGGTAGAACAATAGCCTCAGAAAAGAGTGATGTAGAAATTAGCTGCTTGTGATGAAAGAAGCTGCATTGTGCTGGGGAGCACAGTTGCAGTCTTCCCTTTCTTCTTTTTTTCCCTTCTTTTTTTTTTTTCCTTTTTTTTTTTTTTTTTCCCTTTTTTTTTTTTTTTCCCTTTTTTTTTTTTTTTTTCCCTCTTTCTCCCTTCCCCTTCCCCTTCCCTTCCTTTTTCCCTTCAGCATCTACTGCAGTCAGCGCTTCCCTAACGAGGTGGCACTATTGTTGAGTGAGAAGGATAGAATCATCAGCTCGCTTTAGGGGACAGCAGGGTTTAAAAAAAATAAACAAGCCGAGAGAGAGATGCCTTCCAGCCCTGCTTTACAGATTGGAAGCATCGGTCCGAGGGCATTGGCAGAAGCATTTCCTTGTTCTTAGCAGCAGCCAAAGCCACTGCTGTGTGTCAGTAGTGTGTGGAATGGAAGTCCTAGTTGGTAGTCTGTTATGGAAACGCTGTTTGCTGTTATTGTAGTACCGTGGTGACAACATGCCATTGAAATGGAAAACGAGCTCTCCTGCTATCTGGAAATTCCCAGTTCCTGTGCTTAAAACATCCAGGTCATCGCCACTTTCTCCAGCGTACATGTAAGTGAGAGAAAAATGAGGATGATGAGGTGGGGGATTGCTTTCGTGAGACTACCCTGTGGCAAACTACCCTGTTGTGTTTTTAAATGCCATCGGCACGCTGGTTTTTTACCTTGTTCTCTGTGTAGATCTCCCCTCTTCCCCCCCCCCCCCCAACCNNNNAGATTTTATCCTGGCTGTTTCCTGATGGATGTTGTATGGAGTCTTTCCCTCTTTGTTGAAACACAGAGAAGCTGTGCAGCAGGTTTAAGCCATGCCCTTCATAACGTTGTTTGTGCTCCTTTGCGAAGTTCATTGCTGCTGCCGGTTCGGAAGGGCTGATGTGGAGCTGCCGAATTAAGCTTTGAGGCAGGCTTGCTCTGTAGCTTAGCTGCTCCTAATTTCCTCCTCCTGGCTGTTGCACTCGGAAATGAAAGAGGAATTCACCTGCTGTATTGTTGGCTGCACTTTTGTTCCCGTGAGTTCTCCTGTGACAGAAATCCTCCTGCCTGGGTCTTGTTTTATTGTTGGAAGTCTGAGCCTTCACCCGAACCGAATTATCTTTTGAGAAAGTTGGAATGAGAGCTGGAAGCAGAGGTCTCAGCCGTTGCTATCTGGAGACTTAGCGAGCTGTGCAGTTTGCTCCCCCGAGGTAGCTTCACCTAAGGCTGACACACATGGCTACAACCTCCCTTTGTCTTGCCAAACCTCAGCGCAGCTTTTGTTCACCTTTTCTGCTGCTCATGAGGCTCGGCAGATTCAGGTGGCTTTGGTGCCTTCTTGAAGGCTCCTTTCCAAAGGAGCAAGAGTTGCTTTCCAATGAGTAGCAGTGCAGGTGACTTCTCTAGCTGGAAATCACTACAGAGACGGTGATTTTACTATTCCAACCCTGTACGAATACTCTTCAGCTTGCCTTGTCTTGCAGGCTTTTGCTTCGGGCACGGCAGGCACTTGCTGGAAGCAAAAGGCATTTGCAGGTCGTCTGAATGCCAGGTTTGCTGGTTGCTGCATGGATAAGCAGTGGGGCTGAGACAATCCAAGGCTGTGTGCACGGTCAGCATTGCGGTGGGGCAGCAGGGCTGGGCTCTGAGGAGCTGAGCTGGCTGTGTGCAACCTGTGCCCTGCGTGCTCCAGCCTAAGATTGATGTTGATGGAAGCGCTTCAGCCCCTTCCCTCCCTGCCTGCGCCCACTGTGCTGCAGGCTACCACCAGGCGAGCTGCGCCCAGCAAAATGCTGCTTAGCTCGGTTGAGAAAAACACACAAAACACCGAACACAATGAAAATACCGTGACAGAAAGGGGAGTTTTGAGGCTTTTGAGCCTGCTCCAGGGAAACAGAGTCTTCAGTGCTGCGTGTTCTGCTGCTGGCTTTCTAGCGGCACTACTTGTTAGGGGCAAGAAACGTGAGAATTAGCTGAGTCTGATCTCTCTGCTGCTCAAACTGAGCGCTTGTTTGGTTGTTTGATGCAACTCTGTTTGTTAAAGGCAGGAAATGTCAGAACTAACTGAGTCTGGTCTGTCTGAGGATTTCTTTTGTTTGGATTATTTTTAACCCACACTGATTATTGAAGGCAAGAAAAATCAGAATTAGCTGAGTCTGGTCTATCTGAGGATTTCTTTTGTTTGGTTTAAACACTGTTAAAGGCAAGAAAAATCACAATTAGCTGAGTCTGGTCTATCTGAGGATTTCTTTTGTTTGGTTTAAACACTATTAAAGGCAAGAAAAATCACAACTAGCTGAGCCTGATCTATCTGAGGAGTTATTTTCTTTGGTTTAAACACTATTAAAGGCAAGGAAAATCACAACTAGCTGAGTCTGACCTATCTGCTGCTCAAACTGAGGGCTAAATCTGATGTTTTAGGCAGCTCTAAGTATTAAAGGCAAGGAAAATCACAACTAGCTGAGTCTGACCTATCTGCTGCTCAAACTGAGGGCTAAATCTGATGTTTTAGGCAGCTCTAAGTATTAAAGGCAAGGAAAATCACAACTAGCTGAGTCTGACCTATCTGCTGCTCAAACTGAGCATTTCTTTTGCTTCTTTGCTTTCAAACAACATTACTTACTAAAGGTGAGAAAAGTCAGAATTAGCTGAGTCTGACCTATCTGCCGCTCAAACTGAGCATTTCTTTTGTTGTTTTAAACAATGGTAATTATTAAAGGCAAGAAAAATCAGAGCTACCCGAATCTGACCTATCTGCTGCTCAAACTGAGCATTTCTTTTGTTGTTTTAAACAATGGTAATTATTAAAGGCAAGAAAAATCAGAGCTACCCGAATCTGACCTATCTGCTGCTCAAACTGAGCATTTCTTTTGTTGTTTTAAACAATGGCAATTATTAAAGGCAAGAAAAATCAGAGCTACCTGAGTCTGACCTATCTGCTGCTCAAACCGAGCATTTCTTTTGTTTGTTTTTAAGCAACATAACTTATTTATTACAGGCAAGAAAAGTCAGAACTAGCTGAGTCTGACCTATCTGCTGCTCAAATTGAGCATCTTTTGGTTTTTCAAATCAAGACTAATTATTAAAGGCAAGAAAAGTCAGAACTGGCTGAGTCTGGTCTATCTGCTGCTTGTGCTGAGGATTCCCTTTGTGTGCCGCCCTTTAAATCGCTAACCCAGCTCTGTGTCTGCTCTAGCTTTTCTGATGGGGATGATGTAGCTGATTGTCTGGCTGTGTTGAAAGTATGGGGACAGGTTTAGTGATCATGCTTAACTCTGTGAGGCTGGGCTTATCTGGAGCATGAGAAAGCTGTGATCAGCAGCCTTAATCATCTTCCCATAATGAGTCAGTGTGTCCCGGGCATTATGGAGGTGTCTCTTTGCTGGCCCAGGGCCTGGCATTAGCAGGACTCTGAAATGTAATGCTGAATTATTCAGATAGTGGAGAATAAAGAGCGAGAAATGTTCCAAAATGGCACCTCTTGGATCTGGGGAGTGCTGGAAACAACCTTCTCCTTGAGGCTGCCCAGGTGGTGGAATTCACTCTCTTCCTCGCAGAGATGGCAGTGGATTTGCTGCCGCTTTCACCTCCTCTGCTGCTTTCTCACAGCCATATTTATCAATTCTCTTTCATAAGTAACGCTCTGCACCCTGGCCAGGAGGCTTTTCGTGTCTGTGAGTGAAAGATTGAGGAATCATTGGTGTGTGGAACAGAGCATTTAGTGATGTTAGCAGGAGTGAAAGCCCATAAAACTCCTCAGTTCACAGCTGAGCACTTCCGCGCTTTGCTGTTTTGGAGCTGGAGTATACAGGGGGATGGATAACTGAGCTTGTAATCCTCTTAATATGTGGTGCCTTAATCTTACCAAATAGCTCTAGAGTGTACTTCGGAGGTCCTCTTGGTGCTTTATCTATCTATCTGTTTGTGTACTTCATTTTTGGTACTTCAGATGAGCTTCCCATTTTTCAAGTGTTTCTAGGAAAGTTGCCCTTAGCTTTCAAAGCTTAATCCTGCTTACCTGGAGGTTTAACAGCTTGCCAGGACACTCTTTCCTTCCTTCCTTCCTTCCTTCCTTCCTTCCTCCCTTCCTCCCTTCCTCCCTTCCTCCCTTCCTCCCTTCCTCCCTTCCTCCCTTCCTCCCTTCCTCTCTTCCTCTCTTTTATTTAGTGTTTTGTTAGTGTTTATTAGATTTTATTAGTGGTGTATTTGGTCTGTGCACCCCGTAGCTGAACTCTGCCTCGCTGCCAAATGCTGCAGTTGGTGGTTGCAAGCACAAAGAACTGCTTGAGAGGGTCCAGTATAGAGCCACAAAGATGATGAAGGGAGTGGAGCATCTCTCTTATGAGGAGAGATTGAGGGAGCTGGAGCTTGGAGCTTGGAGCTTGGAGCTTGGAGCTTGGAGCTTGGAGAGGAGGGGCCTGAGGGCTGCCCTCATTCATGTTGATAAAGATGTGCAGGGTGAGTGCCAGGAGGCTGGAGCCAGGCTCTGCTGGGTGATGCACAATGACAAGACAGGGTAAGAGGCAGTGGTGGAATTTCACATGAACACGAGGAGGATTTTTTCCCTGTGAGGATGACAGAACCCCAGAACAGGCTGCCCAAAGAGGTTATGGAGTCTCCCTCTCTGGAGATACTCAAGACCTGCCTGGATGTATTCCTATGTGATCTGCTAGAGGTGACCCTGCTCTGGCAGGGGAGTTGGACTGGATGAGCTTTGGAGGTCCCTGACATTCTGTGATTCAGTGATTTGGCTTCTTGGATGAAGCAGTCATCTAGGCAAATATTGCCACTGTAAACCAGCAACCTGTCCTGCAGGCTGTGCAGCTGGGACACTTCAGCTGCAGTCTCTGCTTGCAAAGATCAGGGCAGTTCCAGAGGTGGGGAGTGAGTGCCAAGAGCTCATCCCAGACTGCAGGAAGCTTGTGCCTGGGTGTAGCAGAGGAGACAAAGAACCTGCTGAAGTGAAGCTGATGGCTTTGCAGCTGCGGCTGTGGGTCTGTTATTGAGAGGTCTTCTGGCTTTGCTGCATCTGCTACTGCCTTCCTTGGGATGGAAAGGAGCAGGAGCAAATCTTTTCCTCTTGCCTGGGGGTTTTGTTTAGCACGAGTTACTTATTAGGGCCATTTTCAGGAGGTGTGTGCTCACACATGCCCTTGGCAAGCTGCTTTACCTGTCCTTGCATGACAATAGTGGCATCATGGTCTGGAATATAGACTCCTTTAGTCAGAATGTGTGTGGAAGCTGTTCCAGCAAGTTTGTGCTCTGCTGGTGAAATCATACTCATGCTGTGGTCGTGTTGGCTAGCTAGGGACAGCCCCAGGTGCCAATATATCATGTGGGCAGGTGAGCAGCTTGCTTCAGCAAGTGAATGAGAGGAAAAGAGCAAGTGACTAAGGTGGAGTCGGGAAAGTGCCGTTTCTTGGCACTGTAGTTGTGTATTGATGGCCACAGGTCAAGCACCCCCCCCCAAAAAATAATCTCTGAGAGAAGCAGAACTGAGGCACTGCTTCAGAGAGGATGAGGAATGCTTCACAATTTGGTTGTGTATAACAGCTTTGAGGTGTAAAGGAAGAATGAACATGGAACTGCTGGAGAGGGTTCTGAGGAGGCCACCAAGATGATCAGAGGGTTGGAGAACCTCCCCTATTGGGGCAGGCTGATAGAGTTGGGGTTGTTGAGCCTGGAGAAGAGAAGGCTGCAGGGAGACCTCAGAGCAGACTTCCAGTGCCTGAAGAGGCTGCAGGAGAGCTGGGGAGGGACTTTTGACAAGGGCTGGGAGTGCCAGGATAAGTGACAATGGCTTTGAGCTAGGAGAGGGGAGATTGGAGTGGAGATGAATAAGAAATTGTTGAGAGTGAGGGTGAGGAGACACTGGCACAGGTTGCCCAAGGAGGTTGTGGCTGTCTCCTCCCTGGAGGTGTTTCAGGCCAGGTTGGATGAGGGCTTGAGCAAGCTGTGCTGGTGGGAGGTGTCCCTGCCCATAGCAGGAGATTGGTGCTGGATGATCTTTGAGACCCCTTCCAGACCAAACTGTTCTGTGAAGCTGTGCTTCAGTTACCATTCAGGGATCACATCATAGAATTATTTGTGTTGGAAATATACCTCTAAGATCGAGTCCAACTGTCAAACATCTCATCCATTAAGGACTAAGAGGAGAATTCTTTCTTATTAGTACCAGCAATGTCCCTTACATCGTTCTCCTGAGTTGTGCACATCTTCCATATCTACAAATGGAAGCAATGGCTTGTGGAAACTCTGGAGATGAAAATATTGTGATGGACACCTACAAAGACTTCCAAGGATGAGAGGGGAAAGGAAAAAAAAAAAGAAAAAAGAAAAAAAAAAGGATGTTCAAAAGTATTCTATTACAAAAATATCCTGCTACTTAAATATTCTGTTTCCAAAATGTCAGGTGAGAAGGCTTGTTAGGAGAAATAAACAGAGGTGATGTCCTAAAGAGATTGCTGTCACAGGGTTTGCCACACAGGCTCTCTGTCCTGACTGGTCTGGATCTGAAAGTGGTCCAGGAAATGTTTTGCAGGAGTGGAAATTAGTTGTTGTTGAGAAGAGGAGAAGTTCCCAATCCTCTGGAGTAATCAGTGTTACTTTTAGCTGCTGATGTAGGTTATTGAGGTTAATGCCTCTGTGTGTGTTCTCAGATCTCTGGTTACTCTCTGATGAGCTCTTTGCATTGATGTTATACTGTTTTTATATATAGTCACAGGGCAAGGTCCTGCAGCTGGGTCAGGCCAGCCCCAGGCACAGATCCAGGCTGGGTGCAGAGTGGGTTGAGAGCAGCCTTGCAGGAAAAGCCTTGAGGGTGTTGGGTGCTGAGCAGCTCCCCAGCAGTGCCCTCATGCAGCCCAGAAGGCAGCTGAGTGCTGGGCTGCAGCCAGAGGAGTGTGGGCAGCAGGGCAAGAGAGGGGATTCTGTCCCTGGACTCTGCTCTGCTCAGACCTCACCTCCAATCCTGCCTGCAATGCTGCTGTTCCCAGCAGAAGCAGGACACAGAGCTACTGGAGAGAGTCCAGAGGAGACCACAAAGATGATGCAAAGGCTGGAGCAGCTCTGCTGTGAGGGCAGGCTGAGGGAGCTGGGGGTGTGCAGCCTGGAGAGAAGGCTTCAGGAGGACTTAGAGCTGCCTGCCAGTGCCTGAAGTGGTCCTCCAGGAAGGTTGCAGAGAGACTTTTCCTGAGAGTGTTTGATACAGGTATCATGTCAGAATATCAATGTAGGCTGGAGGTGATGAGATTGAGAGCAGCACTACAAAGAGGCCCTTGGGGGTGCTGGTGGGGGAGAAGTTGGGCAGGAGGAAGCAATGGGCACTGGCAGCCCAGAAGGCCAAGGGCAGCCTGGGCTGCATCCAAAGCAGCATGGGCAGAGATGGAGAGAGGGGATCCTGCCCCTCTACTCTGCTCTGGGGAGACCTCACCTGCACTGCTGTGTCCAGCTGTGGGAGCCCAGCACAAAAGAGATGTGGACCTGCTGGAGACGGTCCAGAAGAAGCTGCAAAGATGATCAGAGGGCTGCAGAACCTCTGCTCTGGGGATGTGGGGGAGAGTTGGAGCTGTTCAACTTGAAGAAGAGAAGGCTCCAGGGTGACCTCAGAGCAGCATTTCAATATCTGCAGGGGACCTGCAGGCAGGCTGGGGAGGGACTGTTCAGAAGGGCCTGTGGGGATAGGCTGAAGGCAATGGTTTGGAACTGGAGCAGGGCAGAGTTAGGTTGGACATCAGGAGGAAGTTGTGCACAGTGAGGGTGGGGAGACACTGGTACAGGCTGCCCAGGGCTGTGCTTGAGGCCACATCCCTGGAGCCATTCAAGCTTAGCCTTGCTGTGTCCCTGTGCAGCCTGCTCTAGCTGGAGGTGTCCCTGCTGCCTGCAAGGGGGTGGACAAGATGACCTTTGGTAGGGTCCCTTCCAACCCAATGCAATCTGTGAAGTTCTCCACTGCGGTTTCTGGGCAGACGTTTATAGGTGATGCTGTGGCTTACAGATCCTCAGAGTCATCTCTTGTCCTTGGCTGGCAGAGAGCAGCAGTGTTGATACAGTGCTGTGACATGCTGAAGCCCATGGCAAGGGGGTTGGAACTAGATGATCCCTAAGGTCCCATCCAACCCAAACAGTTCTATGGCTCTTTAGTCAATTGTCTTGGCTCTGCTGCTCAGCCTCTTCTGCCTCTGCTGCTTGGTCACTTTGCCCTTTTTCCCCTGTTCTTGTGTTAGAACCTTCTTTTCCTACTCACTGTGCAGGGTTTTCTGTTGAAGCTGGGCTGGGGATAGCTTTAATCAAGCACTTGGGGAATATTAAGGTGATTCAAATGATGGTCACTTGTTCTGGGTGGGAATAGTGGGAATTGCAGTGTATTAATTTGGAGCTAGGGCACAGGGGGCTTGAAGTAGATGATCTCTGAGGTCCCTTCCAACCTGAGCCATTCTGTGGTTCTGTGACTTGACAATGCAGTTGGTAGAGCAGATTTGGGCAGCAGAAAGAGCAGGGCTGGATTAGCAAACACCAATGGCAGAGTCTTACTGACTTCCTTGTGGCATTTGAAGCTATTAAAGATACTCTGTACAATGCAGAGGGAGAAAAAACAACAGTGTGGACAGGAGTGGTTCCTTAATCTGTTAGAGGAGTACAGAATGTGTGTTCTGTGCCCAAGTACTGAATGTCCAGATGTCACCTGAGACACCTACAGTTTTTAGGCTCTAAAGATCTATTCCTCAGGCCTAGTTTCTACTTTGGAGAAAGACCCAGCCCCAGCAGGAAGCTCTGTAGTGCAGTGCTGCAAGCCACAGGGACCTGAGCTGGCAAGGGGCTTGCACTCAGAGGCTGAGAGAATGGCTTATGTTGGAAGGGACCTTAAAGCTCATCCAGTGCCAACCTCCTGCCATGGGCAGGGACACCTCTCACCAGCACAGCTTGCTCAAGGCCTCATCCAACCTGACCTTCAACACCTCCAGGGAGGGGGCAGCCACAAACTACCTGGGCAAAACCTGTGCCAGTGTCTCACCACCCTCACTCAGAAGAGCTTCTTCCTCATCTCCACTCTCACTCTCCCCTCTCCCAGCTCAAAGCCATTGTCCCTCATCCTGTCACTCCCAGCCTTTGTCACAAGTCCCTCCACAGCTCTCCCGGAGCCTCCTTCAGGCTGCTCTGATGTCTCCCTGAAGCCTTCTCCAGGCTGAACAGCCCCAACTCTCCCATCCTGTCCTCGTAAGGGAGGTTCTGCAGCCCTCTAATCATCTTGATAGCCTCCTCTGGACCCCCTCTTCAGCAGCTCCAGGTCCTTCTTGTGCTGACACCACCAGCACCGGAGGCAGTGCTACAGGTGTGAGCAGAGCAGAACAGAGCAGAGGGGCAGAATCCCCTCTCTGTGCTGCTGCTCTCCTTGCTCTGGATGCAGCCCAATGATCTTCCTGCTGATTTCCATATGGTCCCCAGAGGTCCCTTCCGACCCCCACCATTCCGAGATGTGTTTTTCTTCCATGTTTTGCAGTGCCCAGCATGTGTTCAGCTGCCCAGGTAAAATGATAATTTGCCTTTTGAATACCTGAAAGCAATTAACCAAGGGCAGAAAATAGGTTGTCAGTGTAAGTCTGGCCCGAGCCGTGAAGCCTCTGAGTGCCTGCTGCGTTCTCCCTTTTGAACATCACAGCCACAAAAGCAGCTCTGCCTTTGTAGCAGAGCCCCAGACCCTGTGTGTTTGCTTTGCATCATCTCCTGCTTCTAATAGTTAGCAATCAATAGGCTAAGACCAGCTTGAGCAAAAAGTCATTAGAGAGCCATTGCTAATTTAGCATCGTTAAGCAATCCGAGCCTGCAAATGTGAGCTGCAAATGACTGGATGAGTGCAAACTCTTTGTGGAACAGATAAAGGTGGATGGTGAGACCGAGGCTCCCTGAGAGGCTCAGTACTGGTAGGAACAAAAGCTTTATAGCAAAGGCTGAGCCAAATGTTGCTTTGGTTCTGTGGAAAACAAATTGGAATTAAGCAGCAGGCTGCAATTGTCCTGCTAAGAGCCTGAGACTTCACTTACTGGAGAAGGAGTTCTGAGGAGAGTTATTTTCTGTGTCTGTAGCCTAGGGAAAAGCTGCTGGATTTGCCTGTTACAGATGGGGTTTGGTTGGAAGGGACCTCAAAGATCAGCCAGTTCCAACCTCCATACTGTGGGAAACGACATCTCCCACTAGCACAGGTTGCTCAAGCTCCTGTCCAACCTGGCTTTGAACACCTCCAGTGAGGGGGCATTCCCAAGGATCATCCTGGTGGAGGTGTGCTAACTTCTGCTGCCTTTGTGTGACCTCATTTTGTGCTAGCTGTGTTCACAGCCTGAGCTTGCTGGGAAGTGGTGCAGAAAGGTTTTAATATCCTCATTTCTGTATTACACTCCAAAGCACCCAGATCTGTTGGAGTTTGGAACAGTGATGGCAGAGTCACACAATGGTAGGGGTTGGAAGGAAGAGGTCATGAAGTCTAACCCCCAAGCCAGAGCAGGGCCACCTAGGGCAGGTCACATAGGAACACGTCCAGGTGGGGCTTGAAAACTTTTGGAGACTCCACAACATATCTGGGCAGCCTGCTCCAGGGCTCCAGCACCCTTATACCAAAGAATGTTTTCCTTATGTTGAGGTGGAACCTCTCATGGTTGAATTTATGTCCACTGCCTCTCACATCTCCAATCCTTTCAGTGTTTCCAGTAGGGTTCATCATGTCTGTTGATGTCTTGGGCTGCATATTTGGGCAGAAACTTTGTCAAGAGGGTGATTGTGTGTTGACATCCAAAGAGATTTTCCTATATTTAAAAGCAAACAAGCAATAAGAAAACCCAAACCAACCCCAAATCACAAAAAACAAACAAACAAAACCCCCCCAAACAAACAAAACCCAAAAAACCAAAACCCTAAAAAAAAAAACCAACCCCAGTGCCAGCAACAGAAAACTCAGCAGCCTAAAATCCCCAAACAAACTTCAAGGCTTCACATTTCTGTGCTTTTACATTTCTGCACTGCTCTCCTAAAATTTGCTTCTGGAACAGCTTCAGTAGGTTGCTGTGAGCCTGAGTCTGCTTGGACACAGTTCAGTGTCCTCGTCATAGATTCATAGAATGGTTTAACTTGGAAGGGACCTTAAACATCATCCAATTCCAATCCCCTGCCATGCACAGGGACACCTCCTACCAGCCCAGGTTTCTCAGGACCTCACCCAACCTGGCCTGGAAGACATCCAGGGAGGGGGCATCCACAACCTCCTTGGGCAGCCTGTTCCAGAGCCTCACCACTCTCACACTGAAGAACTTCCTCAGCTCCACTCTAACCCTGCTCTCCCTCAGCTTCAAACCATTCCCCCTTGGCCTGTCTCCAGACACTCTCAGCAAAGTCTCTCTGCAGCCTTTCTGCAGGATCCCTTCAGGCACTGGCAGGCAGCTCTAAGATCTCCCTGGAGCTTTTTTCCTCCAGGCTGCACACCCCCAGCTCCCTTGGGCTATCCTCACAGCAGAGCTGCTCCAGCCCTTGCATCATTTTTGTGGCCTTCCTCTGGACTCTCTCCAGCAGCTCTGTGTCCTGCTTCTGCTGGGGACAGCAGCACTGGAGGCAGGATTGGAGGTGAGATCTCAACAGGGACAGTTCCATGTCCCTCTGATTCTGGAGACACCAGAGCTGGATGCTGTTCCTATGTGACCCTGCTTTGGCAAGAAGGGTTGGACTGGCTGATCTGTGGAGGTCCCTTCCAACCCCTATCGTTCAGTGACTCTTAAGTGTAGAATTGAATTCTTTGCCAGAGGAAAGGATTTCCTGAGGTTTTGTGGGTGGAAGAATCAGGACAGAAGAAGTGTGGCAGAGCAGGATCGGATCATTTGCTCACCTCTGCTCACCTATCCTATATTGATATTTTACTTCCCTCACAGAAGCAGGATGACATTTGTACCGTGAGGCTGTGTCAGTTGTGCTTTATTGAGCTGCTGGGTGGCCCTGGAGTTTGTTGGGGGATTTTTCAATTCATTATTTGGAAGGCTGTTCCTAATGGGGAGACAGAGAGGTAATCGATAGGTAAATTATTTTTTGGCAGGCTAAGCATGCTAAAAGACGTCGTTGTCAGATGCTGCACACAGAGTAAAGAATTCCTCTACACCTAATAATAAATGCAGCTTTACTTTTGTTCTTCGTTAATGGGTTCATTAGCGCAGCACCTGTCTGGCTGCATGGATGGGATGCAGAGAGTGATAAAATGGTTTGGGTTGGGAGGGACCTCAAAGATCATCCAGCCCCAAACCCCTGCCATGGGAAGGGACACCTCCCACCAGCACAGTTTGCTCAAGGCCTCATCCAGCCCGGCCTGAAACACCTCCAGGCAGGGGGAAGCCACAACCTCCCTGGGCAACCTGTGCCAGTCTCTCCCCACCCTCACTGGAAAGAATTTCTTCCTCATCTCCACTCTCACTCTCCCCTCTCCCAGCTCAAAGCCATTGTCCCTCGTCCTGGCACTTCCAGCCCTTGTCACAAGTCCCTCCCCAGCTCTCCTGGAGTCCCTTCAGGTACTGCAAGGCTGTTCTGAGGTCTCCCTGAAGCCTTCTCTTCTCCAGGCTCAACAGCACTGGAGGCAGTGCTACAGGTGTGAGCAGAGCAGAGCAGAGGGGCAGAATCCCCTCCCTGTGCTGCTGCTCTCCCTGCTCTGGCTGCAGCCAGCACACAGCTGGCTCTGGGCTGCCAGGGACCAGTGCTGGCTCCTGGGCACCAACTGACACCCCCAAGGCCTTCTACTCCAGGCTGCTCCTGAGCCACTCCTCGCCAAGCCTGGATTCATGCTTGGTCTTCCCCTGACCCAGATGCAGGACCTGGCAGGATAGAGTGGTCTGGGTTAGAAGGAACCTTTGAACGTCATCTAGTGCAACTCCTCTGCAGTAAGCAAGGGACGTGCTCAACTCGAGCAGCTTGCCCAGAGGATAGCCCTGTCACACACCAGACTTTTTTGATAGATCATAAACCAGTAAGGATATCTCAGCCTGCCTTGGCAACCTCCTGCTTTGTTTGCAGCTAACCAGCAGAGTGCTGGCACATGCCAGCAGAGCTTGCTTGAAGATCTCCTCTCCCAGTGACCAGAACACTTGCAGTTGTGGCTCATTGAGCAGTAATTTGACAGAGAAAAGGAGGTTATAATCTTTTCAAGCCCAGCTATTGAGCATCACCAAATGGAAGGATTGGGGCTGGCTGCTGTGGCTTTGGCAAGCTTTCAGAGAGTTATGTAAAGACTGGAGGTTTAAAATAAATCGCAGAACAGGCACTCGAAAATATCTGTAGCTGTAGGCTGATCTCCTTAATTTGTTTTCAAAGGCTGTGCTGTATCCTCTGACAATTCCAAACAGATCAATGCTTTGCTGATGTAAACGAGCAAATCCCCAATAATATTGGGAGCTGCCTTGTCTCTGCTGGATCAGAAGGGAGTTCAGCTGCTGCTGAAGGAAGCCTTGCGAGCAGAGTGTTGTTTGCTTTCGTTCCTCACCCCTGTGTGAAGTGGCATCTCCATCATTTGAATGGTCTGGTCGAGAGGCAAATGTGTCACCTTTGGCACTGCTTGTCTTGGGTCTCCTGAATGCCTCTGAACTGTTTGAAGAGGTTAATGTTTGCTAAGTGCTTTAGGATGCTGCTTGCCTGCAGGAACCAAGGTGTAACGCCAGGCAGTTCACAACCAGACAGCAGTGCTTGCTGGAAACCTTTTGGAGTGTGGAGCTCGCTGTTGGAGCCAGTCCAGAGGAGGCCATGAAGGTGCTCAGAAGGCTGCAGCACCTCTGCTATGAGGACAGGCTAGGAGAGTTGGGGCTTCACTGTGACATTCTGGAGTGACAGAGTTGTGGCTGTCTCCTGCCTGGAGGTGTTGGAGGCCAGGTTGGATGAGACCTTGAGCAGCCTGGGCTAGTTGAGAGGTGTCCTTGCCCATGGCAGGGGGTTGGAGTAGGTGATCCCAGGTGGGGTTGGTCTCTCCTCCCAGGCACCCAGGGGCAGAACAAGAGGACACAGCCTCAAGCTGTGCCAGGGCAGGTTCAGGCTGGATGTTAGGAAGAAGTTCTTCACAGCAAGAGAGACTGGCATTGGAATGGGCTGCCCAGGGAAGTGGTGGAGTCCCCATCCCTGGAGGTGTGTAAAAGGAGGCTGGATGAGGCACTTGGTGCCATGGGTTAGTTAATTAGAAGGTGTTGGGTGATAGGTTGGACTCAATGATCTCAGAGGTCTTTTCCAACCTGGTTAATTCTGTGATTCTGTGATCTCCGAGGTCCCTTCCAACTTGAGCCATTTTGTGCTTCTCTTCTTGTGTGAAGATAAATGCTGACACTGGGACAAAGCTAATGCCACACTCATCTCTGGTCACTCTGGGAGTGCTCTTCCATCTCCGTGAATGTCACAAGGCTGCGATTCAGGAGATCGGTGAGCTCTTGCCAGCTCTTACTGCTGACTTGCACTGGAACTGCTGCCAAACCCAGCTCTTGAATGTCACCCTCTGCACGATGGCAGAGGCTGCTCAGCCCTGCAAAACTGCTCAGCTGCAGGTAGAAAAGGTGGAGTATTTAAAACAGAAAACCAAAGACTTAAACCAAAACCAAACCAAACCAAAACCCAAAAGAGTCAAAACATCCTCCCTCCCCCCCCTCAAATAAAAACCCAAACCCATAAACCAACCCAACAACCTAAACACCAAACCACCCAAATAACCCAAACAACACAACTACAATCTTTTGGGGAGTCGTAGTTGTTTAGCTATAAAGTAAAAATGGAATGCACACACACCTGGTCCTGTTCCACCTAATGGCAAATGTGGAAGAGCAATAGGGAAAATCTCTTTAGTTTGGAGAAGATGAGGCTGAGAGGTGACCTTCTGGCTCTCTACAACTGCCTGAAGGGATGGTGGAGCCAAGTGGGTATTTGCCTCTTCTGCCAAGTAACTGATGACAGGCCAAGAGGTGATGTCCCCAAGTTGCACCAGGGGAGGTTTAGGTCAGAGTTTAAGAAAAATGTCTTTGATGCAGCAGTGGTCAGGGATGGGGCACAGGAGGTGGAGTCCCCATGCCTGGAGGTATTCAAGAAACCTGTGGCGATGGCACTTGGGGACAGGATTTGGTGGCCATGGTGGGGCTGGCTTGCTGGTTGGACTGGATGGTTTCAGAGGACATTTCCATCCCAAACAGTTCTGTGAGTCTATGATCAAGTTGTGAGCTGCTGAGCTCATATGTGTGCTGTAGGTGTTACAGAACTGCCCATTAGGGATGAACCTCTGCTATGGGGACAGGCTGGGAGAGCTGGGGCTGTTCAGCTTGGAGGAGAGAAGTCTTCAGGGAGAGCTTAGAGCTGCATCTCAGTACCTGAAGGGGCTACAGGAGAGCTGGGGAGGGACTATTGCCAAGGGCTGGGAGTGCCAGGACAAGGGACAATGGCTTTGAGCTGGGAGAGGGGAGAGGGAGAGTGGAGATGAGAAAGAAATTGGTGAGAGTGAGGGTGGGGAGAGACTGGCACAGGTTGCTCAGGGAGGTTGTCACCTCCCTTGAGGAGTTGAAGGCCAGGCTGGATGTGGTCTTGAGCAGCCTGTGCTGGTGGGAGGTGTCCCTGCTCATGGCAGGGGGTTGGGACTGGATGAGCTTTCAGGTCCTTTCCAACCCAATGCAATCTATGATTCTATGAAAATCAGAGCAGGGAAACAACTGCTCACAGCCACTCCTGCCGTGGGGAATTTGTGCTTTGATGTATCGAGGCAAATATTTGGAAGCTCTTCTGTTCTCTCTGCTGGCTGAGCTGTTGTAGCAAGGCCTCACGTGCCAGAGAGGACATCCTGGGACAAGGCTTGGGCAGTTGTATGTCCTGTGGGCAGCTCTTCCACGATGCCTGCGTGCAGCTGTCCCCCAGCTGCCACCCCTTGGACACTCAGACATGTGCTCAGTGTGGTGCCTGAACCAGCAACAGCTCCACAGAGCGTGCCAAGGAACTCCACGGAACTCTGGCAGGTGGATTTTGAAGTTGGGCTTTTAGATTGCATTCCCATTTTCTTCATGCTTGTGAAATTCTGGCCAAGCTCTTTGCCTTCCTGTGCAAAGCTCAGAAAGGCTGCTGGGAGAGGGAACAGCACAGGGAGTGTGGACAGCATGGGGAAAAGCCCACACCAAGGAGCCCAGAGAGCTGGGTTTAGCAAACCTGTCTTCTCCTAATGATTTTAGCTGCTGTCTGCATCTTCTGTTTTCTTCTGAGTTCAGGAAAAAAAAAAAAAAGGATTTTAAAAGGCTCTTCACATGAGGGCTATCCAAGCTGATGTTTCAGGAAGATCCTTCAAGAGCAAATAGTCACATCGATGCTGGTTGGATCTGCAGTTCCCCTCCCACCCACGCCTACAAGTCCCTCCACGTTACTTCGTGTTTCTTCCAGGATGACATGGCCAAATTTAGAGCCTGCCTGTCCTTTGCAATTATCTTAGGCTCGTTCCTTGCTGGCATTATGAACTCTAAACCACAAAAGCACCACAGACCCAAAACATCTGAGAACAAAGCCTACCAGTGTAGGCTGGGACTGACCTGTTGGAGAGCAGAGTAAGGGAAAGGTGCTGAGGGGACTGGTGGCCAGAAGGATGCCCTTGAGCCAGCAATGTGCCCCTGGGGCTAACAAGGCCAAGGGCATCCTGGGGTGGATTAGAAGGGCTGTAGTGAGTAGGTCAGAGAGGATCTCCTGTCCTGCTGAGACCACAGCTAGAATATTTTGTGCAGTTCTGATCCCCTCAGGTCAAGAAGGAGCTCAGAGAAGTGCTGGAGAGAGTCCAGCCCAGAGCCCCCAAGCTGCTGCAGGCAGTGGAACATCTCCTGTGAGCACAGGCTGAGGGAGCTGGGGCTGGCAGCTGGGAGCAGAGGAGCCTGAGGGCTGCCCTCATTGCTGTGCTAAAGATGTGCAGGGCAGTGTCAGGAGGATGCAGCCAGGCTCTGCTCAGGGGTGGCCAAGGACAGCACAAGAGGAGGTGGCAGGGGAAGAGGAGGGGAAACTGTCAGTGTGAGGGTGCTGGAGGCCTGGAGCAGGCTACCCAGAGAGGTTGTGGAGTCTCCTTCTGTGGAGACTTTCCAAACCCCCCCTAGATGTGTTCCTGTGTGCCCTGCCCTGGGTGACTCTGCTCTGGCAGGGGGTTGGACTGGATGCTCTCTGGGGGTCACTACCATTCCCTACCATTCTGTGACTCTATGAAGAATTCTTTGAGTCACGATCCAGCAACTGCTTAGCTGTGGTGTTCCATTGTGGGATGCATTTGTTGGGTGCAAAGACAGTTTGGAGAGCACTTTTCTAAGATAGAGCCTACAAACCTTTATTCAAACTGCTCTCTGAAGTCGCTCTGTGAAGCAGAGCTGAGTTTGTTCCCCCAGATGCCACAGTTCCTGCCCACTGCAGTGCAGCCACAGTTATTGGTTGTCCCAGGGTGTCTGAGCATGGAGTCCAAGCTGCTTAGCTGTACCCTGGTGTCTACAGTCTGCTGTGTCCGTCTGCATCACGACCTGCCTGTTCCCAGCTCCTGTGCTCTGGCCACTGCTGAAGCTGTTGTGAAGATGTTTTCCTAGCTGTGCTGATGGCTTTGAGTGGTGCTCTCAGGGCCATCTGAGTTTTAGAAACTGCTCTGCATGATCCACCTTGGGTTGATGGCTGGACCTGATGATCTTGGAGGCCTTTTCCAACTTCAGTGATTCAATGAGAGGGACCTGGAGCTGCTGGAGCAGGTCCAGAGGAGGCCACCAAGATGATCAGAGGACTGAAGAACCTCCCCTAAGGGGACAGGCTGGAAGGGCTGGGGCTGTTGAGCCTGGAGAAGAGAAGGCTTCAGGGAGACCTCAGAGCAGCCTTCCAGTACCAGGGCTTCAGCAGAGCTGGGAAGAGACTTGTGGCAAGGGCTGGGAGTGCCAGGACAAGGGACAATGGCTTTGAGCTGAGAGAGGGGAGAGTGAGGGTGGAGATGAGGAAGAAATTGTTGAGACACTGGCGCAGGTTTTGCCCAGGGAGGTTGTGGCTGCTCCCTGTGAATCCTATGATTGTACAGAAAGAAGGGAAGGTAGGGATTTGTTTGGTTTGGGTTTGGTTTGGGGTTTTTTTCACCTCTTTTTTTTGGCTGCTTTTGGTTTTATGGGGGGTTTTGTTTGTTTTTCAAGAAACAAAACTTTTCTTCTTGGAGGGGAAAAAAAAAAAAAAGTATGAAAATATTTTTTAATCTGCAATTTCCATTTTTCCCCTGACACAGAATTGCTTTGGTTGCCAAACACCTCTAAGCCCTTTGAGCCCAACCATCCACGATCAGCATAGTGATCACAGTCAAAACTGGGGTGAGAGGGGGGGAGAGGAAAAAAATCAAGCACTTATTAAAGTAATTTCTGAAGCTGGCTTGGAGGGCAATGTTCTAACCTGCCTGTTGCCAAACTTGTGCTGTCTGGGCTGTGCAGCAGTGATGGCAAACTGCTGTGAAGGTTTGCTGTTTTGTTTTTTTTCCCCCTCTGCTCCCTGGAATCTTTAGTCAATAATGAAGATGCCCTCATCTGTGGATTAACAGCTTCTGGTCCCTAATTAACACCCTGTGCCTTCTGCTGCTCTGCATGCAGATGGGGGCTGCATTAGATCATGGAAATTGCAGAACCTGGGGCTGCCGAATGTTTCTGGAGCTGGAATTTATTTACATTCTCTAATAATTACAGGTTAGAGCAGTTAGGATCTCATATGCAGATCTCTTTCTGTGAGCCTCATTTACGTCTCGGGCTTCCAGTGGAAGGCTAATAATAGTGCAGCAATTCTTCAACACTTCTACCTAAAATTAGCCTTTCCTGTCTAGATTTGGATGCTAATTGCTCGGAATGAAAACCATTAAGTGTTGTCTTCACACACTGAAACTTACAAATTTAGGAAGTAGTTGCCCGTAGTAGCAAAAGACTGAATCTCACATCCTAAAGGACTTCTTCCAGTGGTGTGTTTCTAAACCTACCCTGAAGTTACCACTTGAAGCTTCTCTAGGTCTGTTTTCCATCACTAGAATCATAGAATGGTTTAGGTTGGAAGAGACCTCAAAGCTCAGCCAGTTCCAACCCTCCTGTGCCATAAGCAGGGACACCTCCCACTAGATCAGGTTGCTCAAGACCTCATCCAGCCTGGCCTTGAACACATCCAGGGAGGGAGCAGCCACAACCTCCCTGGGCAACCTGTTCCAGTGTCTCGCCACCCTCACTGCAATCAACTTCCTCCTAACATCCAGTTTCAGTCTCCCCTCTGCCAGTTTAAACCTATTCCTCCTCGTTCTGTCATTACAAGACCTTGTCAATAGTCCCTCCCCAGCCCTCCTGTAGCCCCCTTCAGATACTAGAAGGCTACTCTAATATCTCCTGGAAGCCTTCTCTTCTCCAGGCTGAAAAGCCTCTACTCTAGATTCAGAGTGGATCACAATGATACAAACCTAAAAGAGTGAAATTCTTGACCTTTAATACTGAAGAGTTTCAATGTTTTAGGTTTCCTTGGCAATCTGGTGAGATAATTGATGTTGAAATCTGGGCGAGAGCCCTGCCAGCATCCTACAGTGCTGGAAGCACTCATGGAGAAAGAAAATACTCAGCAGGTGTCGTAGAGAGGTGGGAGTGGAAGGAAAAGCTGGAGCTGAGGAAGAAGCTCTGCAGCATGAGAGTGGCAAGACTCTGGAAGAGCTTTCCCAGGGAGGTTGTGGATGCTCACTCCCTGGAGATGTTCAAAGCCAGGGTGGATGAGGCCTTAAGCAACCAAATAGTCGAGAGACATCCCTGCTGTGGCAGTGAGGTTGGAGTAGATGATCTCTGAGCTCCCTTCCAACCTGAGCCGTTCTGTGATTCCACAAATAGGGGAAAAAAAAGAAGTTACCCCAGTTTTGTTTGGAAGTTGCAGTGGTTCAGAGCCTGTTAGTGTGTCAGTTCCTTAGACTAGCAGCTGGGGAGCACTAAGCTGCTAAGGACTGCTTCTGTCACCTGCTGGTTTTTTTTGAGCTGTAGCTCCTGTGCTGCTCGGTGTCACCCCCGAAGACTCTGCTTTCATTGCGGAACGAAGGAAAACGGAATTTGATCTTGAAGTTTCTGTGTTGTCATCTCCTTAGATCTCTGGTGGAAGAGGAGGACCCTCATATGAAAGTGTCTCTGGGCAGCGGCGATATGGGCGTCTCTGCCCACCTGCAGGCCTCCAAGACAGGGACCACGAGATTTTTCACCAGCAATACTCACAGCTCGGTGGTGTTACAGGTAACTACATCTCCTTCTGTCACTCTTGATCTGTGCCGAGGGCTTGAGCTGCTCTGAACAAAGCCTTCACTCATGAGGATTTAGCAGCCTGCTCATTCCTGAAAAGCCCTGAACCAGCTGCCTGGCATTCTTCTGTGCTGACAGTGCCCACAAGCAGGCATGGCTTGTTGCTTCCTGCCCTGCAGCTTAAGGGTTTGACTTGTAGCAGCAACCTAGAAAATAAACCTCGGGGCTTTTCCTTGGCTTGTAGCCCTGTGCACGCTCAGTTTGCTGAAGGGGAGCTTTGTTCCAACTAGGAAGTGGCAGCTGTGTCACAGGAGCTCACTGGATTGCAGCAGGAGCTCACCATGGCTTGCAGTACAGAAGGCAACCATGTCCTGGGCTGCATCCAAAAGCAGTTTGAGCAGCAGCAGCACAGGGAGAGGATTGTGCCCCTCTGCTCTGCTCAGACCACACATGCAGCACTGCCTCCAGTGCTGGAGAATCCAGCACATAAAAGGATATGGAGCTGCTGGAGAGGGTCCAGAGGAAGCCACAAAGATAATCAGAGGCTGCAGAACCTCTGCTATGGGGACAGGCTGAGAGACTTGGGGCTGTTCAGTCTGGAGGAGAGAAGGCACCAGGGAGATGTTAGAGCAGCCTTCTAGTATCTGAAGTGGCTCCAGGAGAGCTGGGGAGGGACTTTTGACAAGGGCTGGGAGTGCCAGAACAAGGGACGATGCCTTTGAGCTGGGAGATGGAAGATTGAGACTGGAGATGAAGAAGAAATTGTTGAGAGTGAGGGAGGGGAGAGACTGACACAGGTTGCCCAGGGAGGTTGTGGCTGCTCCCTCCCTGGAGGTGTTTCAGGCCAGGCTGGATGAGGCCTTGAGCAGGCTGTGCTGATGGGAGGTGTCCCTGCCCATGGCAGGAGGTTTGAGCTGGATGATCTCTAAGGTCCCTTCCAACCCAATCCATTCTGATTCCATGTAACTGTGTGAGGCAAACACTTGCAGCACCTCCTGTGTGGCTGCTGCCATAGTAGTGTGCAGAGGTCCATGCTCTATGGTCAGGTCCCTAAGGTGGCAGAACCCTCTCAGACAGGTTTGGTGGAATGTCCTGAGCTAGCTCGGGTTCTGTGGCACTGCCTTATGGCAGAACATTCCTGCAGTAGGTGGAATTGCTCTTCTGGTCTGAATCTTGAGGAATTCACAAGTGAAATGATTGATCTCCTTGTTTCTGCTGGAGCATTTACACAGCATTCCAAGTTCAGCTCACAGCTTGCTGCTTTGCAGGGCAGTCCTCAGGGGTGCAGAGGATTCATAGGTTCAGAGAACAGTTTGGGTTGGAAGGGACCTTAAAGATCAACCTCCCCCTAGACCAGGTCACTCAAGGCCTCATCAAGGGCACTGAAGGCCTCATGATATCTGTGTGTTGTGGCTCAGTGGAGAACTGCCTCTTAATTTTTTATTTACTGCCTAAATAGCCACGGTTTTAGTACAAAAAGTTGACTTTTTTTCCCAACTGAGAGAAGGTAGCAATTCTTTTGTTTCAGTGTCTATGCCTTGGGTGTCTGCATAGCTCTGCCCCCTTGGAACACTACACGAAGCCTTCAGAGATTATTTCCTCATTCCTTTTTTTTTTTTTTTTTTGTCTCCTTCACATTTTGGACAAGTGAAGAAGCAGGAGTTGTGAGTCCTGGTTTGTAGGCACTAGAGGCAAGCCTTTGGACTACATCAGTTTGCCATTACCCTGTGTTTGGCTTCTGATTTTATTGTGCCTGATCACTCATTTTTGCATTTGCACTCTGTTCCTTGTGACAAGTTGGGATCTTAATTTCTGCTTAGCTTTGCAGTTTTAAACCCACGGCCTTCCTGTAAGATATCTTGAATTTGAAACCATGTGGGCTGGGGCCCAGACTTCTTTTAAGTGTTAAATCTATAAAGACAAGATCCACATTCTTAGTAGTGCCAGAAAAAACATCAGAGGTGCCTGGCTGAAGGGGAGTTGTTTTATGTTTGAGCTTCTGTTCTGCAGTGCATGGAGGAGAATTTCCAGCCAGGCAAAGCTTTATGGGAGAATCTTACTGTAGGATGCTGTAATAGGCTGTTGTAGGTGCACTGTGTCCAGCTCTGGAGCCCTCGGCACAGGAAGGACATGGACCTGATGGAGAGGATCCAGAGGAGGCCACAAAAATGGTCAGAGAGCTGGAGAAGCTCTGCTGTAGGGGCAGGCTGAGGGAGCTGGGGGTGTTCAACCTGGAGAAGAGAAGGCTGCAGGCAGACCTTAGAGCAGCCTTCCAGTACCTGAAGGGGACTACAAGAAGGCTGCAGAGGGGCTATTTGCAAAGGCCTGCAAGGACAGGATGAGAGACAATGGCTTCAAATTAGAGCAGAGCAGATTTAAATTGGCTGTTAGGGATAAGTTCTGCACCATGAGGCTGCTGGAACACTGCAACAGGTTGCCCAGAGAGGTGGTTGAGGCCCCATGCCTGGAGGTGTTCAGGGCCTTGAGTGACCTGGTCCATTTTTTAAATTCTTAATCTCCAGTCTTAATTTCTTGGTGTTTTCTTTGAGCTACAGCCCATAGGTCCAGTGAGATACAGAAGGGAGAGGAGAGAGGCTCCTCTTTTCCTCCCGAATCTTTGAGTGCCCTCATCCATTTTTTTCTTCTTAATCTCCAGTCTCAATTTCTTGGTGTTTTTTTTTTTGAGCTACAGCCCATAGGTCCAGTGAGATACAGAAGGGAGAGGAGAGAGGCTCCTCCTTTCCTCCCAGATCCTTCCATTGTGGTGTTGTTGTCGTTGCAGGGTTTTGACCAGCTGCGAGTGGAAGGGTTGCTTTGTGACGTGACTCTTGTTCCTGGAGATGGGGATGAAGTCTTTCCTGTTCACAGAGCTATGATGGCTTCTGCAAGTGACTACTTCAAGGCTATGTTCACAGGTGGTGTTTCAGCTGAGTAATGCATGCTGCTATCCCCCAACTGCCACCCCTTGGACACTCAGGAGATGTGTTCGGTGTCGTGTCCGAGTCAGCCCTGCGCTGCAAACAGCTCCACGTAGCTGTGCTCTCTCTACCCTTTGCAGATGGGGCTTGAATGTAGGCTTTGAAATTGTATTTCAGTTTTCTCTAAGCTTAGGAAATGATCTTAATCAGAACACTGATGGAAACTTCCCTACCTGTCTTTTTTTCTGTTTTTTTATTTCCCCAGGAGGAATGAAGGAGCAGGATTTAATGTGCATCAAGCTTCACGGCGTGAACAAAATAGGCCTCAAGAAGATCATTGATTTCATTTATACTGCAAAACTTTCCCTCAACATGGACAACCTTCAGGACACTCTGGAAGCTGCCAGTTTTTTGCAGATTTTACCAGTTTTAGACTTCTGTAAAGTGTTTCTTATCTCTGGGGTAAGACTTGTTTCACGTTCACCTCCAGGGTTTTTTTATTTTGTTGTTGGCTTTGTTTGTTTGCTTGCTTTTTGTTGTGTTTGTGGTTTTGCTTTTAAGCAGATAATGACTATGTAACGCTCAAAGTCTCAAACTTGCCATTATTGCCTGCAAGAAAGCTGGAGAGGGACTTTTTAGGGCATCATGTAGTGATGGGACTGGGGAGGATGGATCCAACTTAGAGAAGGGCAGATTGAGATTGGATGTTAGAAAGAAGTTCTTTACCATAAGATGATGAGACAGTGGAACAGGTTGTGCAGGGATGGGGTGGAAGCCTCATCTCTGGATGTTTTTAAGGCCAGGCTGGATGTGGCTTTGGGTAACCTGATCTAATAGAAAGTGTCCCTGCCCATGTTAGGGAGGTTGGAACTGGATGATCCTTGAGGCCCCTTCCAACGCTGACAGTTCAGAATTTGGATCCCTAGAGAAGTTTGCTTTGTAGCTCCCTGAGAATCTTTGTTGTTCACCTGAATTTATGCACAATGTGAGTGTGATACCACTGCTGCATCACAGTAAAATCCTTCTCATTCCAAAGCACAGTGCAGTGATGATGTCAGCCATGAGAGTTGTGTTTCCCAGGTTCCTCACTGGTTTTCATAGTTCATGCCCTCACACTCTGTATCCACTAAATGAGTGTCAGATCTCTCTTTTAAACTCTTTCCCTTCCCAAAGGGAAGAGAAAGTGAGTAAGGGAGAGGAACTTAGAATCATAGAATCAGTCAGAGTTGAACTTGGGAAATGGAAAAGCAACTTGAAACTAATCTAATGAGAAGAATAACAATAAACAGCAACCTACATTGAGCACAAGCCGCTGATGGAAGTTGCCATGTCACCACTCTGCTGTGGCAGAAGTCCCAGGATGGACTTGGCAGCATGAGAACCAGGTGGGGCAAGGAGTGGCTCAAGAGCAGCCTGGAGGTCTTCGGAGTGTCAGTTGGTGTCAAAGTGCCCAGGAGCCAGCACTGGTTGCTGGCAGCCCAGAGCCAGCTGTGTGCTGGCTGCAGCCAGAGCAGGGAGAGCAGCAGCACAGGGAGGGGATTCTGTCCCTCTGCTCTGCTCACACCTCACTTGCAGCACTGCTTACAGTGCTGGGGCCCCTAGCACAAGAAGGACCTGGAGCTGCTGGAGGGGGTCCAAGGAGGCCACCAAGATGATCACAGGGCTGCAAAACCTCCCCTACAGGGACAGGCTGGGAGAGCTGGGTCTGCTCAGCCTGGAGAAGAGAAGGTGAATTGGAGCACTCAGGCAAGGCCCTGGCTGATGGAGATGTGATGGTGTAATTAAAAGTGAAACAATGTAAAACGTTCCAAAGCTGTGGAGATTGATGTCAAAGAGCTGCATAAGAGCATGCAATTCCTTCTGCAGGTCATCTCTGTAACAGCAAACAGTCAGATGCTGACATCTCAATATTTGCAGATCCTCCTGTCACAAGAGTTGGGTAGCTGAGAATGGTACAAAATGGTCTTTGTTCTTATCATGCATCCAGTCCTGGGCTCCCCAATTCAAGAGGAACAGGGATATACTAGAGAGTGTCCAGTGGAGGCTATGAGGATGATGAAGGACTGACCATCAGTGTGATGAGGGAAGGCTGAGAGCCCTGGGGCTGTTGATCCTGGAGAACAGAAGGCTGAGTTGTGTGATTCCATGTAACAGTTGTTGAAGCAGAAGAAAGTTGAGAGACCTCAGTGTTTTGTGGTACTGAGGACTCAGCTCTGTCGTTCACTTTATTTCCTCTGAGTTGTTCTCAGTGCTTCTCCTGCTTCCAGTCACTCTGCTCTGTGCCCAGCTTTGCAGCATTTTACCGGCAGAAGTTCTTAGCAGAGCTTGGGAAGTGATTGCTTCCAAATTCCAAAGTATTAAATCAACTCCTTCCTCAGGAAAGTGCTTTGGCTTTTACGTTTGGCTTTACAGGCTGTATGAAGGCTGTGCTGCGCCTGACCTTTATTTTATGGACAGCTTTTTAGTATTTTCTGGAACTTCTGCTTCCTAATGAGCAATTACAATGAGTAATGGGAATGAACAGCTCTGCTCAGTAGTCAAAACCCAAGGCAAATGGGGTTTAGTGCAGATTCTTGCCTCGTGATGAAGTTGTCTGGCTGTTTGAACAGCTACAGATAATAGCTCTCTCTCTCTGATTGTGTTTGCTACTTATTTGGGTCACTGTACAGCCAGTTATGATCTGATGTTTCCATTCCTCTGTCTCATGGATTCACAGATTCATTGAACGGGTTGGACTGGAAGAGACCTAAAAGCTCATCCAGTTCCAACCCCCTGCCATGGGCAGGGCCCCCTCCCACCAGCCCAGGTTTATATTGCATGGATATTTTTGTATTAGAACTCACAGAGTATCACAGAATCACTGAAAACCTTTGGTTGGAGGAGACTTTCAAGATACCCAGTCCAACCTTCAACTTAGCACTGAAGGATCAACACTAAACCATGTCCTCAAGTGTCAGCTCCACAGGCTGCTTGAACAACCTCAGAGATGGTGACTCCAGCACTGCCCTGGGCAGGACCATTCCACTGTTTGAGAACCCTTTCAGTGAAGAAATATTCCCTAATATCTAATTAATATTTATCCTAATATCTCATTTTCCTACTATCTGTCTCCTGACATTTTCCTACTATCTAACTCTATTCATCTTATAGATTGTAGAATCATAGAATCAGCCAGGTTGGAAGAGACCTCCAAGCTCATCCAGTCCAACCTAGCACCCAGCCATATTCAATAGCACTAAGTGCCCCATCCAGTCTTTTCTTGAACACCTCCAGGGATGGTGACTCCACCACCTCCCTGGGCAGCCCATTCCAATGGGACCTGATCGTGGATTTAATGTTCTTGGAGATGAAGAATAAGATTTGGAAGCTTTGACTGGATGAAGGTTTTTCTGGATGTGTGAATCAGGACTTTGGATACCTGCAGATTTTAATATAGGACAGGTTAGATCAGTTTCTAGTGGACTACAGACATCTCCTGTTCCCATCCTCATTAGCCTTTTGAATTGTCTGGTGTGAAAGGACAACCATCAGACTGAGTTCTGCAATATTGAATTTTGGGAGTCTTTGTCATGTCCTTTGAAAATTACTGTCCTCAGTCTTTACATTCTTTAAAAATAACCATGAGGTTCAGGAGCTTACTCTCCTCTGGCATTTCAAATATGATGAAAATCACAGTCTTGAAAGCAGTCAGCTTAGAGTAGGACTGACGTGTGCAGAGGCTTTGTGTGTGAGTGAAGCTCAGGTTAGGATAAGGATTGAGTGTAAGGAAGCTGCAATTCTCAGCAGGAAGTGTTTGGAAATTGCCTTCCTTTGCACATGTACCACAGAGATGCAGTGAATGGGCTGAGTTCACTGGAGACCCACTGAGTTATGTCCCATGGACTCACAGTGTGGTTTATGCTGGAACAGACCTTGAAGATCTTCTAGTTCCAACTTCCCTGCCTCAGGCAGGGACACCTCCCACTAGCACAGGTTGCTCAAGGCCTCATCCAGCCTGGCCTTCAATGCCTCCAGGGAGGGGGCAGCCACAATCTGCCTGGGCAACCTGTGCCAGTCTCTCCCCACCCTCACTCTCAACAATTTCTTCCTCATATCCACTCTCAATCTTCCATCCCCCAGCTCAAAGCCATTGTCCCTTGTTCTGGCACTCCCAGCCCTTGTCAAAAGTCCCTCCCCAGCTCTCCTGCAGCCCCTTCAGGTGCTGGAAGGCTTCTGTGAGGTCTCCCTGGAGCCTTCTCTTCTCCAGACTGAACATTTCCACTTTCTCAGTCTGTCTTCATAGGGGAGATTCTCATCATCTTGGTGGCCTCCTCTGGATCCTCTCCAGCAGCTCCAGGTCCTTCTTGTGCTGGGGTCCCAGCACTGGAGGCAGTGCTGCAGGTGTGGTGTGAGCAGAGCAGAGCAGAGGGGCAGAATCCCCTCCCTGTGCTGCTGCTGTCCCTGCTCTGGCTGCAGCCAGCACACAGCTGGCTCTGGGCTGTCAGTGACCAGTGCTGGCTCCTGGGCACTTTGGCACCAACTGACACCCCCAAGGCCTTCTCCTCCAGGCAGTTCTCGAGCTGCTCCTCACCCAGCCTGGATTTGTGCTTATATTTCTGCCATCCCTGCCATCTTTATACCTTGCCCTGTCTTGGATCCCAGCTGATCTCAGAAATTTAGGAGCCAAAGGCATAGATAGGTAGATGGAGCAGCAGCATGTAAGGGTGGGTAGCTGAGATGTATTCAGTTCATTACTGATCTAAACCAGGGTTTGGTTCATGCTGCTCAAGCATGTCAAGTGCTGGCTATTTCTAGGGGAAATCTTCCTAGGTTCCTTTTTTTTTTTTCTTTCCCCTTTCTTTTTCCAGTTAAAAATAGTTGCTGCCTTGGACTTATTTTTGTCCTGTTTCATTTTGAACGCAGTCCGTAAGAGCACTGCTGTGAGTTAGCACAGACCCAGTTTTATCCGTCTCTAAGGAATTCACTGATGGGGCTGAACACTGCAGAGCTCTGAGCTGTGGCCCTGGAGAGGTAGCTGTGCCATTGTCTTCAGCTGCATCATCCCTGAATCGTTTTGGTTGCATAGGACCTTTCAGATCATCCAGTCTAACCCTTCTCTAACTCTGCCAAGGCTGGGGCTAAACCATGGCCCTCAGCACCACATCTCTGCCTCTTGGAAGCACCTCCAGGCATGGGGATTCCATGGGCAGCCTGTGCCAGGCTCTTGAGAACCCTTCCATTGAAGAAGTTTCTTCTAACAGCCAACGATGACAGTTTTAATAACAGAAACATCTAATGTTGAGACCTGCTTTTGTGTTACTCTTTCTAGCCATGGCTGCTGGCCTCAGCTGTATTTTCCCCATCTTTCTTACCAAGATGTTTGCAGAGCTTTTCAAAGGTCAAGTGCTGTGTAATAGCCATGTCTCATGCTTGGGTAACGGATTTGCCATCATTAATTTATGCCAGCTGCTTGTTACTTGTCTCATTGCTACAAAATAAGGAACAGGGAATCACAGAATACATCCTCAGAGCTCACCCAGTCCAACCCTTCACCCAGCACTGCAGGGTCAGCACTAAGCCATGTCCTTAGCCACCAGGTCCACAGGCTGCTTGAACACCCCCAGAGATGGGGACTCCAGCACTGCCCTGGGCAGACCATTCCAGTGTTTGAGAACACTTCTAGCCAGAAATACTTCCTCAGATCCAGCCTGAGCCTCCCCTGGGGAAGCTTGGAACCATTTCCTCTGCTCTTGTCCCTTGCCACCAAGGAGCAGAGGCTGCCCCCTCCATGCTTCAGCTTCGCTGTAGAGAGCAATGAGGTCTGCCCTCAGCCTCCTCTTCTCCAGAGTGAGCCCTTCCTGCTCCCTCAGCCCCTCCTAGTGGCCCAGGTGCTCCAGGCCCTTCTCCAACCCCATTGCTCTTCTCTGGATGCACTCCACCCCCTCAATGTCCTACCTGCAGTGGGTGGCCCAGAAATGAACACAACACTTGAGATGTGACCTCCACAACGCTGAGCAGAAGGGGACAGTCTTACCGTGGGAAGGAACTTCTTTAGGGGTGATGGAGCCCTACAGCAGGCTTCCCAGAGAGATTGTGGAGTCTCCATCTCTGGAGACATTCAAAACCCATCCAGATCTGTTTCTGTACAGGGGGATATCACCTGACTTGGTGGCTCTGCTGACCACCCCTTGCAGTCACAAATACCTAAACCCCATATCTAAATCAGCTGTAAATCATAGAATCACAGAATTGTCAGGGCTGGAAGGGACCTCAAGGATCATCCAGTTCCAACCCCGCTGTCATGGGCAGGGACATTTCACATTAGATCAGGCTGCCCAAAGCCACATCCAGCCTGGCCTTAAACACATCCAGAAATAAGGCTTCTGCTACCTCCCTGGGCAACCCATACCAGTCTCTCAGCACCCTCATGGTGAAGAACTTCTTAACATCCAATCTGAATCTCCCCACCTCTAGTTTTGCCCCAGTCCTATCACTACCTGACATTTTAGAAAAGTCCCTCCCCAGCTTTCTTTCAGCCCCCTTCAGATACTGGAAGATCACAATAACGTTTCCTGGGAGCCTTCTTTCCCCAGGCTGAACAGCCCCATCTCTCTCAGCCTGTCTCCATAGAAGAGGTTCTCCAGCCCTCTGATCATCCTGATGGCCCTTCCTTTGAACACCTGAAGCACAGCAGAATGCTACTGCTGATTCTCTGGGATGCACTGACTGCCCTATGTGACTCTCTGGGGTGCACTGACTGCTCTGTGTGATTCTCTGGGGTGCACTTACTGCCCCGTG
>VWZI01013030.1:91540-118476 GCA_013396835.1 Psilopogon haemacephalus | reverse complement strand
GGGTGCACTGACTGCCTCGTGTGACTATCTGGGGTGCACTGACTGCCCCGTGTGACTCTCTGGGACTCACTGACTGCCATGTGTGACTCTCTGGGGTGCACTGACTGCCATGTGTGATTCTCTGGGGTGCACTGACTGCCATGTGTGACTCTCTGGGATGCACTGACTGCCATGTGTGACTCTCTGGGGTGCACTGACTGCCTCGTGTGACTCTCTGGGGTGCACTGACTGCCCCGTGGGATTCTCTGGGGTGCACTGACTGCCCTGTGTGACTCTCTGGGGTGCACTGACTGCCCCGTGTGACTGTCTGGGGTGCACTGACTGCCCCGTGGGATTCTCTGGGGTGCACTCAATGCCCTGTGTGACTCTCTGGGGTGCACTGACTGCCCCGTGTGACTGTCTGGGGTGCACTGACTGCCTGGTGACACCATGGCCGGCAGCTTCAGAGTGTTCTGATGGGTGTCTCTGCTTGCTCCCCCCCAGGTGTCGTTGGAGAACTGCGTGGAGGTGGGGCGCATCGCCAACACCTACAACCTGGCGGAGGTGGATAAGTACGTCAATAACTTCATCCTGAAGAACTTCCCCGCGCTGCTGAGCACGGGGGAGTTTGTGAAGCTGCCCTTCGAGCGCCTCGCCTTCGTGCTCTCCAGCAACAGCCTTAAGCACTGCACCGAGCTGGAGCTCTTCAAGGCCACCTGCCGCTGGCTGCGCTACGAGGAGGCGCGCATGGAGTACGCCGCCAAGCTGATGAAGAACATCAGGTTTCCCCTCATGACCCCCCAGGATCTTATCAACTACGTTCAGACCGTGGACTTCATGAGAACTGACAACACCTGCGTCAACCTGCTGCTGGAGGCCAGCAACTACCAGATGATGCCCTACATGCAGCCGGTGATGCAGTCGGAGAGGACTGCCATCCGCTCCGACAGCACCCACCTGGTGACCCTGGGGGGGGTGCTGAGGCAGCAGCTGGTGGTCAGCAAGGAGCTGCGGATGTACGACGAGAAGGCCCACGAGTGGAGGTCCTTAGCTCCCATGGACGCCCCCCGGTACCAGCACGGCATCGCCGTCATCGGGAACTTCCTCTACGTGGTGGGGGGGCAGAGCAACTACGACACCAAGGGCAAGACGGCGGTGGACACGGTCTTCAGGTTCGACCCTCGCTACAACAAGTGGATGCAGGTGGCCTCGCTCAACGAGAAGAGAACCTTCTTCCACCTCAGCGCCCTCAAGGGGCACCTCTATGCCGTTGGCGGCCGGAATGCGGCGGGGGAGCTGGGTGAGTGCTCCTCCTCAGGCCTGCCTCCTCACCTGCCTCCTCACCTGCCTCCTCCCCTGGCTTTGCAGCACCTGCAATGTCATGTCCAGGTCTGGGACCCCTCAGGCCAAGAAGGAGCTCAGGGAACTGCTGGAGAGAGCCTAGCCCATAACCCCCAAGCTGCTGCAGGCAGTGGAACATCTCCTGTGAGGCCAGGCTGAGGGAGCTGGGGCTGGCAGCTGGGAGCAGAGAAGCTTGAGGGCTGCCCTCATTGCTGTGCTAAAGATGTGCAGGGCAGTGTTGGGAGGATGCAGCCAGGCTCTGCTCAGGGGTGGCCAAGGACAGCACAAAGGGCACTGGGTGCCAGCTGGGGCAGAGGAGGTGCCAGGGGAAGGGTAGAGGAAACTTTGTCAGTGTGAGGGTGCTGGTGGCCTGGAACACCAGCAGAGAGGTTGTGGAGTCTCCTTCTGTGGAGACTTTCCAAACCCCCCCTGGATGTGTTCCTGTGTGCTCTGCCCTGGGTGATGCTGCTCTGTCAGGGGGGTTGGACTGGATGATCTCTGGAGGTCCCTTCCACCTCCTACCATTCTGTGATTGTATAAAGTGTCTGATGGCCTAGAGCAATCCACTGCATTTCCCAGAGCCATGGAGGTTGACATTTGCAGTCAGATCTAGAAGTCCACACTCTGTTGTGAACTTGTCTGTGCTTTAGAACCAAAATGTTACAATGGCTGTGGTTGAAAATCTGGGGTAATATTGCCTCTAAACCAGGGGTGACATTTCCCTGTTCTCTTTGCTGCTTTCAGCGCACTACTTAACCATGCCTTGGCATCTCTTTGTGGCAGTATTTTGGGCTCCTAAGGTTTGCTGTCTAGAAATGCTCTGACATCTTTAAGTGCAGTGAGAAATGTGTTTAATTGAGGCAATAGAAAACATGGAGGTGCTGGAAGGTGACCAGAGAAAGACCATGAGGGTGCTCAGAGGGCTGGAGCTGCTGTTATAGGGACAGGCTGAGAGAGTTGGGGCTGTTAATCTGGAGAGGAGAAGACTCTGAGCAGACCTTAAATGGCCTTCCAGGATCTGAAAGGGGCTACAAGAAAGCTGGGAAGGGACATTTTAGGGTGTTGGGTAGTGATAGGACTGGGGGGAATGGAGCCAAGCTAGAGGAGGGGAGATTCAGGTTGGACATTAGGAAGTTCTTCACAGTGAGAGACTGGCACAGGTTGCCCAAGGAGGTGGTGGAAGCCTCATCCCTGGAGGTGTTTAAGGCCAGGCTGGATGTGGCTCTGAGCAACCCAATCTAGTGTGAGGTGTCCCTGCCCATGGCAGGGGAGTTGGAACTGGATGATCCCTTCCCACCCTGACAGTTTTGTGTCTCTGTAGGCAGTGTCACTGAGCCTGGGTGTGCAGCATCCTCAGAGCACAGGGAGCCAAAGCAGAATTGTTCTGCTGACCTCAGCTCTTCTGCAGCTTCAATCCACATACAAAAATCTATCACCTGTCTACAGCTCTGCTGTAAAGATGTTATTGAAATGCTGAGAAGTGGCATTGGATCATTCCATGGGAAGAGCACTCTGTCAGTGCTGGATGTTGTACCTGTCAGGTGCTTTGATTTGGGGCTTTAGCTTCTTTCTCGTTAATTGTAAGGCAGATCTCTCCTCATTTTCATGTTTCTTTCATAGACCTTGGCAGCCAAGAGCTGAGATCCAGCTGAAACTTCTCATTCTTGTCAGATGAGAAAAAAACATGCAGGCTTTTCATAGAAGAGAAGGTCAAATGGGTGTTGAGCAGGTATTAAAGGAGGTGCCCTTGGGTTCAAACTAATTTCAATCTGCTGCTGGAGAGGAGAAATTCCTCAAACCTAAATGCAGAAGATCAGCTCTCCTGCAGAAGGGCCAAAGGATTACAGTTACTACCATGAATTTCTTTAGATTTTTGTTGGTTTTTTTTTTTTTTGTCTCCTGACATTCACTGGAATAAGATTTAGACTTTTTCAAGGCTCTTTATCAAGCCTTCCCCAAGACTGTTTTCAGATGTTTAATCTTCTGAGAGCTTTATAAAAACATCACTTTCTACCCCAGGAAGTTCTTTAGCAGTAGTGAGCAGCTGCTGAGAGGAGCTTGGTTCCTTGGTGAGGACAAGTGAAATAGCATGGATGTGGGAATGCTTGGGAATGGAGGAAATGTGCCTTTGAAAAGTACTCGGTTCTGAAAATGCCATTCACATTTTTCAAGCCCCTGACAGCTCAGCAGAAGCATGCAGCACTCCTGCAAGCACTGTGCAGAAGTCTGCCTGCTTCTTTGTAACTATCGAAGCAGGCACCTGCCAAAGATATTTCCAGGAGGCAGGGAGAACAGGACTCTGTCACCAGGAGAAGCCCAGCCTCCTCATGGGGAGCAGAACGATACAGATGGGACCACAGCATAAGGACCTGGAGCTGCTGCAGAGGGACCAGAAAAGGCCATGAAGATGATTAGAAGGCTGCAGAACCTCCCCTCTAGGGATAGGCTGGGAGAGTTGGGGCTGCTCAGCCTGGAGAAGAGAAGGCTCCAGGGAGACCTTAGAGCAGCCTTCCTGAAAGGGCTCCATGAGAGCTGAGGAGGAACTTTTGATAAGGGCTGGGAGTGCCAGGAGGAGGGACAATGGCTTTGAGCTGGGACAGGGGAGAGTGAGAGTGGAGATGAGGAAGAAATTGTTGAGAGTGAGGGTGGGGAGAGACTGGCAGAGGTTGCTCTCTGTAGTACTGGGACTATCAAGCCAAGGTGTGAACTGGAGGACCTCTTGCATGGCTTCTTGCTATGCTGGGGACAAAATGAGTCAGGACTCAGTCTGACTTAGCCAAGCCAGCTCAGTTCTACAGAAGCAAACTGCATTCTAGAAATAACGTAAGAAAATTAAGCTTCTGTGCTTTGGGACATCACCTCCTGCTGCTAAGTGCTGCTGGGACAAACCCTAAGACAGGTGAGAAGCTGCTGCCAGAGAAGTGATAGATATCTGCATCCTCCTCGAGCAGCACCCCAGATGGCACTGCAGGAGGAGTGCAGAGCCAGCATCTCCTGGGACTGCCAAAGCATTGTGTCCTCTTCAGATTGCTGGATCCTATTCAAATGAGGCCTGTCTGTCTCCCCTGGATTATGGTAATGAGTAAATCAGAAGTTCCACAGCTCAACACAACTCAAGGCTGATTTGCATCAGTCAGGCTGTCAGCAGGATGAAGCCATCAGCCTCACACTGCACAGACTCATGTAGGCTCAGGGAGCTCTTCTGGCTGCTCTAGGGACAAAGCAGCCAGAAGAGCTGCTGGAGATGATGTAGAGAAATCCCAGTGCCTCTTCTAAGCTAGCAGGCACCTTTAGCAGCTGAAAGTGGCTCTGGTTTTGTTCCTTCTCAGTGCAGAGAGACATCTTGTTAAGAGAGAGGTGGATGACCCTGCAAGCAACAAGGGAAACCACTCTGCAGAAGAACCAGACAGAACAGGAGGGAGTTTTTCAGCTGGGAAGTAATTAGCTTTGTTTTGGAGCAGAGCAGGTTTGAGCCTTGAGTTGGAATGAGTTGCCTGAAAGGCTTTCAAGCAGGACTTGAGTTCTGCTGGGAGCATTTGAGAGAATATTGAAGCCATATCACAAACTGAAGGGTTTTGGTCTCAACAACCTCCTTTCTCAGGTGATTGATGTCTTTATGGTGTGGGGATGGTGCGGGGCCCACAAGAAAGTGGGGAAGGGACTTGTTACAAGGGATCATACTGATAGGACAACAGAGGATGGCTTTAAGCTTCAGAAGGGGAGATTGAGACAGGAGGTTAGGGAGAAATTGTTGAGAGTGAGGGTGGTGAGACACTGGCACAGGTTGCCCAGGGAGGCTGTGGCTGCCCCCTCAATGACGGTGTTCAAGGCCAGGTTGGATGAGACCTTCAGCAAAGTGGGCTGGTGGGTGTCCCTGCCTGTGGCAGGGGGTTGGAACTAGATGAGTTTGAAGATCCCTTTGAACTCAAGCCATTCCATGACTCTGAATGCATACCCATCCCACCTGCTCTGCTGACCTGAGCCTTTGTGCAATCCATAGTGCAGGGTGAGTCAAGCACTGTCCAGCACCAAGGGGCAGCTTCCTCTGCTTGCTGATGGCTTTGCACCTGCTAGTACAGAGTCTTACAATGCTTTGGGTTGGAAGGGATTGTAAGGATCATCCAGTTCCAACCTCCTGTCATGGGCAGGGACATCTCCCACCAGCCCAGATTGCTCAAGGCCTCATCTAGCCTGGCCCTCACCTCCTCCAGGCAGGGAGCAGCCACAGCCTCCCTGGGCAACCTGTGCCAGTCTCTCCCCATCCTCACTCTCAACAATTTCTTCCTCATCTCCAGTCTCAGTCTCCCCTCTCTCAGCTCAAAGCCATTATCCCTTGTCCTGGCACTCCCAGCCCATGTCAGAGGTCCCTCCTGAGCTCTCCTGGAGCCCCTTCAGGTACTCCATCCCACACTCCTGTCCTTAGAGTGTATCAGAAGGGTAAGTTCTTCTGAATCTCAGAAGGAGTGAAGCACTACAGGAAGGAGAACCCTTTTGTTTGTGTGAAAGCAAAGAGAATGCTGATGGTTGGTGCAGCAAAGCAGTGAGCAGCAGGTCGGGAGGGCCCTGCTGGCAGGGGAGAACTAGGCCAGCTATAATTACTTGCACACACCAGACCTGTTATTCTCTGCTCTTGAAATTTTTGCCTTTTTTTTTTTTTGTGTGTGTGTTTTCTTTCAATTGCTAAATAGAGCAGAGCAGAATGGAGCTTTCCTTTTTAGCAAGCGGTCTCCACATGGGTTCAACATTTACCCCAGCATGAGCAAGGGTTTATCTAGTGGCTGGACAAACACTGCATCTGCTGTCAGATGGCAGCACCCAGGAGTGCATCTCCTGGATTTAAATGTAGGTGTAGTTTGTGCCTTGGTCTGGGCAAGAGCCTGGCTCCAGCTTTCTGGTTGGGTCAGTCACTGATGGATGCCCAAAGTCTGCAGGATACCCCACAAGGAGGAGTACTGAATTCTTTTAAGAAGGCTGAGAAGGGCACCAGCATCCTGGCCTGGATCAGCAATGGTGTGGGCAGCAGAACAGGGCAGGGATGGTCCTCTTGTACTCAGCTCTGATGTGGCCAGGCCTTCAGTCTTGCATTCAGTTTTGGGGCCCTCATTCCAAGAAGGACATTGAGGGGATGGAGCAGGTCCAGAGAAGGGCAACCAAGATGGGGAAGGGTCTAGAGAACAGGGCTGGGAAGGAGCAGCTGAGAGAACTGGAGTGGTTTAGTGTGGAAAAGAGGAGGCTGAAGGCAGACCTCATTGCTCTCTGCAGCTACCTGAGATGAGGCTGCAGCAAGGTGGGGGTTAGGCTCTGCTCCCTAGGATCAGATGATAGGAGAGGAAATGTCCTGAAATCATCCCAGGGAGGGTTAGATTGGGGATGAGGAAAAATGTCTTTGTTGCAAGAGTGGTGAGTGATTGGCACAGGCTGCCCAGGGAGGTGGTGGAGTCCCCATGCCTGGAGCTGTTCCAGAAATGTGTGGCCATGGCACTTGAGGCCATGGTTTGGTGGCCATGGTGGGATTGGATTGATAGTTGGACTGGATGAGCTTGGAGGTCTCTTCCAACTTCTAAGAGATTTTTCACTCTATTATAAATAAGACCCAAACCTGAGTTAAGTAAAATGTCATTGTAGAAGAATGCTTGAATGCCTTCTTGTACCTTTCCTTATGCAGATTTGTACATACAGGAGAGGGACTGTGGGGACAAGGGACTGTGGGGAGGGACTTTTGGCAAAGGCTGGGAATACCAGAATCTGGGACAATGGCTTTGAGCTGGGAGAGGGGAGAGTGAGAGTGGAGAGGAGGAAGAAATTGTTGAGAATGAAGGTGGTGAGACACTGGCACAGGTTGCCCAGGGAGGTTATGGCTGCTCCCTCCCTGGAGATGTTTCAGGCCAGACTGGATGAGGTCTTGAGCAAGCTGTGCTGCTGGGAGGTGTCCCTGCCCACGGCAGGGGGCTGGAGTTGGGTGAGATTTATGGTCCCTAAAGCATTCAGAGATCCTATGAATGAAAAGCTTGTCCTAGAGCAAGTAAAACAGCACTTTGAAAGCCACTCACAGCTCACAAACATCTCTCCTCTGAGATTCAGGGCTGCATAACAAGCATTAGAGTCTCCTTCCTTAATTGCAATTATTTAAAATGAGATCTAATTTGTCTTTAAGAGAACCCAAGTGTAGGTAATTGCTTGGTGCACTGTGAGGTGACTGTATTACAGGGCTTTCCAGCACCTCTTACCCCTCTGGTCATGTTGTGCCATCTGAAGCTGCCAACCTCTAGAGCTTCCTCAGGTCCGTTATTGAGTCAGTTTTCTCTCTCCATTCTTGCTGCTCAGCCCTTTTTTTTCCCTGCAGACCCCTGTCTCTTCCATCCCTCTTGGAAGTGAGAATTCCTCCTCAGAAATGCTTTCTTCCTGGGCTCTGGGGTTCTTTTTATCTCGGCACTAAGCTCTGTGATCTCTGATCTGTGCAGAGAGCTCACAAGTGGAGCTGTCCCTCGACAGAGGCTCTGCTGCTCTATCTGGGCTTCACTTATGCTTTCCTATTCTTGGGGGTTTTTTTGGTATTTTTTAAGCTTGGCTTTCCTGAACTATCTGAATGAGTCACCTGCCTGTGTGCTGCTGTGCCAGGACTTCATAAAGCACTGCGAGATAGCAGTCAGATGTGACCTTGAGCAACCTGGGCCAGTGGGAGGGGTCACCTGCCCATGGCAGGGGTTTGGAACTGGATGAACTTTGGGGTCCCTTCCAACCCAACTCATTTTATGACAGAAAATGAGGGCTTGAGACCATTTCAATGTAGAATGCCAAGAAGAAAGTTTGGCCTGATTTTCTTCATGGGTGAGACACTGCTGGGGCTCTTCTGGTTGCCTGTTCTGGATGGCTTGGTCCTCCTTGAGCTAGGTTTGAATTTGTTCCCTCTTTACGGCAGACACTGAAGAGAGTTGTGAGAGGAAAGAGTAGAAAAGCTAAATTCAGCCTTGAGAAGGCTTAGAGGAGAGCTTACTGCCATGGATCAGGGCGTAAGGGGTGGCTGCCAGGAGGATGCAGACTCCCTTTGTACAAGGAGTGCAATGGAAAGGACAAGGGGTGGTAGGGACAAGTTACTGCTGGGGACATTCCTATTGGGCTCCAGAAGGAAATGTTTGCCATGAGAAGAGTCAGAGATTGGAATCATCTGCCAGGGGAAGCAGTGGAGTGCCCTGCACTGGGCAGTTGAAGGCTCAGCTTGCCAGGCTGCTGGGGCAGCTCACTGCAGCTGCACTGTCACCTGGAAAGGTTGGAGCTGCTGACCCTTGGGGTCCCTTCCCACCTGACAGTCTGGGATCGTGTGATAGTCACGCAGCTTGGTTGCTGTTCTCTCTGATGTCCCACAGCTGTACCCCCAAAGTGTTCCTGAGCCAGGACAGGTTGTGTGTCACAGGAATGGGACAGGAATGGGAATGAGTCAAGTGGAAGGCAAGAATGCCAGAAAGGTTTTTCATTCCTTCTTGTTTCTCTGGGACAAAGCCTGAGGTTCTCCTGTATTGTCTGATGAAATTCCCTCTGCACTTTCTCAGCTCCACAACATTTCTCGTTGCTACTTCCTCTGTTCATGGACCTATTACTGCCACTGCAGCTGCCCTGCAAAGCCCCCTGCCGTGCCAGCTTCACCATGCTTACGTTCTCCTTTGTCCCAAACAGCCACTGTGGAATGTTACAACCCCAGAATGAACGAGTGGAGCTATGTCGCCAAAATGAACGAACCTCACTATGGCCACGCTGGGACCGTCTATGGGGGATTGATGTACATTTCAGGTAAGGGCTGCCCCTCAGCCTCTGGCCTCTACCAAACAGTCACTGCTCACTTCTCACTTTAGCCTCCAGAGGAGGAGGCTCAGGGGTGACCACGTTGCTGTCTACAACTACCTGAAGGGAGGTGGTAGCCAGGTGGGGTTGGGCTCTTCTCCCAGGCAACCAGCGAGAGAATGAGGGGATAGAGTCTCAGGTTGTGCCAGGGAAGGTATAGGCTGGATTTTAGGAGGAAATTCTTCACAGAGAGAGTGATTGGCATTGGGATGGGCTGCCCAGGGAGGTGGTGGAGTTGCCGTCCCTGGAAGTGTTCAAGAAAAGCCTGGATGGAGCACTTAGTGCCATTGGCTAGGGCTGGGTGATAGGTTGGACTGGATGAGCTTGGAGGTCTCTTCCAACCTGGCTAATTCTTTCTATTCTATTCTATTCCATTCCATGTAATTCCATTCTGTTCCATTCCATTCCTCCTCCAGTCCAAGAGGCTCTGTGCTGCAGGATCTGGGGTAGCTGCTTCAGCTGATGCTCTGCATTTACAAAGCAAGTGACAGCTCTGAATTTCAGCTGGATGATTTTGGAGGTCTCATCCAACCTGGCTTATTCTATTCTATTCTATTCTATTCTATTCTATTCTATTCTATTCTATTCTATTCTATTCTATTCTATTCTATTCTATTCTATTCTATTCTATTCCATTCCATTCCATTCCATTCCATTCCATTCCATTCCATTCCATTCCATTCCTCCTGAGTGGCAGGCAATAAAAAAACAGCCTCTGCTTGCAGCAGGTTTGCCATGGTGTAAGGTGTGATGCAGTTTGTTCTGAAGCCAGTCCAAGAGGCTCTGTGCTGCAGGGTCTGGGGTAGCTCCTTCAGCTGATGCTCTGCATTTACAAAGCAAGTGACAGCTCTGAATTCCAGAGCAGCCCCTCCCTTTATCAGTCAGAATCCATTTCTCTGTGGCCACTCTACCTCTAGAGATTTCTACAGCAATAAGCACTCAACACATCCTCTTTGAGAGCTTCTGGAGAGCTCTGGCAGTCTGAGTTCTTTACAGAGAAACTTCTGCCTGCCTTGAGCTACTGGAGAAAGGGAGAAGCCTTCCTGTTAATCACACTGTGCAGATGAGCTCTGCCCATCACTGCCCTTTCACTTGCAGTGTGCTCTCTCCTGTGTGGCTCTGAGATCACAGCTTCACTCCACATATTTTCCAAGCTGGAAGCAATCAGTTTTCTGAGAATCCAGCTTCTGCTCAGTTCTGAAAGGAGCTTCAATCTGGTAGTGGTCTCTGCAGAGCTCACAGACCTCTGTCTGTTCTCCTACTGGGATTTTCAGGGATGGCCTCTAAGGACTAAGCTGAAATTCAGGACAGGAGGTGGGACAAGTTGCTTAGCTGTAAAGAACTTCATTGGAGCAGACTGATCCTCAAGGATTTGGAGTCAGGGGCCTTGTACTGGCAGACTCAGAGGGATTTGGTTTAAAATGGACTGTAAGCTGCAGCTTGTTCCTTCTCTGTGGTGGAGCCCATCAAACTTCTACTCATAGTGCTGCCACTTGCACTGTTTTGCCCCTGCTGCTTGCTTTACTGCAGGTGTGCCCAGGTAGACTTCATGAGTTTCAACAAGAGCAAGTGCAGAGTCCTGCACCTGGGCAGGAACAATCCTCACTGTCAATACAGGCTGGGGAAGGAGGTGATGGAAAGCAGCCCTGAAGAAAAGGACTTGGGGGTGCTGGTGGAGGAGAGGCTGGACAGGAGCAGGCAGTGTGAGCCTGCACCACAGAAGGCCAAGGGCAGCCTGGGCTGCATCCAAAGCAGCACTGCCAGCAGATCCAGAGAGGGGATTCTGCCATTGTGCTCTGGTGAGACTTCACCTGCAGTGCTGCATCCAGCTCTGGAGCCCTCAATGCAGGAAGGACATGGACCTGATGGAGCAGCTCCAGAGGAGGGCCATGGAAATGATGAAGGGGTTGGAGCAGCTCTACTATGGTGACAGGCTGAGGGAGCTGGGGGTGTTCAGTCTGGAGAAGAGAAGGCTCTGGGGAGACCTCAGAGCAGCCTTCCAGTAGCTGAAGTGGGATCCAAGAAGGCTGCAGAGGGACTGTTTGCAAAGGCCTGCAGGGACAGGATGAGTACAATGGCTTTAAACTAGAGCAGAGCAGATTGAGATTGGATGTTAGGAACAAGTTCTGCACCAGGAGGCTGCTGGAACACTGTGACAGGCTGCCCAGGGAGGTGTTTGAGGCCCCATTTCTGCAGATATTCAAAATGAGTCTGGACAGGGCTGTGGGCAATCTGCGGTAGTAGAGGATGTCCCTGCTGAGTGCAGGGCGTTGGACTGGATGAGCTTTGGAGGTCTTCTCCAGCCCAGACCATTCTGTAACTCTGTGTCTGCTCCCTCCTCTCTAGGTTCATGTCCATGCAGTGTGTTTCCCACAGATTTTTCTTTTCCTCCTGTCCTCTCAGAGACACTTTTGGGGTTGAAAATGTGAGGATTGATTCCTATATCTTCAAAACCTCTTCTCACTGACAGGCTCCCAAGCACTGCTACCGCTGTGGCTCTCCTGAAGTGTCAGGGTTGGCCAGTCCTGGTTTGCCTCTGTTTGAGTCTTCCTGCCCAGCTGAAGAGTTGAGCCATTTCTTGCCTGGCTCTTGCAGACACCAAGCCGCTGTCTGCCACCCACTCAAGCGTGATGGCTCAGCATGGCATGGGTAGCCCAGCAAGAGGCTGTTCAGCAGCAGCCTGCTCTCTGCATGCATTTTAGCACCTCAGATAGAGTTGCATTATGATCTTTAAACCATAGCTAATAAGCCTGCAGTGTCTGAAATTGGTGTGACTGCTCTCTGACCTGCTTGGTGGCCTCATAGGAAGGTGGAACCTTTCATCTCCTGATTGGAAATAGCCCTGTGATTTCCCCTGCAGCCTCTCCAACTGCTTTTGCAGGCAGCCATGGGGGAGTTGAAAAGGTAAAGAGTACCCAAGGCACCTGTTAGAATAGTCCTCATATTTTACATCTGTGTCCTCTCTTCAGTTCGACTTGAGGAAGAAGATTGCTGAAGAAAATTCTGCTCTGTGGTAGGATCACTTCAAGCACAGCAGTATGGGGTCCAAAATTTGGCAGGGAAATGGGTTCATGGTTTCTTGATGCTGAGGGACAGAGCTGGAGAACTGAACAGATGTAAGCAGAGAAATCTTTATGCCAGAATGAACCACAGAAGACATTTTGTTGGTCTCTTCATCTGCCAGTGGCACTTAGGGCATGAAGCATTTATGAGAGATGGCTTCTGTCCACACTCAGGTGGCTTTTGTCCATACTCAAGTGCCTTCTGTCCACATTCAGGTGGCTGCTGCTCAGGGGGCTTTTGTCCACATTCAGATGACTTCTGCCCATACTCAGGTGACTTCTGTCTGTATTCAGGTGGCTTCTGTCCACATTCAGGTGACTTCTGGTCATATTCAGGTGATTTTTCAGGTAGCTTCTGCCCACATTCAGGTTGCTTCTGCTCACATTCAGGCTTTTCTCTGTCCACATTCAGGTGTTTTCTGCCCACATTCAGGTGTTTTCTGTCCACATTCAAGTTGCTTCTGCTCACATTCAGGTGGTATCTGCCCACGTTCAGGCGTTTCCTGCCCACATTCAGCTTTAAAGAGCCAAGGTCTGTTGCGAAGTCATTGAAAAGGAGCAAATGTGTGCCAGTCCTCTGAGGACTCCTAAGGAAGGAGGAGTTTCCTCTCTCGCCTGTGTTGTTTGAAGGCTGGGGGGGAGGGTTGGGAGTGGGGGGCGAGCATCAGCCTCAGGTGTGTCCTGTCTCTGCAGGGGGCATCACCCACGACACTTTCCAGAAGGAGCTGATGTGCTTTGACCCCGACACGGACAAATGGACTCAGAAAGCCGCCATGACGACGGTGAGAGGGCTGCACTGCATGTGCACGGTGGGCGACAAGCTCTACGTCATCGGGGGGAACCACTTCAGGGGCACCAGCGACTACGACGATGTCCTCAGCTGCGAGTATTACTCCCCGGCCCTGGACCAGTGGACTCCCATCGCCGCCATGCTGCGCGGGCAGAGCGACGTGGGGGTGGCCGTCTTTGAGAACAAGATCTACGTGGTGGGAGGCTACTCCTGGAACAATCGCTGCATGGTGGAGATAGTGCAGAAGTACGACCCGGAGAAAGACGAGTGGCACAAAGTCTTCGACCTGCCGGAGTCCCTGGGGGGCATCCGCGCCTGCACGCTCACCGTCTTCCCCCCGGAGGACAACACCGGCTCCCCGTCTCGAGAGTCTCCTCTCTCAGCACCGTAGAGACCACCCCTGGACTGCTGGGGGCGTAGGGACACCTCTGGCGCTGCATCGTGGGCTCTCTTCTCTCGTTCCCGTTTGGTTTGGTTTGGTTTGGTTTTTTTTGCCCTTTAGTAGTTCCTGGTAGGCTTAGCCTGCAGCGTTTCGTACGGTTCCCGGGAGAAAGAAAAACCAGCAACAAAATGACCCCCAGAAAAACCCCAACCCAACCTGTCCCAACCCAACCCAAGCAAGACTTCGCTCTCTGTTTGGCCTAGACCCTGTGTCCAGTGCTTAACACAGGCAGGTGTGCTCCCCTCAGCCAGAGAGGAAGGAAGAGGTTGGCTGTGAAATGTCTGAGCTAGGTAGGTTCTCCACCTGCTGAGGCCACTGGAAGCCCACCTCCTGAGGCCACCTCTTGGGTTACATCTGGAAGCCCCTACCAGTCAAATTGGAAGCCTTTGGCCACAGCCTCTAACTCTGATCTCTTAGCCGAAGTCCCTTTGCCTTTCCCTGTTTTGACCACCCATGATGAGGGGAGGTAGGACCACATCAATGTGACCCATGCCAGAAAGCTGCCAAGGGGGCCTGAGCTACCTCCCTCTTTTTGACAGAGCATTTTGGGCATATCTGTCTCACCCACTTTGCCTTCCTGGCTGCTTGCAGAGCAGCTCAACTTTCCCAGGCAGAGGGGAGAAATGGAAATCACTCTACAGAAGTGGACCTTGGGAGGTTTTTGTAACATATATCCATTTTTTTCCCCCCTGAGGCAGCTGAGTGATGCCTCAAACAAAAGATTTAGATTTTTAAAGTTTGGGGGTTTTTTTTGGGGTGGGGTTAATTTGGTTGGGTTTTGCTCTCCCTTGGTTTTTTGTTTTTTTTTTTTTCCCCCTCCAGGAATTAGCTTCCATTGGCACAGACACCATGACCCAATGGGAATTCAGTACAGTGCTGTGCTCTGTGGGATGCCTGTGCTGAAGAGAGGTAGATAAGGGCTAGCAACATTAACTTCAGCCACTGGATTTGACCAAACCCATTCCACCAGATCAAACTGAAGTCTACCTTTCCTCCTTTGCTCCCATAACATCTCCTCTGTATAGTCTCAGTTAATAAGGTTACTTAGCACAAGGTGCAGCTTTGGCCAGAGAGCTGCTTTTGCTCAGTGAACTTGGGACTTATCACCTTTTATTTTCCTTTTTTTGGTTTTGTTTTGGTTTTGGTTTTTTTGATCAATAAAACTTTAAACTGCACTGGTTCGGTCTAAGTTCCCTCATTCATCTCTTGGCTTCTCTCCCCCTACCTCCTGCACCACAGAATTGCAGAACCTTAGAGGTTAGAAGGGACCTCCAGAGATCATCCAGTCCAGCCCCCCTGCTCTAGCAGGGTTACCCAGGGTAGTTCACACAGGAGTGCATCCAGGTGGGGTTTGAAAGTCTCCAGAGAAAGAGACTCCACAACCTCTCTGGGCAGCCTGCTCCAGGGCTCTGTCACCCTCACTGTAAAGAAGTTTCTTCTCCTATTGAGGTGAAACCTTCTCTGTTCCAGTTTGTAGCTGTTGCTCCTTGGCTTATTGCTGCTGACCACCAAAAAGAGCTTAGCCCCCTCCACTTGACACCCACCCCTCAGATATTTACAGACACTGATCAGGTCTCCTCTCAGCCTTCTCTTCTCCAGACTAAACAGCCCTGGGGCTCTCAGTCTCTCTCCATAGGGGAGATGCTCAAGTCCCCCACTCATCCTTGTGGCTCTCCACTGGACTCTCTCCAGCAGGTTCCTGTCTCCCCTGAAGTGGGGAGCCCACAGTATTGCAGGTGTGGTCCCACTAGGGCAGAGTAGAAGGGGAGAAGAACCTCCCTAGCCCTGCTGGCCACACTTTTCCTGATGCCCCCCAGGATGCCCTTGGCTTTCTTGGCCACAAGGGCACATAGCTGTGTGATGGAACCAGTGCAGAAGGTGAGTGTGGATTGGGTGGTTTTCACAGAATCACAGAATGGTCTGGGTTGGAAGGGACCTCCAAAGCTCATTCAGTCCAACTCCCTGCACTCAGCAGGGACATCCTCAACTGGAGCAGGTTGCTCAGAGCCCTGTGGAGCCTCACCTTTAATATCTCCAAGGCTGGGGCCTCAACCACTTCCCTGGGTGACCTATTCCACCTACTGCCGAGCAGCTCTTTTGAGCTGATGTGGTCACATTATTGTTGAGGGCTGCCAAAACAACAAACTGTCTTACTATGATTTAATTTTTGTGGGGTTTTGGGGTTCTTTTCCTCATTCTCTCTGCTCTAGACTGCAGGGCCCTGCTAGCACTGCTGCTGCTGGACCTCCATGTTAGGATTACAAATGGATCTGCTGATGAGGACAGAACAGCAGCACCTGGAGGCAGCTCTTTAAATCAGCCTCTTTTATTATGCTGCCTATCACCAATAACCATGGGAATCTTCCCAGGCTTCTTGGGAGTGTGCTCTTTGGGGCTGGTCCCCACTTAATCCACCAAGCAGCACAAGTGCAAGGTCCTGCACCTGGGTCAGGGCAATCCTGGATATCAGCCCAGGCTTGGGGTGATGACATTGAGAGCAGCCCTGCAGAGAAGGACCTGGGTATGCTGGTGAGGGAGAAGCTGGGCAGGAGCCAGGAATGGGCACTGGTAGCCCAGAAGGCCAAGGGCAGCCTGGGCTGCATCCAAAGCAGCAGGGGCAGAGATGGAGAGAGAGGATCCTGCCCCTCTGCTCTGCTCTGGGGAGACCTCACCTGCACTGCTGGGTCCAGCTGTGGGACCCCAGCACGAGAAGGACCTGACAGAGAGGCCACCAAGATGGTCATAGTGCTGCAGAACCTCCTGTGTAGGGGCAGGCTGGGAGAGTTGGAGCTGTTCAGCCTGGAGAAGACTGCAGCAAGACCTTAGAGCTGCATTTCAGCATCTGAAGAGGACCTGCAGGCAGGCTGGGGAAGGACTGTTTAGAAGGGCCTGTGTGGAACAGTTTGGAACTGGAGCAAGGCAGAGTTAGGTTGGACATGAGGAGGAAGTTGTGCACAGTGGGGGTGGAGAGACACTGGCACAGGATGCCCAGGGAGGTGGTGGATCCCCCATGCCTGGAGGTGCTCAAAAACCTGTGACCATGGCACCTGGGGCCATGGTTTAGTGGCCACAGTGGGGTTGGGTGGATGGTTGGACTGGATGATCTTGGAGGGGTTTTCCAACCTGGAATATGCTGAGATACTGTGACTGATTGCAGGCAGGTTGGGACATGCAGAGGCTGAGTAGTCAGGAATGTGACTGAGAGCTGCTGGTGTCACCAAGTGTGTATCCTGCCCCTAGGGATGCTGATGATAAAGAACCCAAGCTGCAGATGGTTTTGTGCTTCCCCTGCTCGCTTCCTTCCCAGAGCACACTCTTCCTTCTTGTAACCACACATCTTCCTCAGGGCAGGCTCCAGACCTGGGAGCTTTCAAGATCTGTCTCACGTTCTCCAGCTCATTCTTGGTGCCTGTTCCACACTGAGATGAATTTTTAGCCTCCATTAACACCATGTGGCACAGGAACCAGTGCCACTCCATAGGCAGCTGCCTCCTCCAGCTCAGGGGGACTCCAGTAAGTGCACTTCTGAAGGGCTGACATTTCACTTCCCTCTTCCATATTCATGCACTTGCTAATGTGGACTTGCTGGAGTTGAGATGCCTTGGTAGAGCTGACGTGTGCCATATGGTGGCTGGGATGAATTCCAGCTTCATAGCCAGTCCCCTGGCTGGAGGCAAGTGGCAGTTCCTGTTCTCAGCAGGATGAAATCAGCCTATCAGCAGTCTGCAAACAAAAGGGAGAGAAAGTTGGTTTTACAGAGGGCCCTGCTCTGAATCCTCACTCATGCACTTGAGCCACAATAACCCCAAGCAAGGCTGCAGGCTTGGGGCAGTGTGGCTGGGAAGCTGCCTACAGACAGGGACCTGGGGCTGGTAATGGAGAAGCAGCTGAGTATGAGCCAGCAGAGTGCCCAGGTGGCAAAGAAAGCCAAAGGCATCCTGGCTGGGATCAGCAGTGCTGTGCCCAGCAGGAGCAGGGAGGGGATTGTCCCCTTGGACTCTGCTCTGGGGAGGCCACGCCTCAAGTGCTGTGTTCAGTTTGGGGCTCCTCAGTACAAGAGAGATGTGGAGGTGCTGGAGCCAGTGCAGAGGAGGGTGAGGAAGCTGGGAAGGGCCTGGAGAATAAATGTGGTGAGGAGAGACTGAAGGAGCTGGGGATGGTGAGTGTGAAAGAGAGGAGGCTGAGGGCAGACCTCATGGCTGTCTGCAGCTACCTGAAAGGAGGCTGTGGAGAGGGTGGTGCTGGTCTCTGGTCACAGGTCATTGGTGATAGAACAAGAGGCAATGGCCTCAAGCTGCCACTGGGCAGGCTGGACATTAGGAAACATTTTTTCCCTAGCCAGAGTGGTCAGGGATTGGAATGTGTTGCCCAGGGAGGTATCTGAATTGCCAACTCCTTTGGATGCTCCCTGGGCTTCGTGAGGACATTTCTCTTTGTTTCTCCTCTTCCTCCTGGTTCCTGCCGGTCTGTTTGGCAAATACGCAGATGACTTCACGTCTGCCAGCTCGGGATGTCAGAGGAGAGCATTTCCCCCACAGGCATCTCTGCTCCTGCAGCTGAGAGCAGTTGTGGCACTCGGCGCTGCCCGTCCCGGGGGCTGCGGTTACCATAGCGCTGTGGAGGTGGCATCAAGGGCACCAGTGCAGGAGCTGAGCTGCAGGAGTTATTTTAGTACTTCTGAGAACAGCGGTGGAACTCTGCTGGAATTCTTCCTGCCTCAGAGAGTCAAGCCACAGAAAGCCACCTCCTTCCCCTCTGTGGTTCAACAGAAACTGGGGCTGCTCCTGAACGCTGCCAGTTCTGAGATGAAACCTTGCCTGCAACTGCCACTCTCTGCTCTCAGACCACAGCTTCCTGACATGGGAGGGGTTGGACTTTTGACAAGGACTGGGAGTGACAATGGCTTTGAGCTGGGAGAGGGGAGAGTGAAACTGGAGATGGGGAAGAAATTGTTGAGAGGGTGGAGATGAGGAAGAAACTGTGGAGAATAAAGATGAGGAGACACTGGCACAGGTTGCCCAGGGAGGTTGTGGCTGCCTCCTCCCTGGAGGTGTTGAAGGCCAGGTTGGATGAGGCCTTGAGCAAGCTGCGCTGGTGGGAGGTGTCCTTGCCCATTGCAAGGGTTTGGCACTGGATGACCTTCAAGAGTTCCTTCCAACCCAAACCATTCTACGCTTCTGTGATTTGTCCTGTTCAGCCCTTTCAAGCTGCCTGATGGTTTTGTGCCTCATTTAGCAGTTTGCATAGCAAGAGGTCTCTGGTTGGCTGGTTGATGGCAGGCAATTGGCCTAGGTTCAGCCCAGGACAGCAACAGAGGAGAAACTGCATTCTGCAGGCACACAGGAAAGCTTTAACAGTAGTCACTGAAAAGAGTCCAGCCTCATCTTCTTGACCTCCACCCTTGAGAAGCACTGAGAGGGTCTCCTCTCAGTCTGCTCTTCTGTAGGCTACTCAGCCCCATGTTTCTCAGTGAGGTTGATGAGGAGCTGGATGTGAGCCAGCAGTGTGGGTGGGCAGCCTGAAAGCAAGCAGCACAGGGAGGGGATTCTGCCCCTCTGCTCTGCTCTGCTCACACCTCACCTGCACCACTGCCTCCAGTTCTGGGGCCCTCAGCATAAGGAAGACCTGGAGCTTCTGGAGAGGGTCCAGAGGAGGCCACCAAGATGATCAGAGGGCTGTAGAAACTCCCCTGTGGGGACAGGCTGGGAGAGTTGGGACTGTTGAGCCTGGAGAAGAGAAGGCTGCAGGGAGACCTCAGAGCAGCCTTGCAGTACCTGAAGGGACTGCAGGAGAGCTGGGGAAAGAATTTTTACAAGAACTGGAAGTGCCAGGAGGAGGGAAAATGGATTTGAGCTGAGAGACAGCAAACTGAGAGTGGAGATGAGGAAGTAATTGTTGAGAGTGAGGGTGGGAAGAGACTGGCACAGGTTGCCCAGAGAAGATGTAAATGCCTCACCTCTGGAGGTTTTCAGGCCAGGCTGGATGAAGCCTTGAGCAACTTGTGCTAGTGGGAGGTGTCCCTGCCCATGGCAGGGGGATGATTTTTAAGACCCCTTCCAGACCCAAGCCATGCTCTGATTGTATGAAGGTATGGAGGACTCTGCCTGCCATTTTAAACAGGGCTCTGGAAGCCCTTTCTCTAATGGTTCACCCAATCGTGCTCATGATTGAAGAGCATGGTCCAGAGGGCTCTGTCTGCAGAGGAGGAGGAGGAGGAAGAGCCTGTGCTCTGCTGCTTGCTTCCCTCCTGCCTTCTTGACTTGGCAGGGGATGCTTCAGGGACCTGTCACAACAGAGATAAGGACAGAAGCAAATTAAGATTTAGGAACTTCTTCTGGGACTTTCCTGGCCAAAGCAAAGTTTTTAATTGGTTTTCAGCTGGGAGGCCACCGAAGATCTGTAATTAGGTTTTACATCATCCCCCACTATCACTCTCCCCTCCTCTCTTTATCCCACTGTGGTTTGGCCTTCTTCAAACAGGCACAATTTTGCTCTTGCCTTTGTTGCAGGCAGTCGAGGCCCTGAGTTGAGTTCATGTGAGTGCTACACAGCAAAGCAATTATCAGCACTTCTGCCTGCTGAAGGGTGCTGGAGTCCACTGATGCTGCTCTGAGCTGCTATATTTAGCTTGTCTGACAAATGGCCTATTAAAGCTCTCCTGACTTTACTTCTAATTTGGGTGGTTGGTTGTTTTTCCTTGCATTGTTCAGCTGCTGAAATGGGTTGGAAGTTTTTGTGTTGTTTTTTTTTCTTTTTTTTTGGCTGCAACACTCTGCTTTATTTCATTTTAACCTATTCCCCCTATTTTGTCATCTTTAAAATAGCCTTAAAAATCACAGGACCCCCCCCAGCCTAGACTCTGGCCTAAATTGGAGAGCACTGAAATTAAGAAGCAGATTGTGGGTGCAATTGGTAGCTCCTTAGGGTGTGCTCTGCTGACCATCATCACTGTGACACTGTGGGCCAGAGGCTGCCCCAGCTGAGCCTTGCCAGTAGTGGGGCAGGACTGGCAGGCTGAGCTCTGGGTGCCCCATGCTGGCAGCTGGCTCTCTGGCTGCTGATGGTTTTGGCTGACCTGAGGAAATCCTACAAAACTCCATGGACTGGTGACCATGAGGCCTCCTGACTTGCTGCAGCTTCCTCTGTCACCCCTCTGTGGACTAAACCCTTTGCACCAGCTGAGCCCTTGCTGTGGGGCAGTACCTCTTTAGCTGGTGCTATAAAAATCCCTTTTTTCCCCCTCCACTGCTTGATTCCTCAGCACTGGTCAGGCCACACCTTGAGTTCTGTGTCTAATTCTGAGCCCCTCAGTTTGAGAATGATGTTGAGGTGCTTGAAGGTGTCCAGAGAAGGGCAGCAAGGTTGGGGAGGGGGCTGGAGCATAGCCCTGTGAGGAGAGGCTGAGGGAGCTGGAGGTGTGCAGCCTGCAGAAGAGGAGGCTCAGGGCAGACCTCATTGCTCTCTACAGCTACCTGAAAGGAGGTTGTGGCCAGGTGGGGTTGGACTCTACTGCCAGGCACTCAGGAGCAGAACAAGAGGACACAGCCTCAAGCTGTGCCAGGCCAGGTTCAGGCTGGATGCTAGGAAAAAGTCCTTCCCAGCAAGAGTGATAGGCACTGGAATGGGCTACCTGGGGAGGTGGTGGAGTCCCCATCTCTGGTGGTGTTTAAGAGGAAGTTGGATGAGGCCCTTGGTGGCATGGGTTAGTCAATGAGAAGGTGCTGGGTGGTAGGTTGGGCTCGATGATCTCAGAGCCTGCTTAATTCTGTGATGCTGTGATTCTCTGTGACCATTTAGACATGAAATTCCTCTGGGAGCACTGCGTGCTCCACATCCTGCACATCTCCTTGCACGGAGGAGCTGAAATGTCAGCAGGGCCCCCCCGGGCTCAGCAGAGCACAGAGAGCAGAGGTGACCCAGCAGTGCCCTGGCTGGTGTGGGGCTGGTTGGCACAGCAGCAGCCTGGCTGATGAGTGCAAAGTCACACACACGCTGGGGACACTTCAGCGGCAGGGCTGGAGGCTCTTCAGGAGGGGATGATGATGCTGCTGGAGTGGTTTTTCCATTTGTTCCTGGCCCATTCTCCTCTCCTCTTCAACGTGGTGGCAGAAATTGCTTCATTATGAGCTACTGCAGAGCAGCAGACCTGGAAGGTTTCTGAATTAGAAGCAAATTGCACCAGTGATTTTATATAGATATATTTTTTCCCCCACCCCACTCCATCCCAGATCTTGGTTCTTCAGCAGATGGATTGTGCTGGTTTGAACTAATTGGAGGATTTGAATGAGAAATTAGACCACCACATGGAACATGTTTCCCATTGCTTTGCCTCTCCAGGGCCCTGGGGTGGTAATTACCAGCCCCTAGAAGTGAGCTGTGTCTCTGCAGCACTGCCTGACTCCCAGGCTCACCATCTGGAGGTGGGAAAAACACCAAAAGGCAAAGAAAAAAGCCTGGTAGCATCTGCAGGTTTACACAGTGCCACGCAGGCCTCCTCGGGTTTAAAAATAAACCTGATGAGGAGAGGCTGAAGGAGCTGGGAATGGTTTAGTGTGAAAGAGATGAGGCTGAAGGCAGACCTCATGGCTGTCTGCAGCTACCTATAAGGAGGTTGTGGAGAGGCTGCTGCTGGTCTCTGCTCACAGGTGTGATAGAACAAGAGGCAATGGCCTCAAGCTGCCACTGGGCAGGTTTAGACTGGACATTAGGAAACATTTTTCCCAGCAAGAGTGGTCAGGCACTGGAATGTGGTGCCCAGCGAGGTGGTGGAGTCACCAACCCTGGAGGTTTTTGAAGGTGGTTTGGATGTGGTGCTTGGGGCTATGGTTCAGAGTGAGCCTTGGAGAGTAGGGATCTGGGTTGGGCTTGGTGCTCCTGAGGGGCTGAATGTTTCTGTGATTCTTTGACTCCTCTGTTAGACAGCTATGGCCTTGAACAGCAGCCTGGCATGTTCCTGCAACATCACAGCTGCTTTCTGGACCTGGATCCTTAATGGCCACTGTGAGCAGGATTGTCATCACTCATGACTTTTTGCTTGTAGATGAGGGGCAAGAAATTGAAACTGGGAGAGGGGAGATTGAGAGTGGAGATGAGGAAGAAATTGTTGAGAGTGAGGGTGGGGAGACACTGGAATAAGTCGCCCAGGGAGGTTGTGGATCACAGAATCACAGAATGTGATCACAGATCTGTGATTCTGTGATCCACAACCTCCCTGGACGTGTTGAAGGCCAGGTTGGATGAGGCCTTGAGCAAGCTGTGTTGGTGGGAAGTGTCCCTGCCCATGGCAGGGGCTTGGAACTGGATGATCTTCAAGGTCCTTTCCCATTCTAGGATTCTGTGACCCAGCATTACCAACTCCCTGGCTCAGCTCTGCCTCAAGCATGGAAGATGCTCACAGGCTCCAGCAAGGGGAGTCCTTTCCAACCCCACCCAGACTGTGATTCCACAACCTCCTGGCTCTGGGAAGCTCCACTTCAGCACAGCCTACTGCCAGTCCCCATGGAGCTGGCTCCTGCTGGTAACTCCCAACCACTCCACCACCACCCAGCAGTAACCTGCACAGGGAGATTTCCTTGACTGCTGCTCTGCCAGGAATCATAGAATCACTCAGGGTTGGAAGGGACCACAAGGATCATCTAGTTCCAACTCCCCTGCCAGGCCCAGGGACACCCTACCCTACATTAGGCTGCCCACAGCCTCTGCCAGCCTGGCTGCAAACACCTCCAACCACCTCCCTGGGCCACCCCTTGCAGGCTCTCACCACTGTCATGCTGAAGAACTTCCTCCTCACATCCAATCTGAATCTCCCCACCTCCAGCTTTGCTCCATCCCCCCTAGTCCTGTCACTGCCTGATAGCCTAAAAAGTCCCTTCCCAGCTTTTTTGTAGGCTCCCTTCAGATACTGGAAGGCCACAAGAAGAGCTCACCTCAAATCTCTCTGCCTAGTTTAATGAGGTAATTTTCCTGTAAGGAATATTGGTGACCCATTGGTAACCAATGTAACCCATGGTAACCCATGGATGAGAGCCCAGAAAGCTTTTCCACTCCTTTTTAAGCCTGCTGTCCTCCAGCTGATTATTATACTCCAACAGAACCCCAGAAATGCTGTTCCCACCCTTAATTAGAACTGGTCACAACTGCCCAGCCTCCCAAGCACTGCAAGTCAGCTAAGTGCTCCTCAGATGGAGGTAACTCTCCAACATAAGGAGCAGTGATAAAGCAACAGAGAGATGAATAAAACACCTTAATTAAAAAAAAAAAAAGAAAAGAAAGAAAGGGGGGATGGATAAAGCTGAGACTGTCTGAGCTGGCTCTTCTCCAAGCAAGCAAGCAAATAAGGAGGTTAGGCAGGGGGCAGATTGATCACCACTGTGAGACCAAATTGATTTTTATAGGACTGTGTGATTGAAGCAGATTCTTGCAGGCTGATCTGGCCTGAGGCCAATGAGACATGATGGAAGGTTGTGGGGAGGTTGCAGCTTCCTGGCTGCAGCCTGCAGCCATTCCTTTGAGCGAGAGGCTTGGTCAATAGCCAGGCAGGTCTCTTGTTCGTGTTGCCTATAACTCGTTTAACCCCGGTTGGACATCTTTCCAAAGGTGGGGATTTTTTTTTTTGGTGCTCTGCACTGTGATGTGGGATCNAGTGACAAGTAGTAAAACTAATTTTAAAAAAAAAAAAAAAAAAAAAAGCTTTAGTAGCAGCTCGCACTGATCTTTGCAGCAGGGAAGTGCTGAGGCTATGGGAGCTGTGCTTGCTCTGCTGTGCTGTACTGTGCTGTACTACACTGTGCTGTGCTCTGCTGTGTTTGCTGTGCTGTGCTGTGTTTGCTGTGCTCTGCTATACTGCACTGTGCTGTGCTGTGTTTACTGCACTGTTCTGTGTTTGCTGTGCTGTGCTGTACTGCACTGTGCTGTGCTGTGTTTGCTGTGCTGTGCTGTACTGCACTGTGCTGTGCTCTCTTTGCTGTGCTGTACTGCACTGTGCTGTGTCTGCTGTGCTGTGCTGTGTTTACTATGCTGTGCTGTACTGCACTGTGATGTTCTGTGTTTGCTGTGCTGTGCTGTACTGCACTGTGCTGTGCTCTTTGCTGTGCTGTACTGCACTGTGCTGTGCTGTGTTTGCTGTGCTGTGCTGTACTGCACTGTGCTGTGCTGTGCTGTACTGCACTGTGCTGTTCTGTGCTGTACTGCACTGTGCTGTGCTGTGTTTGCTGTGCTGTGCTGTGCTGTACTGCACTGTGCTGTGCTGGGCAAGCACTACTGTCCATGGCAGAGCGGTTTGGTTCGGTTGGGTGATGTGGTATCGGCCACTGTTAGGAAAAGGAAGTGTGAGAAGGAGGCCTGGCTTGGCACTTCTCATGGGATAAAGCTCACAGCTCTGTCTAAGCATCAGGAGAGTTCACTCACTCTGCAGTTTTGCCTTCTCAGGAGCTACTTTGAGTGATGTCCTCTGAGAGGACAGGCTGGGAGAGTTGGGGCTGCTCAGCCTGGAGAAGAGAAGGCTGCAGGGAGGCCTTAAAGCAGCCTTGCAGTACTTGAAGGGGCTCCAGGGGAGCTGGGGAGGGACTTCTGACAAGGGCTGGGAGTGCCAGGATGAGGGACAATGGCTTTGAGCTGGGAGAGGGGAGAGTGAGGGTGGAAATGAGGAAGAAACTGTTGAGATTGAGGGTGGGGAGAGACTGGCACAGGTTGCCCAGGGAGGTTGTGGCTGCTCCCTGCCTGGAGATGTTGAAGGCCAGATTGGATGAGGGTGTGCTGGTGGGAGGTGTCCCTGCCCATGGCATGGGGGGTTGAAAATAAATGGTCATTAAAGTCCCTTGTAATCCAACCCACTCCATGCTTCCATGACTCTATGCTGTTCCAGGTACTTTCAGTCTCTGGAGAGTTGGTCTGAGAGCATCTTCCTCAAGTGTGCCATTTTCTGTACCTCCATATTTCCAACACATTTCTTGCTCCATCCACCCATCTCTGGCCATTCCATGTGTTTCAGCACACAAGACTTCCTTGCTGACTTCCTGGCACAGATAAGAGGGCTAAAGATGCACCAGTCCAGAGTGTTTGTCTCATCCCAGGCTCTCCCAGACCCAGAAAGCAGGGAGGTGATTTCTTGCTGTTGTCTCTGCCTTCTTTTGTTCCCTGCCAGATGCTAGGAAGTGGGTTGCTGTTGTCTGAAGCTTCTGTTTGGAAGCACCAGCTCCAGAACTAATGATGTATGAAATCAGTCTTGGTCTTTTTAAACACTTTGAAGTCTTTACAAGCATGACACAGAGCAAGAATAGGACAGAAATAGACCAATATTTCCCCTTTCTTTGAAGTTACTAAATCCACATCTAATTACAAAGTGATTAAGATTGAGCACCCACAATTGTGTCTCTTCTGAAGACAGTTTTCAAGTGGTGCTAATACTCCTAAGTCACAGAAGCAGAGAGTGGTGGAGGTTGGAAGGGACCTCTGGAGCTCATCCAGTCCAACCTTCCTGCCAAAACAGGGGCACTCACAGTAGCTTGCCCACGTCCAGTGTCCAGCTGTAGTCTCCAGAGAAGGAGACTTCATAACCTCTCTGGGCAGGCTGCTCCAGCACCTTCACTGTAAAGAAGTTTCTCCTCACGTTAAGGTGAAAGCTCCAGTTTGTGCCCATTGGTCCTCACCCTGCCACTGGGTGCCACTGACAAGAGCCCAGTCCCACCTTCTTGATCTGCAGCCTTTAGCTATTGATCAGCATTGAGCAGATCCCCTCTCAGGCTGCTCTTCTCCAGGCTAAACAGCCCCAGGGCTCTCAGCCTCTCCTCATAAGAGAGAAGCTTCAGGTCCCTCAGCATTGTTGGAGCTCCCGGTTGGACTCTCCCCAGTATATTCCTGTCCCTCTTGAACTGGGGAGCCCAGGTCTGGGCACTACTCCAGGTCTGGCCTCACCAGGACAGAGCAGAATGGGATGAGAAAGTTGCTTGACCTGCTGTGCTGGCCACTCTCCTCTTCATGCAGCCCAGAATAAAGTTGACCTTCTCGGCCATGAGGGCACATTGCTGGCTCATGGAGAACTTGTCCACCAGCACTCCTGGGTCCTTCCCTGTGGACCTGCTTCCCAGCAGGTTCCCCCTCACCTGTAGGGCTTCAGGAGGCTGTTTCTCCCCAGCTGCAGGACCCTAGGGTTGCCCTGCTTGGACTCCACAAGGTTCGTCTCCTGTTTTATATGAAACAATCACTTCCTAACTTGGAGCACAGGAGCTGCGAGCTTGGGCTCTCCATGCAGTCTGATTTTATCCTGAACTCCAAGGTGCCTGCCAGTGAGTGAGAGACAGCACTGCATAAAACATCACAGTGTGCTCAGAGAGCAGTGATCCACCTGCTCAGGAAAGCACAACCCGTGAAGGAAGACATTGCTTACTTGGCTGTTTCTACAACTTTCTCCTGCTCTTTTCTTCTCTTTCCCTTTATTTTTCCTTTCCCTTTTCCCTTTTCCCTTTCCTCTCCCCTTCCCCTCCCCTTC
>VWZI01013030.1:35897-85052 GCA_013396835.1 Psilopogon haemacephalus | reverse complement strand
TATTTTATTTTCTCTTATTTTATTTTAACTTATTTTATATTTTATTTTATCTTACTTTATTTTTTAATTTTATTTTATATCTTATTTTATTTTATTTTATAAATTTTATATTATTTTATTTTATTCAGAGGAGCCCAGAAAGCTGCAGCTGTTAAATGCAGAGATGATAAAACCACTTTCTTGTTGACTCAGTCTCTCCTTTCTCTTTTCAAGTCTGCTTTCTTCTGATGTTGCTGTGCTCCAGCACTCCCAGACTGACTCTTTCAGCAATGTTAATTACATATTTATAAATACGAGCACCAGGCAAGTTTTGCTCCTCGGTGCATTGGAATGAAGTTTTCCCTTTGGCTGTAGTCAGAGCTGGATTAAGCACCCAAGAGCTGAGCCTTTGCGTGTGGACTTCAGGGCTGCGACTCAGCTCTGCTCAGCTGCTGCCTGGCTGCAGGGGCACTGCCAGGCTGTAGGTCATAGACTCACAGAATGGTTTGGGTTGGAAGGGACTTTAAAGATCATCTCCTTTCAAACTCTCTCACTAGCCCAGGTCACTCAGGGCCTCACCCAGCCTGGCCTTGAGCACCTCCAGGGAGGCAACATCTGCAGCCTCCGTGGGCAACCTGTGCCAGTGCCTCCCAAACAATCCCCCTGGGGCTCTTCCACCTTTGCAGAAGTCAATGCTTTGTGCCGTTGCAATAAAGCACAGCTCCCTTCCCTGAAAAGCAAATGAATGCTTTATTTTTACTGCTGCAGTAGAAGACAGAGAGGAGGCATTGATTTTTGGAGGTGTTGTGGCCCGGGAGAGGAAGCCTTCTCCAGGTGGCTGTGCTTTCCTGTCCACCCCAGCCCGAGAGCAACGGTGCAGAGCGTGGACCCAAGGAGCTGGGGGTGCGTGCTGCACCCAGGGCAAGGCTGCAACCTGCACCAGGGCTCCTGGAAAACAAATCCTTTGCATGTCGCTGCTGAAGTGTGCTGTAGACACCCACAAGCTGCAGGCTCTCCTTTTCCTGCAGAGCTAATCACTGTCTCCCCAGCAGCAGGTTGAACTTCTGCCTGCTGGTCAATTAACATTCCTGCGAGTGCTTCTGCCTCTGCAGCCCTTCTCCCAGCTGCATGCAGCATCCTCTGGAGGAGGTTCAGCTGGCAATTGTATTCCTGCTGGAGCCAGTGCAGAGGAGGGCAAGGAAGCTGGGGAAGGTCCTGGAGAATAAATCTGATGAGGAGAGACTGAAGGAGCTGGGGATGGTCAGTGTGAAACAGAGGAGACTGAGGGCAGACCTCATGGCTATCTGCAGCTGCCTGAATGAGGCTGTGGAGAGGTTGATGCTGGTCTCTGCTCACAGGTCGTTAGGGATAGGACAAGAGGGAATGGCCTCAAGCTGCAGCAGGGCAGGCTTAGCCTGGACATTAGGAAGAATTTTTTTCCTAGCCAGAGTGGTCAGGGATTGGAATGTGCTGCCCAGGGAGGTGGTGGAGTCACCAACTCTGGAGGTGTTTAGAAATCATTTGGATGTGGTGCTTGGAGATATGGTTTAGAGTGAGCCTTGTAGGGTTATCAGTTGGGCTTGGTGCTCCTGAGGGGCTTTTCCAACCTGACTATTTCTGTGACTCTGTGATTCCTGTGGAAGGGGCCAGCCTGCCCAAAGAGAGCCTAAAGCAGAAGACTATTTTATGACCTTGTGTAGTAACCAGCACCCTGAGGAGCGATGGTGGAAGGAGCCAGGAGCCAGCACTTCTCCTCGCCACGTGCAGCCGTGTCCGACCTTTGGGTGGCCAACAGTGGCTGAGCCCTTCAGGCTGTGCACGGGAAAAGGGAGAATGCATTCAACTCAGGGTTTTACAGCACTGAAATGTCAGCATGGCCACAGGCACTGCTGCCTTGCCATGTGGCCAAATGGCACAGCCACAGCCAGAAAATGTCACTGTCCTCTGGCAGGAGTTGACAGGCAGTCAAAGACCTTTATCTAGGCACCATGCAGCCATACATCACCACCCTCATCATTACCTCCTGCCACACACTTCACTCCAGGAAGACACCAGTAAAGAGCAGGGATCATAGAATCATTGGCTTTGGAAATGACCTGTAAGTTCATCAAGTCCAACCATCAACCAACACCACCTTTGTGCCCTTCTGTATAGTCTCTCCCCAGCCTTCCTGGAGGTCCTCTTCAGATATTGAAATGCAGCTCTAAGGTCTCCCTGGATCCTTCTCTTCTCCAGCCTGAACAGCCTCAGCTCTCCCAGCCTGTTCCAATAAAGGAGGTGCTGCAGCATTCTGATCATCTTCATTGCCTCCTCTGGACCTGCTCCAGCAGCTCCATGTCCTTCCTGTGCTGAGGACTCCAGAACTGGATGCAACACTCCAGGTGGGGTCTGGGCAGAGCAGAGCAGAGCAGAGCAGAGGGGCACAATCACCTGCCTTGCTCTGCTGGCCACAGCAATGACTGATCTCGATTTGTGGCACTGCTATCAAAGCAGTCTCTGTTGACTTAGAGTAGCCTCAGGAGCCCTTCATGCCAGCTGGGTGGCAGAAACCTGCAAGGAGAAAGTGCAGCTCCTACACTGCCCTGCCTCACAGATGGACACTTTTGCTTGGGTAGATTCCTGAGACATTCTGGAAGCTAGAATCTAAGAGCATATCATACACTGCATAGGTACAAATTTGATTTGCCTGTATTTTCTATTGCTTGCAATGCAGAAATAACCCAGAAATCCCTTCCTGGACAAAGCCAGGAGGGGCTAGCAGCAACCTTCTTCTCCCTGCAGAGAGAAAAATCAGGCCCCAGCTGTTACCTACTCAGCCATGCAAGATCAGGCAGCACAGGGGACAAGAAGAGGAGGAGGAGGAGGCAGGAAGCAGAGAGCAAGGATCAGAGTGTGCAAAGCAATGGAATGGAATAGACTTACCTGTTACTGTTCTTCTGTATCCCTTACAGTTCTCTATTTACAGTTTCCAATGAAGCTGGAGTGTTAACCCTGTAACTGCCACAGTGGGGATCTTGTAGTGCCTCTGAGAAACAGAACCACAGAATCCTTTCAGCTGGAAAAGCCCTTTCAGGTCACCCAGTCCAACCCTTCTCTGACTCTGTCAAGACTGAGGCTAAACCATTGCCCTCAGCACCACAGCTCTGCCTCTTTCAAATACCTCCAGGCATGGGCATTATTCAACCACCTCCCTGGGCAGCCTGGGTCAGGCTTTGAGAACCTTTTCAGTGAAGAATTTTATTCTAATGTTCAACCTAAACCTGTCCTGGGGCAAACAGTTGGAGTGCTCTGTTGTTTTGTTGCAGTTCATCTCTTGGGTACATAGAATCATAGAATGGTTTAAGTTGGAAGGGATCTTAAAGCTCATCCAGTGCCAACCCCCTGCCATGGGCAGGGACACCTCCCACCAGCACAGCTTGCTCAGGGTCTCATTCAACCTGACCTTCAACACTTCCAGGCAGCCACAGCCTCCCTGGGCAACCTGTGCCAGTGTCTTGCCACCTTCACTCTCAACAATTTCTTCCTCATCTCCACTCTCACTCTCCCCTCTCCCAGCTCAGAGCTATTGTCCCTCATTCTGGCACTCCCAGCCCTTGCCAAAAGTCCATCCCTAGCTCTTCTGCAGCCCCTTCAGGTACTGGAAAGCTGCTCTGAGGTCTCCCTGGGTCCTTCTCTCCTCCAGGCTCAGCAGTCCCAACTCCTTCAGCCTGTTCCCACAGGTGGAGTCTAAATCCTACACGGTTTTAGACTTCCCTAGAAGATGCTACCTGCTACCCTGCTAGCCTGAGCACTGGAAAAATCCCTGTCTGAAGCAGCAGACATGAGGGGAATTGTAAATCAGCTCAAGGAAGTGTGAGGAGATGTTTGCTCAGCAGATTGCTTCAGCTTTAATCAGGGTTAAATCTGTTAGTTAGATAATTGTTCTCCCAGCTGATAATTTGGATTGAAGAACAATAATACACTGAAACATCTTCAGTGAGAGGCATCACTGGAGATGCTTTCAGATGCCTTTCTGTTAATTTCTTCTACATAATCACCTTAATTCTTCTGTTTGCTAATTAATTTGGTTGCAGTGTAGGTGTTTTGTCCTCTCCAAAACCCTGACTCTGAGCATGCTTTTACTGCTGTTGCTGCCTGGGACACTCCAGCTTGGGGAGCTGGGACTCATTTCCAAGGTGAAGGCTTGGGTTAGGAGATGCCATTCTATTCCCAGCTGTGCTGTGGGAATTGGGTCAGATGTCCTAGTCAGGGCAGAGTCACAGAATGTCAGGGGCTGGAAGGGACTGCAAAGCTCCTCCAGTCCAACCCCCCTGCCAGAGCAGGGTCACCTAGAGCAGATCACACAGGAACACACCCAGGCAGGTTTTGAAATACCTCCAGAGAGGGAGACTCCACAACCCCCCTGGGCAGCCTGTTCCAGTGCTCTGTCACCATCACAGTGCCAAAATTCCTCCTCCTGTTTCAATGGAACTTCATATGCCTCAACTTCCACTGTTGTTCCTTGTCCTGGCATTGGGCATCACTGAGCAGAGCCTGGCTCCAGCCTCCTGCCATGCCTCAGTTGTCTGTTTGGAGAGATTCAGGATCTGGGTTCATGTTTCTCACAGGCTTCACTCTACTAAAAGCCAAGCAAGCTGGCTGAAGACAGAGAGCTGGAGAAGGCTGCCCAGAGAGATTGTGGAGCCTCCTTCTCTGGAAGCATTTCAGCCCACCTGGACACTGTGATCCTGTGGGATTTCCTCTGGGTGAGTCTTGGACTGGATGATCTTCAGAGGTCCCTTCCGACCCCTGCCATGCTGTGATTCAGTGACAATGGTAGAACACACTCTGGGTGAATGGAATGGGAATATCTTCTGGGACATCTTCATTCTTCCTCTCTGCAGCTGAGCCAGATGATGAACGCTTGTGTACACTTCATGGAGACAAATATTTGTGCCAAGGGCTGGTCTAAAAATCCAATTTCTCTCATCTCTAAATGAAGCCTTCAAGTGTTGGGGTGTTTTATTATCTTAGCTTTCATTGCATTAATTTTTTTAATCTGTATTTTTAATCTGTATTTATCTGTTTCAGTGACACTGAGGCAGCCTAAGCAGGTTTGCTGGTGGCAGCAAGCTGTGTGGTGAGCTGGACTCACTGGAGAACAGGGATGGATCCAGAAGGATCTGGACAGGCTGGAGAAGTGAGCCAGTTCCAACTGCATGAGGCTCAACAAGTCACAGGGCAAGGTCCTGCAGCTGGGTCAGGCCAACCCCAGGCACAGATCCAGGCTGGGTGCAGAGTGGGTCGAGAGCAGCCCTGCAGAAAAAGCCTTGGGGGTGTTGGGTGCTGAGCAGCTCCCCAGCAGTGCCCTCATGCAGCCCAGAAGGCAGCTGAGTGCTGGGCTGCAGCCAGAGGAGTGTGGGCAGCAGGGCAAGAGAGGAGATTCTACCCCAGGACTCTGCTCTGCTCAGACCTCACCTCCAATCCTGCCTGCAATGCTGCTGTCACCAGCAGAAGCAGGACACAGGACTGCTGGAGAGAGTCCAGAGGAGGCCACAAAGATGATGCAAGGAGCAGCTGTGCTGTGAGGACAGGCTGGGGGAGCTGGGGGTGTGCAGCCTGGAGAGGAGAAGGCTCCAGCACAGACTGGGAGGTGATCTGCTGGAGAGCAGCCCTGTGGAGAGGGACCTGGGAGTGCTGGTGGAGAACATCCATGGCACAGCAATGTGCCCTTGTGGCCAAGATGGGCAATGGGATACTGGGGTGCATTGGGAAGAGTGTGTTCAGCAGGTAAAGGGAGGTTCTCTTCTACCTCTCCTCTGCCCTGCAGGGACACCTCCAGCTAGAGCAGGCTGCACAGGGACACAGCAAGGCTGAGCTTGAATGGCTCCAGGGATGGAGCCTCAAGCACAGCCCTGGGCAGCCTGTGCCAGTGTCTCCCCACCCTCACTGTGCACAAATTCCTCCTGATCTCCAACCTAACTCTGCCCTGCTCCAGGATCTTGAGGCCCTGCCCCGCTGCTCTGCTGCTCAGCATCTGTTGCAAAAGTCTAGGCTGGGAATAATATCATGGAGAGAACACAAAGTGTTAGGAAGGACCTTGGGGATCATCAAAGAGACGTTTTAAACGAGTGAAAGAGATGTGCAACAGGAGGAGAGCCACTCTGAAGCCTGTTCTGGGTTACCCTGGGCTGTGTTCCTCGATGACTGCTCCTTGTTTCCCCCCCTCCTCTTTGTGGCCATTACCAGCTGCTTCCCATTTCAAGGTTTTAAAAATGTATCTCAATTTCCTTCCTAAGCACAGGAAGGCAAAGGGCTGAACTTGTAGCTATTAAGCTAAAGCAGTCTAAAGAGATGATGTCTGCTACATCAGGCAGCGAGTGTGCACCCATCCGTGTGGCTCTGAGAGGGGGAAATGAATCTTCTCTCCTGTGATGGCTGAACTGATTGAAATATTCCACGGGTTCTTTGGTTATGGTTTGTCAGGAATATTTGCACCCTGCTCTCGGGAAGATTTCCTTCTGGGGAACAGGTTTCACAACAGCCCCATCCACCTGTGTGAGTGTTTGATGTGCAGCTTGCCCTGTGCTTGTGCCCGGAGGTTCATGCTGACCACAGGATCAGAGAACGGTGAGGGTCAGAAAGGACCTCTGGAGGTCATCCAGTCCAAACCTGCTAAAGCCAGATCACCCACAGCAGCTTGCCCAGGATCACAGTGTTCAGGTGGGTTTGAAAGTCTGCAGAGAAGGAGTCCCCCATAGCCTCTCTGGGCAGCCTGCTCCAGAGCTCAAACAGCTTCACACCAAAGAAGGTTTTCCTTACATCCAAGTGAAACCTGCTGGGCTCCAGTTTGTGCCCATTGCCCCTACTGACGAGAGCCCAGCCCCACCCTCCTGACCTCCACCCTTTAGTTATTGATCAGCATTGCTCAGATCCCCTCTCAGGCTGCTCTTCTCTACATTCTGTGATTGCTGCAGGGCAGCTGAAGGAGAACCATTTCTGTCTTAAACTGTGATTAAATGTACCTGCTCACAAACTCCTTGGAAACACTCTTGCCTCTTCATCTGGGCAGATGTGTAGCTCAGCCACAGATCCACAGCACATGATGACAGCGTTAGAATACCAAAAAGAGTTCTGCAATCCAGAGTCACCTCATTACAGCTAAGACAAATGGAATGCCAGGAGTGACAAATGCAGAATAAGTCCAGCTGCTGGTGGGACAAATTGGATTCAGCTGAAGCTTCAGCATGGTCCAAAGGCTGGAGAGAGAATCAAAAAGCTGTTTAATATAATTGGCTGCTTGGGAGTAGTTGTGCCAGGGGAGCTTCAGGTTGGGGGTTAGGAAAAATGTCTTCCCAGCAAGGGCTCTCAGCCACTGGCACAGGCTGCCCAGGGAGGTGCTGGAGTCCCCATCCTTGGAAGGGTTTAAAAGCAGCATGGATGTGGTGCTGAGGGATGTGGCTTAGTGGCAGTGGCTCAGCAGCAGTGGTGGCATTGTGAGCTCTGGGTGTGCTTGGATTTGATGCTGTCTTCCAAGCTCAACAGCTCTATGGTTCTGTGTTCTAAGGTGAGGTGGATGCTCTTTCATGCTTGTCCATGCTGCATCAGGGGCTGGGGGAGAAACTGAGCTGTTCAACATTGACTGAAACTCTCCTTGCTGCTACTCTCCCTACTGTCTGGTGAGAGGAGAAGAAATGTCCTGGAATTGTGCTGGGGAGGCTTAGGTTGGAGATGAGGAAAAATGTCTTTGGTGCAAGAGTGGTCAGGGATTGGCACAGGTTGCTTAGGGAGGTGGTGGAGTCCCCATGCCTGGAGGTGCTCATGAAGTCTGTGGTCATGGCACTTGGGGACAGGGTTTGATGCTCGTGGTGGTGTTGGGTTGCTGGTTGGACTGAAGGATCTTGGAGGGCTTTTCCAACCCAAACAGCTCCATGTTTCTATGACCAAAATCCATCTTCACGTGGAAGCCTTCCTTAAAAGGCTGTGTGCTTTAGATGGCATTAGCAGAGAGCCATGGATGGCATTTGCTGGCTGATATTTTTGTTCCCCAAAACCGCAAGGCAGGCAGCTTTAGGCTGATGCAAGCTGCACGGTGTGAAAAAGCAGCTCTTGAGGTCAGCTGTCCCCAGCGGCAGGAGCAGGGGAGCTGGGGAAGAGAGGAGCTGTTGCAGAGGCAGGAGCAGGAGAGGCTGCCCCAGGGGCTGCAGAGGCAGCCCCCACCCTGTGCCCACGCAGAGCTGGCAGCTGGGAATTCAGCTTCCTCTCTGCCCGGGAATTTGGCCGCTGCAGCAAGACACAAACGCTCTTGCAAAGCTGTTTTAGGGAGCAAAATGAGCTCAGCTGGCAAACGCAGCCCACGCTGGTGAGACCCAGCTCTGCTCTTTTGCCAGCAGACAAATGTGGCAGAGAGAATCAAGTCGAAAGTCCACCACTAGCAGAGCCTGGCACAGCTTGGCGCAAAGCCTGGGCTGAGATGCCAATTTCCTTGGCCCCAGGAGTGTGGAGGGAAGGGTTGAAGCAAGCCCCAGATCTTTCCTGGACTTGCTGATGAGCTTAAGGAGGGCACTGAGCAGAGGCACAGCCCCTCCAGACCTCCTGCTGCAGCTCTCCTTGCTCCTGGAAACCTCTGGGAGAGGAGGCACTGGGCAGCTTCACAGCCTGTTGGAAGGGACCTTTGAAGATCACTGAGTCCAACCTCCCTGCTGGAGCAGGAACACACCCAGGAGGGTTTGGAATGCCTCCAGAGATGGAGACTCCTCAGGCTTTTTGGGCAGCCTGCTCCAGGGCTCTGCCTCCCTCAAAGTGAAGATTATTTTTCTTTATGTCTGTGTGGAACCTCCTGTGTCCCAGTTTGTGTCCATTGCCCTTGTCTTTTCTTTTTCCTTTGCTGCAAAATGCATCATTACAAAACCATTAGGAGAAGCTGTGCCACTGGCGAGGCTCTGCTCCGGCATGGTCTAGATCAGACGTGGTGAGGTTTATTTAACACAGGTTTTTCAGAGCCAGGCTTGTTGGAGAGGGGGAGGAAGGATCTGTCCTCTTTCACCTGCTGAAATTAGCCATAGGCAGAAGCTGTCAAGTGAGGAAGGGTAGGAAAGAACTTGAGGAAAGAACAGGATGGGGCTGCTGCACAGCAGGGTGCTGCCAGAGCCAAACTCCTCTCTGTCCTCCCACCACCTTCTGTCCTCTCAGAGATTTCTGTCATGAGCACGGAAAATAAAGCAAGCAAAGAAAACTGGCACTGAGTTACTCAGTCAGGGAGCCTCTGGCAAGTGCAAGAAGGCCTGGCTGGTCCCTGGGGCCATGCCCTTGGGGCATCGCTGTCTATTCTGCAGGGAACCCTTTTCTTTCCTGCCCTGGTCCTTCCCAGGTGGAAGTGTTGATTCAAAAGCCCTTTGCATTGTTTCTAGTGGAAAATAGCTACAGGAGCTTGATTCAAATCTCTCTGACAGCTGCAGTGCTGCCTCCTGCTATGCAGACAGTGGCTGCTGGGGATGTGTGTTCTGGGGCTCATAGGACCCCAGTGGAGGAACATATTTAGCTTTGTAGAATCGTTGGATTGTTTTGGTTGGAAAAGGCCTCTAAGATCCTCCACTCCAACCTTCAACCCAACGCCACCATGGCCACTAAACCCTGTCCCCAACTGCCATGGCCACAGGTTTCTTCAACACCTCCAGGCATGGGGACTCCACCACCTCCTTGAGTAGCCTTTGCCAATCCCTGACCACTCTTGCAGCAAAGGAATCTTTCTTCATCTCCAATTTAACCCTCCCCTGGCACAGTTCCAGGCTATTTCCTATTGTCCTATCACTAGGGAGAAGATCCCAACCCCCACCTCACTGCAACCTCCTTTCAGGGAGCTGTAGAGGGAATGCTGCTGTTAGCATTGGTTCTCTCCTCACCCCAATGGTGTCACTGATGCCACATGCAGCTCTTCCTGTAGCTTTCATGCTTGGTTCTCCACTTTCCCTTGTCTTCCAACACATCATAGAATCATAGATTGTGTTGGCATGGGAGTGATCTCCAAAGGTCATCTAGTTCAGACCTCTTTGTAGTGAGCAAGGCTGCCCTAAGGTCTCCCTGGAACTTTATCTTCTCCAGACTGAACAGCCCCAACTCTCCCAAGCCTGTCCCCATAGGGGAGGTTTAGTGTGAAAGTAGAGGAGGCTGAGGGTAGACCTTCTGGCTGTCTACAGCTACCTGAAAGGAGGTTGTGGAGAGGTTGGTGCTGGTCTCTGCTCACAGGTCATCAGTGATAGAACAAGAGGCAATGGCCTCAAGCTGCCACTGGGCAGGTTTAGACTGGAGATTAGGAAACATTTTTCCTAGCAAGAGTGGTCAGGAATTGGAATGTGGTGCCCAGGGAGGTGGTGGAGTCACCAACCCTGGATGTGTTTAAAGGTTTTTTGGATGTGGTGCTTGGGGCTATGGTTTAGGATGAGCCTTGGAGAGTAGGGATCTGGTTGGGCTTGGTGATCCTGAGGGGCTTTGCCAACCTGAATGCTTCTGTGGTTCTGTGATCCTCAGTTAAAATGAAAGTGAAATGAGGAGAGAACTGGATAACTGTATGAATATATATTTATTATCCCACTTAAACCCGTAAGAATTCAATAATCTAAAATTCTGTTCGTTTCTTGCATCCAAGCCTTCCCCCACCTCTCCCAGCACTGCTGGACTCCCATCCCACAGCAAAGGCATGAGAAGGAGGTGGAGCAGAGGACAGCACACCTCAAAGCATGAATGAAATTGCTGCTAGAGAACAAAGAGTGCTGTGTGATTCCTGACCCTGAGAGAAGAGCTCCAGAGGAGCTCTGCAATCCAGCCCTTCCCCAGGGTGTCCAAGCAATCAGCATGATTGTAAATGGTCCACGGGCAAGGAGTAAAAATCCTCTGACCTGAGGCACTGCTGTGAGGGATTCACTTCCATGCTGGTAAAAGAAAACAAGGAAAGAAATGGCAAGGGAGGAGAGGTGGAATGGAAAGACAAAGGATCTGCTTTGTTGCTAAGAAGGGAAGAGCCTGTGGCTGAGAGTTGGGGCTGTTCAGCTTGGAGAAGAGAAGGCTCCAGGGAGACCTTAGAGCAGCCTTCTAGTACCTGAAGGGGCTGCAGGAGAGCTGGGGAGGGACTTGTGACAGGGCTGGGAGTGCCAGGATGAGGGACAATGGCTTTGAGCTGGGAGAGGGGAGACTGAGAGTGGAGATGAGGAAGAAATTGTTGCAAATGAAGATGGGGAGAGACTGGCACAGGTGGAGCTGAAGACTGCACAGGAGGGGCAAAATCATTGCTTTGGGTTGGGAAGAAGATTGCTCTTTCCTACCTTTGGCTGCCAGAGGGATGCTGGGGTTTGCAGGGAGGTTGTGGCTGCCCCCTGCCTGGAGGTGTTGATGACCAGGCTGGATGAGACCTTGAGTGACCTGTGCTGGTGGGAAGTGTCCCTGCCCATGGCAGGGGGTTGGCACTGGGTGAGCTTTAACCCAACCCATTCTGTGATTCCATGACAGTGAGCAGGGTTTGTCACACGAGATGCCACCTCTGTGCCTCAAGGTCACTCCCTTGCCCTGCAAGAGGGCTGCAGCCGTGGGGAGCTGAGGAGCCAGAGGGCTCAAGGTGCCGGTGCAGCCTGTGCTGTGTCCCATTGCCCACGGAGGCAGGAGTTTCTTTCCCCAGTTTGCTGTGTGCCACTGCTAGCAGCAGCCTTTGCCCAGGCAGTCGCTGTTCTTACAGCCATGATTTGTCTGCTCTATAATTGCCTCCACCTCTGATTGCTCAGAAAGAAATGGACTTCTGCCATGGCAGAAATGAAAGGAGTGCTGCTCAGAGAGCAAGTCAAGAGCTCTCCAGAGCAGTAGTGAATGAAATGTCTCTTCTGTTTCTGGCTACCTAATGTGCTCTGAAAGAGGGCAGGGAGCCAGCAGGCTTGCGGGCAGCCGTGCCCCCTGCCCAGGGTGCCAAGGAGCAGGCAGGTTGGCTGTGCTTCATGGCTTGCTCAGACCCAGAACTGGGCTGCTCCTCTTCCTCCTCCTCCTCCCTCCATGCCTCAGCTTTGCTTTTGGCTTGAAAAACTCTGTTTGGAGCCAGGGAGGCAGAGCAGAGGCTGCTTGTGTGAAGATACTGCAGGGAGAGACCTGGACCAGAGTGATGCCTGTGAGCTGGGATGGGCCTTGTGGAGCTGAAGCCTGCACAGGAGGGGGAAAATCAGCGCTTTGGGGTGGGAATAAGATTGCTCTTTCCTGCTTTCGGCTGCCAGAGGGATGCTGGGGGTTGAGAGCTACTGAAAAGCAAAGGGTCCCTCTGGCAGAGGGATGGAAGCCTTCTGGCTATACCCTGCTGCAGCGAGGATTTGGCACCCAAACAAAGTGAGGCAATCTCCCAAAGGTCTGTTTGAGGGAAGAAAAATAAAGGGAAGGAGAAGAAAAACAGCCAGCAGAGATCCCCCGGCAGGAGCAGCTCCTGGTTAACACTGCGCTGCGAGCCTGCAAAATCAATGTTGACAATTACAACTCGCTGCACATGGAGAGGAATAATTGGAATTGCAGGCACAGAGCTGCAGATCCTGTGCAGACACTTTGGGCCCCGCTGCTGGCAGCTGGGGGAGGGGGGGGAAGAACCACGTCTCAAAGTGCCAAGGCAGAAATGTCAGGCTGTGAATCACGGGGCAGGTGACAGCCCTCCAAATGTTATGGTGACACCATTAAATCACATGGCCACAGCTTAAGGGTGCCTGGGGAGAGGTTCCTGCTCCCATCCCTCGGTGAGCGAGCTCAGAGCAAACAGCTGTGCCTTTCAGCTGGAAATTTCTGCCCTGGCCCTGTGTAACTCTTCACTTTACCCCAGTTTCCTCCAGCTTGGAGCTTTTGCATCCTCATCACCTCAGCACTCGTGCAGGGACACTGACTCATGGGCATTCTTGATGGCTGCAGGGGCCTGGGCTTGGCTGACCAGAGAAGGGTTACACAGAAGCACAGCATGCCAGGGGTTGGAAGGGACCTCCAAAGGGACCTGCTGGAGAGCAGTGAAGGGGAAAAGGACCTGGGGATCTTGGTCGATAGGAAGCTGACCATGAGCCAGCATTCCCAGGTCCTTTTCCCCTTCACTGCTCTCCAGCAGGTCAGTCTCCAACCTCTACTGCTCCATCCATGGGGCTGCTCTTTCCCAGCTGCCAGCCTCTCCCCTTGCCCTTGCTGAAGTTCATTCAGTTTCTCCCTATCCAACTCTCAGCCTGTCTAAGTCTGGCTGAATGGCAGCAGAGCCTGAGTGCTGTCAGCCACTCCCCTCAGTGTTGTGCCATCAGCAAACTTGCTGGCAGTGCCTCTGTGTCCTCAGCCAGGTTGTTGATGAATATATTGAGGCTCTGAAGGGCTCACACTCCATCCTGTAGTCCATCTGAACTACTCTGGATGTCCCTTCCCTGTATTATAGAATCATGGAATCATTAACGTCGAAAAAGACCTCCAAGACCATCAAGCCAACCATTAACCCAGAACTGCCAGGCCTTCAAGTCCAACCATTAACCCACCACTGCCAGACCATCAAGTCCAACCATTAACCCACCACTGCCAGACCATCAAGTCCAACCATTAACCCAGCACTGCCATGCCACCAGTGGAATTCAGATGTATTTTCCTCATTTAATTAAGTCTCCATCACCTCATACAGTCATACACTCATAGACATTTTTGGTTGGGAAAGGGCATCCAGTCCAACCCCCTCCCAGTCTCTCTTGAACTGGAGAGCCCCAAACTGGACACAGTATTGCAGGTGTGGTCTTGGCAGGGCACAGCAAAGGGGCAGCAGAACCTAGAATCAGAATCAGCCAGGTTGGAAGAGACCTCCAAGATCATCCAATCCTCCCTAGCCCTGCTGGCCACACTTTTTGTGATGCACCCCAGGATGCCCTTGGCCCTCTTGGCCACATTGCTGTCCCATGGAGTGTCCACCAGCACTCCAAGGTCTTTCTCCACAGAGCTGCTTTCCAGCACCACCCCCCCCGACACGCACACCTCCCCAGCCTGCAACCAACCACTTTTAATTGCTGCTGAGAAGAATTTTCCTGCTCTTCAGGACTAGGATTTCACAGAACTCTGCAATTTTTTCCCCCACTCCACTGAATGCTGTGAAGTGCTGAAGACTGACTGGGTGCCACCAGTCTGCAGCTGAGCTTATTTTTATCCTGCCTGTCTGCTCCAAGCGACAGCTCTGCAAAGGCAGCGAGGAGCACATCCTGCACAGCCCATACTGGGGAAGGCATTCCCCACCCATGAATGGATAAAGTCATGTTTATTTCCCTTTAATTAATTCCCTTCCATTAGCCAAAGAGTGCCTTAAAATATTTAAAGAGAAGCCACACGGGGGGGTGGGTACACCAACTGTGCCATGGCAAAAGGATTCCAGCTGCAGCAAGTGCCAGGTCTCCTCTCTTGGCTGAATGACGAATCCTTTGAAATGGAGAGAGGGAGCATGGTGGGCTGAGATGATCTGCAAATGTAAAAGCACTCTTTTCTCCTAGACTCTCCTGAGAGCCCTTCAGCAAGCTGCTGTCTTGGTCCTGCCCACTTATGATTCTGTGTTTTTGAGGACAGGCTGAGAAAGTTGGAGGTTTTCAGGCTGGAGAAGAGAAGGCTTCCAGGAGACCTTAGAGTAGCCTTCCAGTATCTGAAGGGGGCTACAGGAGGGCTAGGGAGGGACTATGGACAAGGTCTGGTAATGACAGGATGAGGAGGAATGGGGTTAAAGTGGCAGAGGGGAGATTGAAACTGAATGTTAGGAGGAAGTTCTTTGCTAGTGAGACACTGGCAGAGGTTGCCCAAGGAGGTTGTGGCTGCTCCCTCCCTGGAGGTGTTCAAGGGCAGGTTGGATGAGGCCTTGAGGGACCTGTTCTAGTGGGAGGTGTCCCTGCCTATGGCACAGGAGGGTTGGAACTGGATGAGCTTTGAGGTCCCTTCCAACCTAAACCATTCTATGATTCTATGCTGATGTGCAGCATCCTTCCTAAACTCTTTCCCTACTTCTCATACGTGTGTGTAAGATATGTAAAATGGTTCGATGAGGGCAATGGTTTGAGATGAGAGCAGAGCTGGTTTAGACTGGATGGGAGGAACAAGTTCTGCACCTTGAGTGGGTGCTGGAACACTGCAACACATTGCCCAAGGAGGTGGAGCTGGAGGAGTACTGAGATGTTCTTATGCTTCAGTCAAGGGGCAATGGGTGGAAGCCGAGGCACAGGAAGTTCCATGGAAACATGAGGAGGAATTTTTTTCCCTGTGAGGGTGACAGAACCCTGGAACAGGCTGCCCACGGGGGTGTTCCCTTTCTGGAGATACTCAGACTCCACCAGGATGTGTCCCCGTGTGATCTGTGACCTTATTGTGGTCTTCCAGTATCTGAAGGGGACCTACAGAAAAGCTGTGGAGGGACTTTTTAGGCTATCAGAGAGTGAGAGGATTTGGGGGAATGGAGCAAAGCTGGAGGTGGGGAGATTCAGCCTGGATGTGAGGAGGAAGCTGTTGAGCATGAGAGTGATGAGAGCCTGGAATGGGTTGCCCAGGGAGGTGTTTGGGGCCAGATCCCTGGAGGTGTTTGCAGCCAGGCTGGCAGAGGCTGTGGGCAGCCTGATCTAGGGTAGGGTGTCCCTGGGCATGGCAGAGGGGTTGGAACTGGCTGACCCTTGTGGTCCCTTCCAACCCTGACTGATTCTATGATTCTATCTGGTCTAGGTGCCCCTGCTCTGGCAGGGGGGTTGGACTGGATGAGCTTTGGAGGTCCCTTCCAGCCCCTAGCATCCTGTGATCCTGTGATTCAGTCACATAGGGGAGCAGGCTAAACCCAGGTTTTCAAACACCCAGGACATAAATGCTTTCTTTCCCACTAAAGAAACACTGCCCAGTTGCTCTGCTCCATTCCCAGCACCTGAAGGATCTCAGCCAGGAGCAGAATGTGCCTGATTTAGCATCCACTGCTTTCTCTCCTCCCGCTTGTGCTTGGCATGGTGTGGGTGGCACTGAGCTGTTTTCTTTGGGAGCCACTTTTCCTCCTCAGGAAAAAAAAAGATCCAAATATACACATATATATATACATATATATATATATTGCAAGTGATGTGAGAGCTAAAAGCCTTCTGTGAAGAGAGTCTCTCACTTGGCTTTCCTTACATGCGCTCGTAATGCAGAGGAGCCTCGGGCTGCTTGGAAATAATAAAAATGAAATGTCAAGCAAATAAAAGTTAATTAAAAGCACAATGAAGGAGGCTTAATTTTAGCCCTGAAAGGAGCTGAGGATTTTGTGGAACACGGCTACAAAGGTAGCAAAAAGTCTCTGCCTGCAAGGTGTGAGCCATCCCCCCCACATCCTAGCAAGAAAGCTCCGAGCCAATTCGGTGCCTGATGCAGCAGAGCTTTAAAGGTCAGCTCCTGCTCCTCTTGCTGTGGATGGAAGCTTGTCTTCTGCAGGAAGCTGGACAGGACTCCAAGCTCCTCTCAGCAACTTGTGCCAGCATTGCAGCCAGGCTGAGGTGCTGGGGAGAACCAGAAGGGCAGCAAAGACAGGCAGCAAATGCTGCACACCACTGGAGGCTGAGGACAGAGAGCTGTGGGAGTCTGTTGCAACAAACCTCCTCCTGAGCCACGGAATCATGGAGTGGCTCCAGTTGGAAGGGACCTTTAAAGGTCATCCAGTTGCAGCTCCCCTGCCATGGGCAGGGACACCTCCCATCAGCACAGCTTGCTCAAGGCCTCATCCAGATTCTGAAGGCATCTCTTCTGGGTGGACGTTTCCCCACATCCCCCAGCCCCGAGCGCTAAACTAAAGCTGCTACTTCTAATTACTCCAGAACCTCTAATGACTCCAGCCCTGGTGGCCTTGTGCTGTGGCTGCACCTAACCCTACAGCTCTCAGATCAGAAGGGGAAGCTGCTCCGAGCTGTGCAGCAGGGATGGAGATATTTTCACCAGGGAAGGAGCTGAGTGATGGCTTCAATCAAAAATAAAAAGGCTTTAACGGAATGAAAAGGTTCCTCATTCTGAAAACCATCTTTGTGCCCCTCTTTTGGGTCTTGAAGCTTTTTTTTTTTTTTTTCCCCCACTGTGACCTGGATTGCTGTTTTCATAGAATCATAGACTGGTTTAGATTGGAAGGGACCTCAAAGTTCATCCAGTTCCAACCCCCCACCATAGCCAAGGACATCTCCCACTAGAACAGGTTGCTCAAGGCCTCATCCAGCCTGGCTTTGAACACCTTCAGGCAGGGAGCAGCCACAACCTCCCTGGGCAACCTGTGCCAGTCTCTCCCCACCCTAACTCCCAAGAATTTCTTCACTCTCAATCTCTCCTCTCCCAGCTCAAAGCCATTGTCCAGTTGGTTTATTTCCAGCTGGAACAATTCTGTGATTCTAGATTCTAGATCTGTGATTCCAGTGGGAGGTGTCCCTGCCTATGGCACAGAGGGGTTGGAACTGGATGAGCTTTGAGGTCCCTTCCAACCTAAACCATTCTGTGATTCTATGTAGCAGAAACATCAGGAGGAGAGGGAGAGGGAAGAGAGTTTTCTTTTCAATGCTATCAGTGTTCCAGGGCTGGCTGCTGCATTTCCTGATTAATTGGAAGGAGATGTGGGTTACCAGCAGAGGCTATGAGACCTGCTGCATTTAATCTTGGCATTTACAAGGCTGCACTCCCCCATGGCCCATCCTCACCAGTGCTGTGTGCCAGCATTATGTGTGCTGTGGAATCTGCTGCCTTTCTTAATGCTGGGGATAATGTCCATTTCCCAGCCCAGGGAGTCGTAAGAAGCCCAACCTGTCAGAGCTGCAGACTGATGGGCTTCTGTCAGGCTCTTTCACTCCCTCCTCCTCTGCATCCTGCCTGCTTTTTCTTACCACAATTTGCCAACCTCACCCACCAAGGGGGTGATATTTTTGTAGACTCTTAGAATCACAGAACTGTCAGGGCTGGAAGGGACCCCAAGGATCATCCAGCTCCAACCCTCTTGCCATGGGCAGGGACACCTCACACTACATCAGGCTGCTCAGAGCCACATCCAGCCTGGCCTTAAAAACCACCAGGAATGAGGCTTCCCCTACCTTCCAGGGCAACCTGTGCCAGGCTGGATCTACCCACTTCTAGAATCATAGAATCATAGACTCAGTCAGGGTTGGAAGGGACCACAAGGATCATCCAGTTCCAACCCCCCTGCCATGCTCAGGGACACCCTACCCTAGATCAGGCTGCCCACAGCCTCTGCCAGCCTGGCTGCAAACACCTCCAGCCATGTGGCCCCAAACACCTCCCTGGGCAACCCATTCCAGGCTCTCACCACTCTCATGCTGAACAACTTCCTCCTCACATCCAATCCGAATCTCCCCACCTCCAGCTTTGCTCCAGTTGTAGTTCTGCTCCGTTCCCCCAAATCCTCTCACTACCTGACACCCTAAAAAGTCCCTCCCCAGTTTTCCTGTAGCCCCCTGCAGAAACTGGAAGGCCACAATGTGAGGTCTCCTCAGAGCCTTCCCTTCTCCAGACTCCCCATTTAATCTTTAACAATATAACATCTTTGTTAATCACTGTCACTGAGTCCTCTCTGAGGACTCTCTGCCTCTCTGAGCCAGCCTCAGATCAGCCAGTTTGGAAGTTACAATTGTGCAGTCTGGAGTCGGGGGTAAAAAAAAGAAAATTAAAGAAAAAAGAAAGATCTAGGGAAGGAAAAAAAACAAAACAAAACAAAACAAGTCTCTCTCTTGTTAATTAGGTTATTCTGCAATATGAAAGGGAGAGAGAATCATCATCATCAGGCAAGCAGACTACATCTTGACAGCCAACCTGGATTTGAAAGGGAATTGCAGGACCAGACTAGCAGCACAGAAGCCTCCTAAGGCCATCAGTTGATGCTGTGCTGCGTTTGCAGGTGCTGTGGCTCCCGTAGACACTGCTGCAGTCTGTGGCTCCACTGTCACCTCTCAGCTTTAAGGGGGACAGGGCCTGGAATTAGAGGCAGGTGGGGAAGTTGTTTACCTAAAGCTCAGTCTCAAGTAGGATGTGGGAAGTGGGAAGTGATTCTACTCTTCTGCTCTTCTCTGCTGAGACTCCACCCGGAGTACTGTGGCCAGTTTTGGTGTCCCCAGCACAAGAAGAACCTGGAGCTGGCCACAAAAATGATCAGAGGGCTGGAAAACCTTCCCTTATGGGGACAGGCTCAGAGAGTTGGGGCTGTTCAGCATGGAGAAGAAAAGGTTCCTGGAAGAATCCAGAGCATCCTTCCAGAAGCTGAAGGGGCTCCAGGATTGCTGAGGAGGGACTTTGGACAATGGCTGGGAGTGCCAGGATGAGGGACAATGGCTTTGAGCTGGGAGAGGGGAGATTGAGCGGAGATTTTGTTAGGCATTCCCATCAGGAATGGCCTCAAGTAGCACCAGAGGAGGTTTAGGTTGGACATTAGATGAAAATTCAAAGCCTGTCACAGGCTGCTCAGGCAGGTGGTTGAATCCCCATGCCTGGAGGTGTTTCCAAAAGGCAAAGCAGAGGTGCTGAGGCCCATGGTTTAGCCCCAGCCTGGGCAGAGTTAGAGAAGGGTTGGACTGGATGATCCTAAAAGTCTTTTTCAACCAAAATGATTCTCTGGTCCTCTGATTCTCTGGTCCTCTGATTCTCTGAGTCTCTGCTCTGAGTGGTGAACTGTGCAGCCTTGGAGTGAGAATAGCTGCCCAGCAGGAGCACAAAGTAAGTCTGAGGCATGCTGCAGACAGCTGCTGGACCTGCTGTGCCCTCCTTGCCATGGCAGCCCTGTCTGTGTCCCCAGAGCACTCTCAGCTCCAGCCCTCAGCAGGTCACCTTGCAAGGACCTGCACCGAGGTGCAATCAGCTCTAAGCATGCCAGGAGTGGCACTGATTCATTAAATGCTTTCCCTAATGCTATTTAGGACACAGCCATTAAGGGAGCTTAACCAATCACGGGAAAGGGCATTTATTTGGCTGGTGAAGTCATAAAAATTAAGTGCCATTTGAATCCACACTTTGCTCCTTCCCTTTCTCAGGAGAGGTCTCGGAACACCTTCACGTTTAGGTCCTCCATGGCAGCCTCATGTCTGTGCCACATCTCCTGCAGCACTGCCAGCCAGAGGCTCTCCTGATGCTGCCTCTGGTCCCAGTACCTCCAGTGCCTGTGCAAAGTGCTGGATGCTGCCTGCTCCTCTCAGATTCCTCAGGGCACTTTGCACAGAGGTACTACTTAGAATCATAGAATCATAGAATCAGTCAGGGTTGGAAGGGACCACAAGGATCAGCCAGTTCCAACCCCTCTGCCATGCCCAGGGACACCCTACCCTAGATCAGGCTGCCCACAGCCTCTGCCAGCCTGGCTGCAAACACCTCCAGGGATGTGGCCCCAAACACCTCCCTGGGCAACCCATTCCAGGCTCTCACCACTCTCATGCTGAAGAACTTCCTCCTCACATCCAGTCTGAATCTCCCCACCTCCAGCTTTGCTCCATTCCCCCTAATCCTGTCACTACCTGATAGCCTAAAAAGTCCCTCCCCAGCTTTTCTGGAAGGCCACAATGTGAGGTCAGCTCAGAGCCTCCTCTTCTCCAGACTGAACAGCCCCAACTCTTTCAGTCTGTCCTCATGGGAGAGACTTGTGCCTCACTGACGTCAGCCTTGATTATTATTGCCCTTTGTTAACTGATTTTTAATTTATTTTTTTTTTCCCTCCTTCTGGTGAGTGTCATTGTGGTGCTTGATGGAGGTGTTTCAAATGTGCAGGACCTGAGGGAGGTGCTTTGATTGCATGAGCAAGACTTGCAGGAGGTGCTGTAATAAAGCTGGTAGGAGCAGGAGCTAGCGAGCAGCCTCCTGTTCAGGAGGAACTGGATGTGCTCTGTGCTTCCTGATGAGTGATTCATCAGCTGGAAGGAACAAATTTCCATCAATCAGGCTGCATCCAAGTCGTAGCCTACCCTCTGTGTCTGTGTGGGTTAGTAAAAGGAGCAACTGTGAGCCTGGGGCTGCTGCCAGCCGTGCTGGGAGCCTTAGAATCAGAGGATCACAGGAGGGTAGGGGTTGGACAGGACCTCCAGGGAACATCCACTCCAAATCCCTTGCCAAAAAGGCAGGGCTCCAGCACACTCACAGCAAAGAAGCTTTTTCCTCATGTTAGAGTGGAACTTCCCAGGTTCCAGTTTGTGTCCATTGCTCCTTGTCCTGTCACTGAAAAAAGCCTGGTCCCTTCTTCTTGTTATCTACCCCTCAGATATTGATAGACATTGCTCAGATCTCCTCTCAGCCTTCTCCTCTCCACACTAAACAGCCCCAGAGCTCTCAGTCTCTTTCCAGAGGGGAGATGCTCAAGTCCCCCAACCATCCTCATAGCCTCCATTGGACTCTCTCCAGCAGCTGCCTGTCTCTCCAGGCTCAACAGACCCAGGGCTCTCAGCACCTCCTTATCTCACAGATGTTCCAGTACCTTCATCATCTTAACCTCTGTTGGACACTCTCTAGTCTATCCCTGTCCACCCTGAACTGGGCACAGTATTGCAGGTGTGATCTCAGCAGGGCAGAGCAGAGGCGGAGAAGAACCTCCCTAGCCCTGCTGGCCACACTTTTCCTGATGCCCCCCAGGATGCCCTTGGCTCTCTTGGCCACCAGGGCACATTGCTGGTCCATGCAGGACTTGCTGCCCACCAGCACTCCAAGGCCTTTCTCCGTGGAGCTGCTTTCTAGCAGGACAAGCCCCAGGTCTGTAAGAGTGCCTGGTGTGGCTGCTGAGGGTGTGAGATGAAGAAGTGTGGGACTGGGCATGATTAACCAGCCTTTAATCTTCCCCTGGTGCTGAGCTCAAAAATATCCCCAATGATCCATGGTCTCTCTTCCAAATATAGAAGCTCCCAGTGACTTATTTCCACTGTGCCTGTTCCCAGCTAGCGCCAGGAATTAATGTTGTGCAATTAATTCATTTATCAATCAGGTTGAGTAAATGGAGATTGTCTGGTCTGGATTACAGTCAGAAAAATAATGCTGATGGATGACTTCTCTCAGCTGAAGCAAAGGAGTCGAGGTGGGGGTAAGCGGGGGGTTGGCTGACTGAGCCACGAAGTGGAGCTCCATCATTTCTGCAGTGGTTTCTCTGTTCTTCAATGTCCACTGTGCAGTCAGGTGTGTTGGCAAAGCTGGGGTGTATCAGAAGGTCAGCCAGCCTGGTAATTCATGCCAGCCTGCCAACATCCATTTTCAGTTGGTCTTTATCCTTTCAGAGGAGCAGGAATGCCTTGGTGTGTTCACCTCTCTTCCTGCCACTGCCCAGCCCTTGCAGGAGACATTGGTGATTCAGCCAAGGGCTTTATTTCATAGATCACAGGTATGTGGCAGAGAAACCTCCTTCCCACAGGAAGACTCCACCTGCCTCTCAGCCAGAGCCCCAAACCCAGAACTCCTGGAGGGAGGCTCAAAATCACAGGATTAATTGGGTTGGATGGGACCCTCAGAGGTCATCTTGTCCAATTCCCCTGCAGGCATCAGGGACACCTCCAACAAGACCAAATTCCTCAAGGTGCCATCAAGTTTGCGCTTCAATGTCTCCAGGGACAGGACCTCAAGCACAGCCCTGGGCAGCCTGTGCCAGTGTCTCCCCACCCTCACTGTGCACAGCTTCCTCCTCATGACTGACCTAACTCTGCCCTGCTCCAGTTCCAAACCATTGCCTTAATCATATCCCCATAGTCTGTCCCATAGTCTGGGTTTAAACTGGCAGAGGGGAGGTTGAAAATGATGTTAGGAGGAAGTTGTTTGCAGTGAGGGTTGTGAGACACTGGCACAGGTTGCCCAGGGAGGTTGTGGCTGCTCCCTCCCTGGAGGCGTTCAAGGCCAGGTTGGATGAGGTCTTGAGTGACCTGTTCTAGTGGGAGGTGTCCCTGCCTGTGGCGGGGGGCTGGAACTGGATGAGCTTTGAGGTCTCTTCCAACCTAAACCATTCTATGATTCAGCCCAAACCCCTATCACCCCCTGGGAGCTGTGGAGAGGGGAGAGGAGCAGCTGAGCTGACCCTCTTGGCTGTCATCTCCTCTTCATCCCTGAAAGCTGAGTGCATTTAGAATTCCTCTTGAAAGCAACTTCCCTTATCCCAGGTCCCTTAAACTTTCAACAGGTCACTTAAAGGAACCATTAATTGCAATTAAATAATTTCATTATTCATCATTTGTATTACATAATAAATTTCAGTAATAATCATATACTTTTTTTAAAATATTTTTTTTAAAAGTTACTGAGTTAACCATTAACTGTTAGGACAGAACCAGAATCACAGAATGGTAGGGTTGGAAGGGAGCTCCAGAGATCACCCAGCCCAGTGCAGCTCCAGTGAGCACTTAGCAGAGCATCACAGAATGGTAGGGTTGGAAGGGAGCTCCAGAGATCACCCAGCCCAGTGCAGCTTCAGTGAGCATGCAGCAGAGCATCACAGAATGGTAGGGTTAGAAGGGAGCTCCAGAGATCACCCAGCCCAGTGCAGCTCCAGTGAGCACTTACCAGAGCATCACAGAATGGTAGGGTTGGAAGGGAGCTCCAGAGATCACCCAGCCCAGTGCAGCTTCAGTGAGCATGCAGCAGAGCATCACAGAATGGTAGGGTTAGAAGGGAGCTCCAGAGATCACCCAGCCCAGTGCAGCTCCAGTGAGCACTTACCAGAGCATCACAGAATGGTAGGGTTGGAAGGGAGCTCCAGAGATCACCCAGCCCAGTGCAGCTTCAGTGAGCATGCAGCAGAGCATCACAGAATGGTAGGGTTGGAAGGGAGCTCCAGAGATCACCCAGCCCAGTGCAGCTTCAGTGAGCATGCAGCAGAGCATCACAGAATGGTAGGGTTAGAAGGGAGCTCCAGAGATCACCCAGCCCAGTGCAGCTCCAGTGAGCACTTACCAGAGCATCACAGAATGGTAGGGTTGGAAGGGAGCTCCAGAGATCACCCAGCCCAGTGCAGCTCCAGTGAACACTTACCAGAGCATCACAGAATGGTAGGGTTGGAAGGGACCTCCAGAGTTCACCCAGCCCAGTGCAGCTTCAGTGAGCACTTACCAGAGCATCACAGAATGGTAGGGTTGGAAGGGAGCTCCAGAGATCACCCAGCCCAGTGCAGCTTCAGTGAGCATGCAGCAGAGCATCACAGAATGGTAGGGTTAGAAGGGAGCTCCAGAGATCACCCAGCCCAGTGCAGCTCCAGTGAGCACTTACCAGAGCATCACAGAATCACAGAACAGTAGAGGTTGGAAGTGACCTCTGGAGATCATTGAGTTCAACTTCCCTGCCAGAGCAGGGTCAACCAGGAACACATCCAGGTGGGTTTGGAAAGGCTCCACCACCTTCTGCAGGTGGAATTATGGACTGTCATTAGCTACTGCTAATGACACATGGATGCCTTTGAGGGACAGAAGCCACAGCTGTAGCGCAAAGCCACTTTGCCCAGGTAGCTGCTGGCCTGTGGTTTGTGACTGCTGTGGCCTTTCTCCACCCAGTTACTCAGCGACACGTCTGCACCACCGTGATCTATCTCAAGAAGCAATTTGTTTTCCTGGCCAGCTCTATTCTGCTGTGTTAACAGGCTCTGCAGCAGCCCAGAGCAGGAGGAGAGTGGGCATGCAGTCAGGGCAGGAAATGTCAGATGTGTAAGCCGCTAAATGTTTGCCTGTCTGAAGATGCAGGCTCTGACACCAGACAAGAACTGGAGAAGACATACAGCAGCCTCTCTTTACTGCAAATTTAGGGCTCAACCCTTCTGACCCATCCATCCTGTGTGCCATACTAAGGGATGTAGCACTGCACTGGCAGGACTGACACCGGAGGGGGCATATATATCTTAGTAGAAAAGGTACCTTAGGAGTGATCAGTTGAGCTGAAAACCATGGGGAGCACCTGGAGCACTGTGTCCAATCCTGAGCTCCCCAGTTCAAGGGAGATGAGGGATTGGGAAGCATTTCTTCCCAGCAAGAGTTCTCGGGCACTGGCACAGATTGCCCAAGGGGAGAGGTGGAGTCACCATCCCTGGAGGGGTTTAAGAGCCACGTGGATGTGGTGCTGTGGCTTAGCAGCAGTGGTGGGGTTGTGAGCTCCAGGTGAGTGGTTGGGCTTGATGATCTCAAAGGTTTCTTTCATCCTCAACAGTTCTGTGGTTCTATGAACTACTGCAGAGAGTCCAGCTGAGACTACAAAGATGCAGAGGGGCCTGGAGCATCCCTCGGAGGAAGAGAGCCTGAGAGTCCTGGGGATGTTTAGGCTGGAGAAGAGCAGTCTGAGAGGGGATCTGAGCAGTGCTGAACAATAGCTAAAGGGTGGGGGCCAAGAGGATGGGGCTGGGATCTTTCTAGTGGTGCCAAGTGATAGGACAAGGGGCAATGGGCAAAACCTGGAACCCAGGAGGGTTCATTTGAATAAAAGGGAAACCTGTCTTTTTCAGTGAGGTGCTGGAGCAGGATTCCCAGAGAGGTTGTGGAGTTTCCTCCTCTGGAGACCTTCAAAACCCACCTGGATGTGTTCCTGTGTGACCTCCCCTTTCCAAACCCACCAGGCCATTGTGATCCTGTGCAACACATTGTGGGTGACCCTGCTTTAGCAGGAGGCTTGGGCTAGATGATCTCCAGAGGTCCTTTGTAACCCCTACCACTCTGTGTTTCTGTCATCTGTGATTGCTGCCACACAACCTGGGTACAGGCTGGCCAGGCCTGCCGGGCTGAGATGCCGACGGTGGCTCCTCTAAAGACACTTCAAGCACCTTGTGCAATGCAATGTCTGGAGGCAAATTTCCTTTGGATAATTCCCATTCCCTGAAAATCAGCATGAGCCCCTCAACTGCAAACAGCCTTGGGCAGGCAAATTGCTGCTTTAGCACCTGGCTCAGAGCTGGGGTTGCTGTGGCCAAGTCCAGCATCCAAACTTCTGCCCCCGTCATGAAGCTTTGGGTTGCTCTGGGGTGGACTTTGCAGGGGTTTGATGCCAACAAAACTCCTCCCCAAAGCATTTTTTTTTTTTTGTTTCATCTTGATGAGGGAAGGGGTTAAAAAAAAGAAAAACCAAGCAACCCTTTGAAATCTCAGAGGATGCTCAAATTAGATCAGACCCTGCTGAGGACATGGGAGCTCCCCTGTAGGGTCTTATCAAGTAGCACAGCAAGAGTAAGCCCCTCCCTTCGGGCAAGTGGAGTCCTTCCCCAGCTGCCCTTTGCTGTAAGTCAAGAGCAGAGCTGGATTTCTTCTTGCCAAATGCCAGCAATTTCCCCTTGACACAAGTTTCTCCTGATGGAAGGGCTAATTGATGGCTTGCAGGGCGCTCGTGTTTTCCAGGCTGTTGGTTTTGCTCCAAGCACCAATTTACTCAGTGATGAGAATATTTTGACAAGCCTGCCGAGCTGTGCTGAGGAACTGCAGTTTGGTGTGAATGTTCTGGGGGTGTTGACCCAGTTTGGAAGCCTGGAAGTGAGCATGCTCTGGATTAACGTGGAAACCTTTGTAGGTGGCACAATAAAGAGCAGGAAAAGGGGAAGTAAGTAGATGACACCAAGCTTGGGGGAGAGTGTGGATCTGATGGAAGGCACTTCAGAGAGCCCTGGCCAGGCTGGGTCAGTGGGCTGAGGTCCATGGGCTGAGGTTTAACAAGGCCAAGTGCAGGTCCTACACTTTGGCCACAATGACCCCACGCAACTATGGTCTGGGGATGAGTGGCTGGAGAGCAGCTTGGCAGAGAGGGACCTGGCAGTGCTGGGCATGAGCCAGCAGTGTGCCCAGCTGGCATGGAAGGCAAATGGCATCTTGGCCTGTATTGGGAACAGCAGCAGCAGGGCTGTAATTTTGCCCTGTGCTGGCACTGGGGAGGCTTCACCTCGAGCACTCACTGCGAGAGAGACATTGAGGAGCTGGAGCAGGGCCAGAGGAGAGCACTGAGCATTGGGGAGGGGTCTGGAGGAGAAGGCTGATGGGGAGAGGCTGAGAGATCTGGGGGTGACCAGCCTGGAGAAGAGGAGACTCAGGGGGGACCTTAGCACTCTCTGCAACTAGCTGAAGAGAAGTTGTAGTCAGGTGGGGGTCAGGCTCTGCTCCCAGGCAGCTTGTGCCAAGAGGAGAGGGCATGGCCTGGAGCTGTGCCAGGAGAGGGTTAGGTTGGATGTTAGGAAGCACTTTCTCAGGATCAGGTTGGACGTTAGGAAGCACTTCCTCATGGAAAGGGCAATCAGTCCCTGGAACGGACTGCCCAAGGAGGTGGTGGAGTTGCCATCCCTGGAGGTGTTTAAGGAAAGCTTGGCTGTGGCAGTCAGTGCCATGGTCTGTTTGGTGTGGTGGTGTTAGGGCATAGGCTGGGCTGGATGGGCTCCAGCCTCAGTAATTCTGTGAGTCTGTGAAGTGCAGCAAGTTCTGCACACCCTCTTTGAGGAGAGGTTTTGCTGAGCTGGCAGCAGCCTGGTTTTGCTCCTTACACTTTCTCCAGGAGGTAGCTGTTAGAAAATGCTGAGACTCAGCCTGCAGGAATGTGTCTGTCCCGACCCACAGAGGTGGCCCCATGGCCACATCTCTTCAGCAAACCCCTGCCTAGCTCTTAAGACACAAAAAATGAAGGTGTCAGATCAAAGAGAATTATCTGTGACGGGGAGGCACAGGATGCTGCACTACTCCTTTGCCTCCCTGGATCTAATCAATGTCTCATTTAGAATTTTCCCCTCGTTTCTATCTGTGATGTTTATTTCTGGCATGCTTCTCAAAGCATAATTCTTAGGCAGCTTCTGGCTCATTCTTTAGGAGTAAAGGACATAGAACTGCTTGAGAGAGTCCAGCACAGAGCCACAAAGATGACAAAGGGAGTGGAACATCTCTGTTATGAGGAGAGCCTGAGGGAGCTGGGGCTTGGATCTTGGAGAAGAGGAGCCTGAGGGTAACATCATTAATGTTGATAAAGATGTGCAGGGTGAGTGCCAGGAGGCTGGAGCCAGGCTCTGCTGAGTGATGCCCAATGACAGGACAAAAGGCAATAGTGGAAGTTGAGGCATAGGAAGTGCCATGGAAACAAGAGGAATTTTTTGGCCACAGGCTGCCCAGGGGGGTTGTGGAGTCTCCCTCTCTGGAGATATTCAAACTCCACCTGGATGTATTCCTGTGTGACCTGCTCTGGGTGATGCTGTTCTGGGCAGGGAGGTTGGACTGGATGAGCTTTGGAGGTCCCTTCCAGCCCCTGCCATTCTGCCATCCTGTGAAAGCAAAACCTTCCTGCTTTTCTGTGCTGTGGGAGCTGAGGTGGGAAGCCTGTGCTTGTTTTCTTTAGATGCTATGACAAATTAGCTTCTTCCAAAATATTATGCTCTGGGGACTGCGATGGCAGGAAGCATGAGAGAGTAGAGGAATACATTAGCAGAGCTCCGTGCAATCCATGCACGCAGCTTTGTTGTGCACAGAACAAGGTTTTGAGTAGAAATGTCCAAGTAACTTCGTGGCAGACTCTCCTACAGTGTCTTTGTGCTGTCCACAGAGTCACTCACGAACATTTGCATGCCACATGGTGGCTGATTTTGAGCAAGTTTTAGTGTGGAGAGGAGGCTGTGGGAAGACCTCATTGCTCTCTACAGCTCCCTGAAATGAGGTTGGAGCCAGGTGAGGGTTGGTCTCTTCTCCCTAGGATCAAGTGATAGAAGGAGAGTAAATGGTCTAAAATTGTTCCAAGGAAGGGTTAGATTAGAGATGAGGAAAAATATCTTTGGTGCAAGAACGGTGAGGGATTGGCACAGGCTGCCCAAGATGGAGTCCTCATGCCTGAAGGTGTTCAAGAAACCTGGGGCCATGGTGGGATTGGGTTGCTGGTTGAACTCAGTGATCTCAGAGGCCTTTTCCAACCCAAACAATGTCATGGTTCTGTGTTCCAAATGTGGAAAAGCACCACACCAAAACCAAAGCAACCAAGCAAGCAGACAAATAGAAACCCAGAAAAGAAGCTCTCCTTTCTGTTTTGCCACTGCCTACTATTTTTGTGATCCAAAGCTTGTCCATAAATAAAATAACATTTGCTTAATGGAGCAGAATTGTCTCTTTCCTTGCCTGTTGCTCTCTTAGGTAATATTAGGTGGGTTGCTAAGCCAGCAGAAGGGAGCCAAAGGGATGTGAATGCCCAGCCCAGCTGTGCACCCTTGCAGTGCTTCCTTCTCCCTTGTTCTTTGCTGCCTTCTGCCTCTTGGCACAGAGAAGCAGAGAAATACTGGTGCTGCCCTTACACCATAGCCACTTCTCATGCCAGCAGCTGGTAGGAAGGGGACATGAACACCTCCTGGCAGTTCCTCTTCACAGAGGCTTTGCTGCCTGGGGCAGAATGAGCAATAGTGAGTGGATGGCCTGGTTGTATGAAGGAACTAATTGCTGCGGGAGGAAGGAGCTCAGCACAGAATCACTCTGGTTGGAAAAGCTCCTTCAGACCATTGAGTCCAACCTTTCTCTTAGCCTGGGGCTAAGCCATGGCCCTCAGCATTACATTTCTGTCTCTTGGAAACACCTCCGGGCATGGGGATTCGACCACCTCTCAGGGCAGCCTGTGTCAGGGTTTGAGAACCCTTTTGGTGGAGAAGTTTCCTCTAGTGCCCAATCTAAACCTCCCCTGGGGCACACTGAGGCTGTTTCACTTGTCCCTAGTGAGGAGAGCCCTGCTGAGCACAGTTTAGGAAGCTGGCAGTTGGTTTAATTCTAAACCAACCCCCAGTCCCAGCAGGTTTTGTATGCAGAGTTGCCTGTTTTGATCACAGGAGCACAGGGCATTAGGGCTTGGAAAGGACCTCCAGAGATCATCGAGTCCAACTCCTCTGCCAGAGCAGGACCAGAGAATCCAGCACAGCTTTCACAGGAACACATCTAGAAAGAGCTGGAAAGTCTTCAGAGAAGGAAACTCCACAACTTCTCCGGACAGCCTGCTCCACTGCTTTGTGAGCTTTGCAGTAAAGAGCTTCTTCCTCATGTTGAGGTGGAACTCCCTGTGCTGTAGTTTACATCTATTGTCCTTGTCCTATCACAGGGTACAACTGAGAAGAGTTTGTCCCCTTCCCCTTGGCCCCCACCCCTCACATATTTGTAGACACTGATTAGATCCCCTCTAAGTCTTCTCACCAGACCAAAGAGCCTCAGGCCCCTCAGCCTCTCCTCATCAGGCAGTGCTTCAGCACTTTCAGCATCTTCTAGCATTTGCTCAATCACCTTTCTCTTGCATGGAGAGAAGAAGTGTGGAATTTCACATCTGGCCTTTGAGGCTGAGCTTGTTTTGATAAGGCACCAAGCAGCGATGGCACTTTTTGAGTAAAGCCATCCCAAATTGCTCACCAGGGCTTTGCAGCACAGAGAAGAGCTTCTTAGAACGCCTAACTTTGCCTTGATGGGTATCCTGACCCATCCCATTAGATGGATTAGAATCATAGAATCATAGAATCATAAAATCACAGATTCATAGAATCACAGAATCATAGACTCATAGAATTGTAGAATCGTAGAATCAAAGAATTGTAGAATCACAGAATCCTAGAATAATAGAATTACAGAATCATAAAATCACAGAATCATAGAATTGTAGAATCATAGAATTGTAGAATTGTAGAATCATAGAATGATAAAATCATAGAATGATAAAATCATAGAATCACAGAATCATAGAATAAGTCAGGGTTGGAAGGGACCACATTGATCAGATTAGATCTGATCAATGTATGCAAATATCTGAGGGGTGGGTGTCAAGTGGAGGGGGCCAAGCTCCTTCTGCTGGTCAGCAGCAATAAGCCAAGGAGCAATGGATACAAACTGGAAGAGAGAAGGTTTCACCTCAACAGGAGGAGAAACTTCTTTGGTGTGAGGGTGCTGGAACCCTGGAGCAGGCTGCCCAGAGAGGTTGTGGACTCTCCTTCTCTGGAGACTTTCCAAACCCACCTGGATGTGTTTCTGTTTCAAGACCTGCCTGGATGCGTTCCTATGTGCAGTCCCCTGGGTGATGCTGCCTTGGCAGGGGGACTGGACTGGATGATCTCCTTGGGTCCCTTCCAACCCCTAACGTCCTGTGATCCTGTGATCTTTGGAGGTCCCTTCCAGCCTCTAAAGTTCTATGATCAGCTTTCATCATGGAGGGGAGAGTCAAAGACTGACAAAAGCAGCAGGGAATGGAAAGGAGCCCAACAAAGCAAGGTTGTGTTGGCAGCAGCAGGCTGTGAGAGCACTCAGCCCACCCCAGATGTGGGTGTCTGCAGAGTTACTGCAGGGAACGGCAACGTTCATAAGCAGATTACTGAGTCATGAGCATGTTCTGAATGTGATTACAAGCAGAGAGACAGAATTACTCTTTGATTTCCATAAAAAATTAATGAGGGAGACAGACAGGGACAGGCAAATCGTAGAGTTCACTTGGCTAATTTTCTAGCCAGCAGCTATTGTAAAGCCTCCTCTTACCCAGCAAAGGAAGATCCTGAATCCATATTGGCTGCGTCGGCCAAGAAGAACTATAGAGTGCTGGAGGTTTACCTGGGGGCAAACTGTCAGCAAATTAAAAGAAGCAAAAAGGTGCTGATTTTGGGACATTTCCATGCATCTTGCACAAGTGCAGTCGATTAAAAGCTCCTCTGGAAAATATGTTCAGTGGCTGTGCTTCTGGGTGGCAGCTCTGCCCCCGTTACAGCTCCAGGGGGCTGTTTCCCTCTTGTAAAAGCAGAGTCCAGCTGGGGGTGAAAATGGTGTTAGTGAAGTGGTGTCATGATGGAGAGGGGATGAGATCATCTCGTAGAAAGCATCAGGTTGGAAGGAATCCTCAAAGGTCATCTCGTGCGACTCCCCTGCAGGCAGCAGGGACACCTCCAGCTGGAGCAGGCTGCACAGGGACACAGCAAGGCTGAGGTTGAATGTTTGCAGGGATGCAGCCTCAAGCACAGCCCTGGGCAGCCTGTGCCAGTGTCTCCCCACCCTCACTGTGCACAACTTTGTCCTCGTGTCCAACCTAAGTCTGCTCCAATTCCAATCCATTGCCCTCAGCATATCCCCACAGGCCTTTCTGAACAGTTCCTTCCCAGCCTGCCTGCAGGTTCCCTTCAGGTACTGAAATGCAACTCTGAGATCTCACTGGAGCCTTCTTTTTTCCAGGCTGAACAACCACAATTCTCTCAGCCTGTCCCCATAGGAGAGATTCTCCAGCCCTCTGATCATCCCTGTGGTCTGCTCTGGTCCCTCTCCAGCAGGTCCATGTCTCTCTTGGGCTGGGGTCCCACAGCTGGACCCAGCAGTGCAGGTGAGGTCTCCCCAGAGCAGAGCAGAGGGGCAGGATCCTCTCTCTCCATCTCTGCCCATGCTACTTTGGATGCAGCCCAGGCTGCCCTTGGCCTTCTGGGCTGCCAGTGCCCATTCCTGGCTCCTGCCCAGCTTCTCCCCCACCAGCATCCCCAAAGCTTTTTCTGCCTCAATCTGTGCCTGGGCTGCTCTCAATCTCCTCACCCCCAGCCTGGACTGATATTGAATGTTGCCCTGACCCAGGGGCAGGACCTTGCACTTTGCTTTGTTGAACCTCTTGAATTTCTCCTCAGCCACCTCTGCAGCCTGTTCATGTCCCTCTGGATGGCTCCATCCCATCCTTCAGTCTTGTCAACTGCATCACTCAGCTTGCTATGATGTGCAGGCATGATCATTTCCCCCTCTGCCCTGCCCTGGGGAGACCACACCTGGAATACCGTGATCAGTTTTGGGCTCCGTAGTTCAGAAGAGACAGGAACCTGATGGAGAGAGTCCAGTGGAGAACCACAAGGATGAGTGGGGGATTTGGGCATCTCCCCTATGGAGAGAGACTGAGAGCCCTGGGGCTGTCTGGTCTGGAGAAGAGAAGGCTGAGAGGAGATCTGCTCAATGTGTACAAATATCTGAGGGGTGGGTGTCAGGATGAAGGTGGCAGGCTCTGCTTGGTGGTGCCCACTGAAAGGACAATGAACAAAAGGCAGAAGCTGGAACCCAGGGGGTATCATTTGTACTTAAGGATAATCTTGACTGTGAGGGTGACAGAGCCCTGGCGCAGGCTGCCCAGAGAGGTTGTGGTGTCTCCTCCTCTGGAGACCTTCAGAACCCACCTGGATGTGTTCCTGTGTGCCCTGCCCTGAATGATACTGCTCTGGCAGGGAGGGGGGTGAGGGTTGAACTGAGTGGAGGTCCCTTCCAACCTCTACCACCCTGTGACTCTGTGACAGTAGAGATTTATTGGCAGTTAAGGCACGTATTTGCTTTCTGCTTTCATGCTCTTCATGGTGCTGGCATCTGCCTCAGCATCTTTGTGCCACGGAGGGGCCATAAATAATTCATGTGTTTATTTAAATACCTGTGGGTTTGTTTCCAGCCAGCGTGGAAGAGGCCTTTATATTCTGTGGCACTGTGCACAGTTGTTGTCCTAGCCTCTTCTTTCCAAGTGTTTGTGATTCACTCACAATACATCAGCAAATCAAATTACAGCCTGAAATTCAATTAGCTGCCCAACAATCACAGCTCTGCACCATCCCAGCGCAGAGCATCTTGTTGCAGGCATTGCCTCTGCACCTCAACTCGGTATTCCATGAAGATGATCAGAGGGCTGCAGAACCTCCCCTATGGGCACAGGCTGGGAGAGTTGGGGCTGTTCAGCCCGGAGAAGTGAAGGTTCCAGGGAGACCTCAGAACAGCCTTCTGGGGCTTGAAGGGGCTACAGGAGAGCTGGGGAGGGACTTTCAACAAGGGTTGGGAGTGCCAGGAGAAGGCACAATGGCTTTGAGCTGGGAGAGGCGAGAGGGAGAGTGGAGATCAGGAAGAAATTGTTGAGAGTGAGGGTGGGGAAAGACTGGCACAGGTTTCCCGGGGAGGTTGTGGCTGCCTTCTCCCTGGAGATGTTCAAGGCCAGATTGGATGAGGCCTTGAGCAAGCTGTGCTGGTGGGAGGTGTCCCTGCCCATGGCAGGGGTTTGGAACTGGATGAGCTTTAAGGCTCCTTTCAACCCAAAGTGTACTCCTTCCTTCCTACTGTAGAAAAATAAAAGCAGGGAATCTTTTCAGCTGGAAAAGCCCTTTCAGATCATCCACTCCAAACATTTACCCTGAGCTAAATCATGACCCTCAGCACCACAGCTCTGCCTCTTGGAGACACCTCCAGCGACGGGGATTCAACCACCTCCCTTGGCAGCCTCTGCCAGGCTTTGAGAACCCTTTCAGGGAAGAATTTTATTCCAATGACCAACCTAAACCTCCCCTGGGGCAACCTCTCATCCTATCACCTGATACTAGTGAGAAGAGACTGATGCTTACATGCCTCCAACCTTTTCTCAAGGAGCTGTAGAGAGCAATGAGGTCTGCCCTCAGCCTCCTCTTCTCCACACTAAATACCCTCATCTCCCTCAGCTGCTCCTCTCCAGCCTTGTTCTCCAAACATTTTCCCAGCTTGGTTGCCCTTCTCTGGACCTGCTCTGGCCCCTCAGTGTCCTTCTGGAAGTGAGAGCCCCAAAGCTGAACCCAGCACTCAAGTTGTGTCCTCTCCAGTGCCGAGCACAAGAGGGCAATCCCTGCCCTGTTCCTGCTGGCCACACCATTGCTGCTCCAGGCCAGGCTGCCGGTGCCCTTCTTGCCCACCTGGGCACCCCCTGGCTCATCTCCAGCTGCTGTCACCCCCAGGGCTTGCTCTACTGGGCAGTTTCCAGCCACTTGGCCCCATACTTCATGGGATTGTTGTGACCTCAGTGCAGGACCCAGCACTTGGCCTTGCTGAACCTCACACAGCTGACCTTGACCCACTGATCCAGCCATACAAGCACCTTCTTGGCCACCTGGACACCCCCTGGCTCATCTTCAGCTGGCTGTCAACCAACACCCCCAGGGCTTTCTCTGCTGGGCAGTTTCCAGCCACTCTGCCCAAGCCTGAATTACAAATGCCATCAACCCTTCTCATTTAAAAAAGAGGATCAATGTCCCGTGTTTGACTTCCAAAGGTTAAGTTCAATGTTCAGGGGACAGTGCAGAGCACATCTGTTCATTTAGATTTGCAGCCTGAGGGGTGAAGAGCAAGGTTTACATTTGGGACCTCCAGCTGACATTTGGTGACTTGCTCTGCAGAGACATCAATGTGGCTTCTTGTACCCAGAGGCACTTGTTCAGGGTACAGGATGATAGGATGGAAACATTAATTTATGTATCTATATTATGCCTACTCCAAGTTATCCCTGCTGCAGTGTGAAAGGTAAAATGAGTTTTGCTCAGCTGAAGGTCCTCAGAGGTCACCAAGAAAATGAAGTAAAGTGAGTCATAGAATTCTTTCTGTTGGAAAAGGCACTTAAGATCACTGAGTCCAACCCTTCTCTAACTCTGCCAAGGCTGGTGCTTAACCATGGCCCTCAGCAGCACATCTCTGCCTCTTTGGAACACCTCCAGGGATGAGGCATCCACACCCTCCCTGGGCAACCTGTTCCAGTGTCTCACCACTCTCACTCAAGAATCCCTTCCTCATCTCCCCTCTCACTCTCCCCTCTCCCAGCTCAAAGCCGTTGTCCCTCATCCTGGCACTCCCAGCCCTTGTCAGAAGTCCCTCCCCACATTTTTTGTAGGCATCCTGAAGTTTCTGAAGGCTCTTCTCTTGGTTGTCCTCCTCTGCATCTTTCAATTGCCTTCCTTGTTGCAATCTGTGAGCCTCCAGCTCACTGGCACACAAAGTGACATTTTAACCATCACTGTGATGGTGGCAGTTGGAAGTGGCCTCTGGAGATCATCTAGTCCAACCCTCCACCCCTGCTAGAGCAGGGTCATCTATAGCTCAGGATCACAGTGTCCAGGTGTGTTTTGAAAGCCTCCAGAGATGGAGACTCCACAATCTCTCTGGGCAGCCTCATCCAGAGTTCTAGCACCTTCAAAGTCAAGAAGCTTTTACTTAGGTGGATCAAAAGGTCCACCTCTGGAGCCCTCAACACAGGAAGGACATGGACCTGATGGAGCAGGTCCTGAGGAGGGCCATGAAAACGATCAAGGGGTTGGAGCAGCTCTGCTACAAGGACAGGCTGAGGGAGCTGGGGGTGTTCAGCCTGGAGAAGAGAAGGCTCTGGGGAGACCTTAGAGCAGCCTTCCAGTACCTGAAGGGGGCTACAAGAAGGCTGCAGAGGGGCTGTTTGCAAAGGCCTTCAGGGACAGGACGAGGGCAGTAGTTTCAAACTAGAGCAGAGCAGATTGAGATTGGATATGAGGAACAAGTTCTGCACCATGAAGGTGCTGGAACACTGCAACAGGTTACCAAGGGAGGTGGTTGAGGGTCCATGCCTGGAGATATTGAAGGTGAGGCTGGACAGGGCTGTGGGCAACCTGCTCTAGTGGAGGATGTCCCTGCTGAGTGCAGGGGGCTGGACTGGATGAGTTTTGGCAGACCCTTTCAATCCAGACCATTCTGTGATTCTGTGATAAGGATGTTGGTATCACATGCACAGGCTGCATCCCTGCTTGGGGGGCACTCCAAGGAGCTGGCCAACTGCTGGGTGTCTCCAGCCCCATCCTCGCTCTGTGTGGTTCCTCATTTGGGTGGGCAGCACTGCAGGAAGCCTACCAAGAGCTGTGTGTTTGCACAAAGTCCCCATTTCCAGTCCAAACGACTCTCAAATTCATTTGCAACCCTTTTTTTTTTAGCCCCGCTGTGATTGTGCAGAGCCTCTCTTAATGACATCTAAATATGTGGCCAAACTTGAGCTGATAGCACCTCGTTAAAGCCAGGGAAGGAAAAAAAAACAACAACAGCAAAAAAAAACCCCACCAAAATCAGATGTGTGTCTTCCTCTTAAGCGTTCCTCTAGCAGCAGGAGCTGATTCTGTCGTGTGATAATGTTACCTGCCAGGGACTGTGTGCCTGCACCAAAGGGCAGGCAGATGCCTTCAAACAGAGAGGCTTGTTGAGCGTGCCTGATGGTGGAGATAAGCAAAAACCTGCTTGAAGAAAGCAGCTGAGTTTATGTAATTGTGGTGGTTTAGCAGTTGCCTTCCCCACACCCCCCCTACCTTTGATACAACCCAGGCTAGGACTCAGTAATGGCTGGAAGTTGGTAAATGAAGCTTTATAGTTATAGCTATGCTCAATATCCAAGCAGATATTTACAGTGTGTCACAGATATTTACAAGTATATAGAGTGAAAAGGTAATACAGAGACACCACAGCCCTCCCAGAGATCAAAATCTCTAAGAGGGGTCTCTAACCACCCCTACCACCTTTCCCCCCTTCCCCAATCTTACCTCACCATCTGTTGATGCAGCAGATAGGTGGAGGTAGATTGGCCAGGGGGGGATTAGCAGCAGGAAAAGAAGTTAGTGGAATTATTGAGAATCAGCTACACAAGGCAGGGACAAAGGAGCCATGGAAGAGAGCAGCCACAGCCCAGAGAGACCTGGAGCACTCTAATATTTTATATTTGGGTGTGGAGGATTAGCAGCTACCTGCCCCCTGCCCCCTCCCCTTGATGATTGCTTGGGAACTGCAAGCCACTTGTGGAGGATTGTGTGCAGCAGAGCTGTTTGTGCTCCAGCAGAGCTGTCTGTGCTCCAGCAGCAGGTGCTTAGGAAGAAGCACCATCTTCAGAAGGCACCAGGGTGGAAATAGTGATCCCAGTGTGACAGGGACAGGAAGGGTCCCCAGAGAAGCTGTGTGACTGCCTTTCTGTGTTTGGCCTTGCAGGAGGCATCTACAGCTGGATCCCTTCTCCAGGGTGGATGCTCTGCTGCAGGAAGGGAGTTGGCTCCAGCTGTGGGGGCTGCTGCAAGCTGCCTGGCAGGGCTTGACCTTCAGTGCTGAGGCAACTCGTGGTGGTCAGGACATGGGACCTGGCACTGTCCTGCTAACAGAGTGCCTGGAGGGGGTTGTGGTCCCTCTGCTTCCATTTCCCATTCCCCTTTGAGGCTCAGGTTGTGCACCAGGGGCACTGTCATCGCTCTGCCTTACAGCTCAAAGAGATTTCTGCTCCCCAGAGCACAGAATCTACCTCCTTGTTCTTCCATTCCACAGCACACTGCTTTGTGTCAGAGTTCCCAAAACACGAGGCCAAGGCAATGTGCTCCCAGGCAGGGTGGGGGGGTGGGGAGAGTGTTGCACACAGTGAGTTGATGTCCTGCTGCCTTCAGGGGCTGGCAGCCCCTCAGGAGCATTCCCTAGGCTGCAGTATCACTCCAGAGGGTGAAAGCTTATCACCATTAATTATGGAGGTTTATGCTGGCAACCACTTAGTTCCTATGGTTACACCTCTAAGAAATGGTGAAACAGGCACTTCAAGGCCGTGGGCAGGGAAACAAATTGGCTGTCGCAGAATTCATGACTGATAATAGCTCATTTGCTTATAATGCTCATAAATGATTGGTGTAAAATCGTCCAGTGCAGCCTTAGAACGTGGAGGGTCTGCAAAGGTCAGCACCGCTCTTGACCCTCCGTTAAACCCCTCCTGCTGCAGTTCAAGGGGGACATAGAACTGCCTGAGGGAGTGCAGCACAGAGCCACAGAGATGATGAAGGCCATGGAACATCTCTGTTAGGAGGAGAGCCTGAGGCAGCAGGGGCTTGGAGCTTGGAGAGGAGGGGCCTGAGGGCTGTCCTCACGAACGTTGATAAAGATGTGCAGGGTGAGTGCCCAGAGGCTGGAGCCAGGCTCTGCTGGGGGCTGACCAGTGACAGCACAAGAGGCACACAAAGTTCCATGGAAACATGAGGAGGAATTTTTTCACTGTGAGAGTGACAGAACAGCCCAGGGAGGTTGTGGATCTCCAGGCTAGGCTGCTGGTGCCCTTCTCACCCACCTGGGCAAGCCTGGCTCATCTCCAGCTGCTGTTGTGTAGAGGGCTGGGGAGGAGCAGCTGAGGGAGCTGGGGGTGTTCAGTGTGGAGAAGAGGAGGCTGAGGGCAGACCTCATTGCTCTCTACAGCTCCCTGAGAGGAGGCTGCAGTGAGGTGGGGGTTGAGCTCTTCTCCCTAGTCTCAGGTGATAGGAGGAGAGGGAAGTGTGATGAAATTGTGCCAGGGAGGGTTAGATTGAACTGAGGAAAAATGTCTTTGGTGCAAAAGTGGTGAGGGATGGACACAGGCTGCCCAGGGAGGTGATGGAGTCCCCATGGCTAGAGGTGTTGAAGAAACCTGTGGCCATGGCACCTGGGGATGTGGTTTAGTGGCCATGCTGGGGTTGGGTTGCCAGCAGGACTTGGGGATCTCAGAGGCATTTTCCAGCCAAAACAATTCTATCATTCTATGATAAATGCTCCCTGGTCTATTTGCAGGCTCAGCCCTGTCACCCCACCCCACCAGGGTACCTTAGTGTTATCATCCAACCTCTTCTCACCACCCCTCCCTTTCAGTGTCACTGCTCCTGGAATGCCTGCTTTGTGCCCTTTCCCCCATCTTTGCTCCTGGCTTGCAAACTTTCCCTTTTGTCACCTCTCCTCTGCTTCTCTTCGGTGTGGGAAGGCACACAGCAGGCTTTGCACTGGTTAGGGGTGATCTACCCTGTCCTGTCCTATTTGTCTGGTCAGTAGAGGTAACAGCTCCACTTCTGTCCCCCTTTCCCTGCACGGAACTTGCTTTGTCTACTTACTTGCGTCCCTTTCCTCTACCTTGCTTGTTTCCCTACCTTTTCCCAGGAGAGCTGGCTTTCCACAGGGATTCCAGCCATTTCTATATCTGTGCTTTCATCTCTGCAGGGCTGACATCTCCTCACACCTTGCTTCTGCCCAGCAGCAACAAGGTGCAGGATGTCCCCAGCTGCCTGCCCTGGTGCCAGGTGACTGCAGGCAGTTCAGAGCTTGCTGCTGTGTGTTGACTTGATCACAGGCTCACAGGATGTCAGGGGTTGGAAGGGACCCAAAGAGATCATCCAGTCCAACCCCCCTGCCACAGCAGGACCAGACAATCTAGCTCAGGTCACACAGGAACACATCCAGACAGACCCTGAAAGTCTCCAGAGAAGGAGACTCCACAACCTCTCTGGGCAGCCTGTGCCAGTGGGATCCTTACAGTAAAGAAGTTGCCCTTTGTGTTGAGGTGGAGCCTCCTGTGCTGCAGCTTCCATCTATTGCTCTTTGTCCTATGCCAGGCAGCAAGTGAGCAGAGCCTGTCCCCCCCCTCCTTACTCTCAGCCCTCAGATATTTATAAATATTTATTACATCCCCTCTCAGTCTTCTCTTCTCCAGGATAACCAGCCCCAGGTTCCTCAGCCTCTCCTCATCAGGAAGTGCTCCAGTCCCCTCAGCATCCTCCTAGCCTTCCACTGGATCCTCTCCAGCAGATCCCTGTCCCTCTTCAACTGGGGAGCCCAAAACTGAAGGTGATATTCAAGATGGGGTCTCACCAGGGCAGAGTAGTGGAGGAGGAGAACCTCCCTTGATCTGCTGGATACAGACTCAAAATTATCCCTTCGTGACTGCAGGCGTGGGATGAGTCCAGATGAATCACAGAGTGGTGGAGGCAAATTCCTCCCATCAGCTGAGCAATGAATCAGTTGCTGTTTTGCCCCTAGTAAAGATGCCAGTCTGTGTGGGGTGCTAAATCGTGCCCCCTGCTAGCATCAGGGGGCTGAGGGAAGTGGTCACTCTGCTGCCAGCTGACAGACTGCTGCCCAGAGTGAATTCCTGCAGGAGATGCTCCAGGGTAAGCACACAGCAAGGCTGATGCTGATACCCACCTGGGAGCAGTGGCTGACACCCAGTCAGGCTGCACTGCCCTTCACTGGGAGCTGGACAGGCTGCAGGGTTGGGCAAAAGGGAACCTAGTGAGGTTCAGGGAGGATAAGTGTGGGGTCCTGCACCTGGGCAGGCACAAAACCATGCACCTGTGAAGAGCAGGGCTTGACCTGTTGGGAAGCAGCTCCATGGGAGTGCTGGAGAACAGTAAGTTCTCCATGGGATAGCAATGTGGCCCTGTGGCCAAGAGGGCCAATGGGATCCTGGGGTGCACCAAGAAGAGTGTGGGCAGCAGTGCAAGGGAGGTTCTCCTTCCCCTCTACTCTGCCCTGGTGAGACCACATCTGCAGTATTGTATCCAGTTATGGATTCCCCAGTTCAGGAGGGACAGGGAACCACTGAAAAGTATCCAGTGGAGGTTATGAGGACGTTGAAGGGACTGGAACATCTGTGTGATGAGGAGAGGCTGAGAGCTTTGGGGCTGGTCAACCTGGAGAAGAGTAGTCTGACAGGGGATCTGCTCAATGCTCAGAAATATCTGCAGGGTGGGTGTCAAGAAGAATGGGCCAGGCTCTTTGCAGCCATGCCCTGTGATAGGACAAGGAATGAGGGGTACAAGCTGCAGCTTAGAAGGTTCCACTCACTGAGGAGAAATACCTTTGGTGTGAGGGTGCTGGAGCCCTGGAGCAGGCTGCCCAGAGAAGTTGTGGAGCCTCCTTCTCTGGAGACTTCCAAGACCCACCTGGTTGCATTCTGGTTGTAGATGACCCTGCTTTGGTAAGGGCATTTGGGTGGCTGATCTCCAGAGGTCCTTTCCAGTGCTCACCATTCGATCATTCTGTGATTTGATGAATAATTTGGAAGTCTAGCTCCAGATCAGGATACACCTGGAAACAATCCCCAGTAGAAAAGTGTGAAGGAGCTGCTGCTTCAACTGGGCAGAGAGGCTCATCACAGCCCAGACTTCATAGAATCATAGAATCAGTCAGGGTTGGAAGGGACAACCCCCCTGCCATGCCCAGGGACACCCTACCCTAGATCAGGCTGCCCACAGCCTCTGCCAGCCTGGCTGCAAACACCTCCAGGGATCTGGCCCCAACCACCCCGCTGAGCAACCCATTCCAGGCTCTCACCACTCTCATGCTGAAGAACTTCCTCCTCACATCCAGTCTGAATGTCCCCACCTCCAGCTTTGCTCCATTCCCCCTAGTCCTGTCACTATCTAATGTCTGTGGGTGCTGGAAGCAAAGCCAGGACTGAGCTCTGCAGCAGGTGTCTGGCAGTGGCTGTTGCTATCTGTTGGTGGTGCTGCACATGAAAAAGAAGAAGGTAGAGGCTGATACTGCTGCAGAAAGCTTCCCAGCAATATGAGGATGCTACCTGTAGTCACCCTGACAGTGTCTGAAGCCTGTGTGTTGTATATTTAATGCATGAGCTGTGCTCCAGCATTAGTGCTAGGGGGGAAATGCTGCTTCTTTTTTGTCCCTGGGCCAAAACCAAGACATGGCCTCTCTTGAGATGGGCAAAGTGAAGCCTGGAGATGCTCTGGGCAGCTGATTGTTTGTTTGCTGTCACTTCAGATTAGCAGGCTGCGATATGGAGGTGGGGCAGAGAGCAAAGCAGTATGGAGAAGTTGTGCTGTAGGAAGTGAGGGACAGCAGAAGCATAACTTCAGAGTAGAGCCAGAGAAAGGAGCATCAGAGTAGGGAAGGGAGCATCAGAGTGGGTGAGGGAGCACTGAGAGCCCAGCCAGGCTTAAAGGCCAGTTTTGAGCTGGAAGAAGGGAGACTGAGATTGGAGATGAGGAAGAAATCCTTGGGAGTGAGGGTGGGGAGAGACTGGCACAGGTTGTGGCTGCCCCATCCCTGCAGGTGCTGAAGGTCTTGAGCAATCTGGGCTGGCAGGAGGTGTCCCTATCCTTGGGACTGGAAGATCTTCAAGGTCCCTTCCAATCCAAACTCTTGTATGATTCTGTGGCAAACAGGAGCTGGTGCCCATTATTCATGATGTCACTTCCAGACTTAGCTAAATAAAGAAAATTCATTCTCCACTTACATTTAAAACTACACCAAGCCCTGATTCCAGCTTTCTGTGACATTTAGCCAGTCAGCTGAGGTTTGCTGTGGGTTGCAGGGTCTCCTCAATGCAGCTGTCTTTGTGTCTCAGGCTCATTTATCACCTTCCTTGACAGTTATTAAGTGCATTAATTCTTCTGATGCTAATTTCTGTGTGGCACTGATGAAAAATGCATTTTTCCCAGGGAGCTGGCACTTGGCAACTGACTTGATGGCAATAAATTAAAGTATCAACCAAGTTTCTGTTGCTATGGTTTTCTCCTCCTCTGATACACTCCAGCAAGGGTAGAGAAGCAAAACCACAGCCCAGACTGTCTTGATGCATGAAATCCTCTCCTCTCCTGGCTCTGTCCTGTGGTTTTCCCTGCTGGTGCTCCCCCTCTCCTTACAAACAAATTATTCCTGTGCAGTCTTTCTGCATGCTGAGACCTGAGAGGGCTCTGGGCCCCTGAGAAGCAAGCAGAAGAGAATAGATAGAATCATAGAATCACAGAATCAGTCAGGATTGGGAGGGACCACAAGGATCATCCAGTTCCAACCCCACTGCCATGCCCAGGGACACCCTACCCTAGATCAGGCTGCCCACAGCCTCTGCCAGCCTGGCTGCAAACACCTCCAGGGATGTGGCCCCAAACACCTCCCTACAGGGGCAACCCATTCCAGCCTCTCACCACTCTCATGCTGAACAACTTCTTCCTCATGTCCAGGCTGAATCTCCCCACCTCCAGCTTTGCTCCATTCCTCCTAGTCCTGTCACTCTCTGATAGCCTAAAAAGTCCCTCCCCAGCTTTTTTGTAGCCCACTTCAGATACTGTAAGGCCACAAGAAGGTCATCTGAGAGCCTCCTCTTCTCCAAACTGAACAGCCCAAACTCTTCCAGTCTGTCCTCATAGGAAAGGTGCTGCAGCCCTCTGATGTAGCTGAGGATCATGCCTTGAGCAACCTGTTCTAGTGGGATTTGTCTCTGCCTATTTGGGGGTTTTGGAACTAGATGATATTTGAGGTCCCCTCCAACCTAAACCATTCTATGATTCTATGCCTGTGCATCACAACACTTCCAGGGTAGGGTGTCCCTGGGCATGGCAGGGGAATTGGAACTAGAGGATCCTTGTGGTCCCTTCCAACCCAGACTGATTCTATGATTCTCTGTGCCTTTCACATGCTTCTCCAGGCTGTCACCCTCCTGCAAGGCAAACCTTGCCAACACCACATCCCTCTTCTTCATCTGTGAAGACACAGAGTCGTGTCAGCAGTAAGTCTGCAGATGACACCAAGTTGGGTGGCAGTGTTGATTTGCAGGAGGGTAGAGGAGGCTCTACAGAGGGACTTGGATAGATTGGATCCATGGCCAGTGTCAATGGGCTGAGCTTCAACAAGGCTAAATGCCAGGTCCTGCACTTGGGCCACTTTGGAACTAGGTGATCCTTAAGGTCCCTTCCGACCCACCTCATCCTTTGGTTTTATGAAATTGGAGACCTGATGTTTGCAGAGGATGCTTGCTAATAGACAGCACAAAGTCCCTTTCTTTCCTCCTGCATCCATCTGTCACTCTGACAGCTGAAAAAAACAAAGCATCCTGGCTGGCTCTCCTTGCTTTAAAGCATCCAGCCCCTCTCTGCTTCATACATTATTGAATGCTTCTAATTTATTTTTTTTTTTCCCCAGAGAGATANCCCATCCCACCATCCCAGTTCCAGCGGGCTGGGCAATTGCTGTGGCTGCATTCAGCATTCAGGAGGGAATTTATTCTTAGAAATTGGGTCAAAGAATTCATTTTGGCAGGACTGACTGAAACTCAGACCAGAACACTTGCAGGACAGCTCATTAACTAGAACCATTGGGTTAGAGCATTCTCTATTTTAAGAAGTGGGATTAAACTTCCGTCAGCTAAAGGTGGCCCTGAGATGCAGGGGTGGAATAAGCAGGAGCTGCCCAGAAGCCAAGACAGAAGGAGAACTCCACCACAGATTTTTTTTTTTTTTCCTATCCTTTTTCCTGTCTTCCTTCCTTGATCCTCCAGAGAGGATTGGGGCTTTCTCAGTGCTGGATGTCCTTTGTGCAGTTAGCTTTGACATTGAGGTGCAGGAGCCATGAATTCTGTGGCTGGCTGGTGGAGCAGGGCTCTCGGTCTCCATGGACACAGACAAGAGATGGGCTCTGAGCCTCCCTGGCCACAGACCTCAGTGGATGAGCTGATCAGAAGATCAGAATCTAAAAATAAATGCTCACACTGAGATCCTGCTTTGCTTTGCTTCCTTCCAGACCGATGGCAGAGATCTCCAGGGAGTGTGGAAGCAGGTGGCAGTGCCATCCTGCCCATCACAGAGTCACAACTGCATAGGCTTGGAAGGGACCCTCCGAGGGCATCTCCTGCAACCCCCTGCAGGCAGCAGGGACACCTCCAGCTAGAGCAGGCTGCACAGGGACACAGCAAGGCTGAGCTTGAAGGTCTCCAGGAATGGAGCATCAAGCACAGCCCTGGGCAGCCTGTGCCAGTGTCTCCTCATCCTCACTGTGCACAACTTCCTCCTGATGTCCAACCTAACTCTGCCCTGCTCCAGTTCCAAACCATTGCCCTCAGCCTATCCCCACAGGCCCTTCTGAACAGTCCTTCCCCACCTGCCTGCAGGTCTCCTTCAGGTACTGAAATGCAGCTCTAAGCTCTCCCTGCAGCCTTCTCTTCCCCAACCTGAACAGTCCCAATTCTCCCAGCCTGTCCCCACAGCAGAAATTCTCCAGCCCTCTGACCATCTTCATGGCCTCCTCTGGACCCTCTCCAGCAAGTCCATGTTCCTCTTGTGTTGGGGTCCCATAGCTGGACACAGTAGTCCAGGTGATGTCTCCCTAGAGCAGCGCAGAACAGTAGATTCACCTCTCTCCACCTGTTGCCCTCCTGATGTGGGCAATGTGATGGCAGGAGTCCCTGGGCATGTGTTTGCCTTCCTTGTGTGGTCTTTAACATGTCAGAGTCTCTCAACAGCCCCAGATCTTCTTGGCTGAGTGTATATTAGTTCTGCAATTCCCCTGAAATACTCAAGCATGCAGCCTTGGTGAACATTTGTCCATGTGGTGCTGAGGGATGTGGCTCAGCACCAGCCTTGTTAAAGCTAGATGATGATTGGACTCAGTGCTCACAGGATCAGAGGATGTTAGGAGTTGGAAGGGCAGTTGCAGAGCAGTGTCCAATACAGCTTGCCCTTCTGAAGCATTGCTATGTGAGGGACACAGTGCCAGGGAGGAGGTTACTGTGAGTTCATAGAGGATGAGGTGAGCTGGAGAGGGACCAACTTCCAGCTCACTGCATCCCTGCCCCTCTGGGGCTACCTGCCCTTCTTACCTCACCCCAGAACACGCACACCGGGGGAGGGGAACGTTTCTGATGTACAGAGGATAATGTGAGAGGAGGAGAAGCAGCACAGAAGCAAACCATCAGGGTGATGTAGAAGCCGTGGGCCAGCCGAAGCCCTCCCTGTGCTGCTGCTGAGTGCTGCAGAGTGCAGGCAGTGTGCTGGCGAGCAGGTGATGCTCCAGGGACACAGGCACTGCTGCTGCTGCTGCCCACTTACTCCTTTCTTTCCTCTGTCAGGTCGCAGCTCCCTCGTTTAGACTCAGCTTCTGGTTGTAACTAAAGTTACTCAGCAGCTGTGGTGCCAGAGCATTATTGTCGTGGCACAAGAGTTTCCAGACAGCCAACACTGTCCTGGGCTGCATTAAGAGAAGTGTTGCAGGGCAAGGGAGGGGATTCTGCCTCTTTGCTCTGCTCTCCTCACACCCCACCTGCAGCACTGTCTGCAGTTCTGGAGCCCCCAGCACAAGCAGGACATGGAACTGTTGGAGAGAGTCCAGAGGAGGGCCACGAAGACACTCAGAGGGCTCTGCTATGAGGACAGGCTGAGAGAGTTGGAGATCTGCAGCCTGAAGAAGAAAAGGCTTCCAGGAGATCTTCTTGTCGCCTTCCAGTATCTGAAAGGTCTTGTAATGACAGGATGAGGAGGAATGGGTTGAAACTGGTAGAGGGGAGACTGCAACTGGATGGTAGGAGGAAGTTCTTTGAAGTGAGGGTGGTGAAACACTGGCACAGGTTGCCCAGGGAGGTTGTGGCTGCTCCCTCCCTGGAGGTGTTCAAGGCCAGGCTGGATGAGGCCTTGAGCAAGCTGTGGGAGGTGTCCCTGCCCATGGCAGGGGGTTGGAACTGGAAGGTCTGGAGGAATGGAGAGTGACAATGTTCATTTCACCAGATGGAATAGTGGCAGGAGAGTCTGAAAAGGATTGCATCTGGTGTGATGTGGCTGCAAATGCTAAGGTATGAGACGTGAATGCAGCTGGTGGGCAGCACTGCAGTGCCCTGCCAGAGGTGCAGGTATGGGGGCTGAGCTTGGTGCTGATCATGCATGTGGGAAGAGCTGGCAGCTCCTTTACCATCTGATGCAACATGGCACTCGTGTCACATTTCATCTCCTTACACTGGTTTGGGTGGTGCCAGCTGATGTGATGGGAGCAGACACTGCCTAATAGCTGGTGATGTGCAAACCAGGCCCTTCTTCCCTTCTTCTGCCTGGCACCACTGCAAGGTACCACAAAAGGCAAAGCAATCTTTGATTTCCTCAATGTGACACTGTCAGAGGGCAGCTACTGTAGAGTTAGACACTGTGTCTAACATTACTCAGCAACACAGACAACCACCTTCATCCTCAGCAATGGAGCACATGGAAGCTCCTCAGTGCCACTGCATCCAGGCCAGTTTCCAGGTGGCATCTGCAGGGTATAATGTAGCTGTTGGTGCCTGGTGGTTTAGTTCCAGTTACTGCATCCAGCTCTGGAGCCCTCAGCACTAGAAGGGCATAGACCTGTTGGAGATGGTCCAGAGGAGGCCATGAAGATGATCAGAGGGATGGAGACTGTCCCCTGTGAGGACAGGCTGGGAGAGTTGGGGGCTGTTCAGCCTGGAGAAAAAAAGGCTGCAGGTAGACCTGAGAGCAGCCTGCCAGTACCTGAAGGGGATGCAGGAGAACTGTGGAAGGACTTTTGACAATGGCTGGGAGTGCCAGGATGAGGGACAGTGGCTTTGAGCTGGGAGAGGGGAGAGTGAGAGTGGAGATGAGGAAGAAATTATTGAGAGTGAGGATGGGGAGACACTGGCACAGACTGCACCTGTCTGAGGCTGCTCAGTGCTTCTGCACTCTGAGCTGTTGCAGTCATTTCAGAAGCCACTCAAGCTCTTGTCCTCAGCAGCACTGAAAGGCACTTTCTGTGAAGATTTGTTCTGGCTTGCTACAGGACTTTGATCTAAGAGTGTTCAGGGAGTGGCACAGGCTGCCCAGGGAGGTGGTGGAGTCTCCATGCCTGGAGGTGTTCAAGAAACCTGTGTCCATGGCACCTGGGGCCATGGTTTAGTGGCCATGGTGGTGCTAGTTTGCTGGTTGGACTGGGTGATCTTGAAGGTCTTTCCCAACCTTAGCAATCCTGATTCTATGACATTTGTGAGGGCAGTGGTGGGCTGGCTAATGTAGATTTGCTGTGAAAGGCCACTCAGGGGGACTTAAAGGAAATCAGCATAAAACTTGCTGGCTGTGCCAGGCAGCCCTCAGCCTGGTGACAGGCCAGATTTACAGCTCTCAGTGACAGAGAGGAGGAGGATTAAAGGTGTCAAGAGATGCAGTACCCACAGCTGAGCTTGGAGAGTGGCAGATCTGCTCCCTTGCTCAGCATTGTTACTATAAATTGATTGCTTCCAAGAGCATCTGCAGAGCTGTCACCAGCACTCTCCTGGACAGCTTCATCTGCTCACATCTGCCTTTCTGCCATCACTGATAGCAGTGCTTATTAGACAAGGAGAAGGAGGGAAGCAGAAGAAAATAAACCCAGCAGCTCTGCGTGGCCGGCAGATGGAGAGAGGGGATCCTGCCCCTCTGCTCTGCTGGCAGAGACATTACCTGCAGTCTTGTGTCCAGCTATGGGGACCCCATGGACCTGCAGGAGAGGGTCCAGAGGAGGCCATGGAGATGATCAGAGGGCTGGAGAACCTCTGCTGTGGGGACAGGCTGTGAGAGTTGGGGCTGTTCAGGCTGGAGAAGAGAAGGCTCCAGGGAGACCTCAGAGCTGCATTTAAGTATCTGCAGGCAGGTTGGGGAGGGACTATTCAAAAAGGTCTGTGGGGATAGGATAAGGACAATGGTTTGGAAGTGGAGCAGGGCAGAGTTGGGTTGGACATCAGGAGGAAGTTGTGCACAGTGCAGTTGGTGAGACACTGGCACAGGCTGCCCAGGGCTGTGCTTGAGGCACCATCCCCGCAGACATTCAAGGTTCAGACTTAGAATCATAGTCTCAGTCAGGGTTGGAAGGGACCACAAGGATCATCCAGTTCCAACCCCACTGCCATGCCCAGGGACACCCTACCCTAGATCAGGCTGCCCACAGCCTCTGCCAGCCTGGCTGCAAACACCTCCAGGGATGTGGCCCCAACCACCTCCCTGGGCAACCCATTCCA
>VWZI01013030.1:0-22162 GCA_013396835.1 Psilopogon haemacephalus | reverse complement strand
GATCACCTCCACCATTCACCCAGTGCACACCCTGGGGAGGAACTCACCAGTGGTGACAGGAGGAGGATCCCTCTGCCCAAATGGGCAAACTTGGGGCTTCTGCCTCTCCCGGGGCCCATTATAAAGGGGAGTGGGCAGGGAGGGCAAAATGGAGACACCTGGGGTGGGAGGAGACTCCAACAGCACCCAGGTGCTCTGGGTTTGGGGGAAAACAAGGGGAAAATGTGGTGTGTGGTGGGAAAGGGGAGGTGGTGCTGAAAGGAGAGAGGTGGTGATGAAAAGAGGAAGATGGGGAAAAGGAAGGAGATGGAGAGTCCTCCTCTACTCAGCACTGGTGAGATCTCACCTTGAGTCCCATGTTCAGTTTTGGGGTCCTTACTCCAAGAAGGACATGAGGGGCTAGATCAGGTCCAGAGAGGGTCAAAGAAGCTGATGCGGGGTCATGAACACAAGTCCTGGAAGCCCTCAGGCTTCTCCTCTCCAAGCTCCAAGCTCCACACCCCAGCTCCCTCAGGCCCTCTTCATAAGGAAGATGTTCCACTGCCTTCATCAGCTTTGTGGCTCCGCTCTGGGCTCTTTAAAGCAGCTTACTGAGGTCCTTCTTGAACTGAGGGCCCCAGAACTGGACACAATATTCCAGATGTGGCATCAGAAGAGCAGAGAAAAGGGGGAGGAAACCCCTCTGACCTACTAACCATAACCTTTCTAATGCATTTAGCATGGTGTTGGCATTCTTGGCCACCAGAGCACAGCAGCAGCCCAGCCTGAATGTTGTGGTTTTCCAGTTTTTTTTCCTTTTCAATTCCCAATCAGCATCTCCTACTTTGAGGTGGTTGTGGCTGTGGCATTTTGACTCCCTTTCCCCAGCGCACATGAGTTCACCCCAAGGAAGCACCAAGCCAACAACTCATACAAATCCAGCAGGGCACTTGCAGGGCTGTGGGCTTAGAATAGAATAGAATAGAATAGAATAGAACAGAACAGAACAGAACAGAACAGAACAGAACAGAACAGAACAGGAGTCAGGTTGGAAGAGAACTCCAAGATCATCCAGTCCAACATATCTTTGGGTTGCCCAAGACCATCTGTCAGGTGATGGGACACCTCTCCTCTGGAACACTACTCCTGCTGCCCTAAATTGGGTGTGAGATATTGGACTAGAGGTGAGGAAGAAATTCTTTGGAGTGAGGGTAGAGAGACACTGGAACAGGTTTGTGCAGGGATGTTGTAGATCATAGAATCACAGAATCTGCACAGGAGAGCAGAGCAAAGGGGCAGATTCCCCTCCCTTGCCCTGCTGCCCACAGCTGCTCTTGCTGCAGCCCAGCACACAGTTGCTGTCTGGGCTGCACTCACACTGCAGCCTCATGTTGAGCTTTTCATCACCCCAGACCCCCAGAGCCTTTTCCTCAGGGCTGCTCTCAGCCATTCCCCACCCAGCCTGGAGTTGTGCTTGGGATTGTGCCCACCCAGGTGCAGGACCTTACACTTGGCCTTGTTGAATGCCATGAGGTTGGCCTGGGCACAGCTCTGCAGCCTGTGCAGGTCCCTCTGGATGGATCCCTGCCCTCTGGCAGTCTCCTGTGCTACACAGCTTGGTGCCAGCTGCACACTTGCTGAGGGTGCACTGATTCCTCTGTCCATGTCACTGACAAAGATGTTCAACAGTACTGGTGCCAGCACCGACCCCTGAGGGATGCCACTTGGCACTGGTCTCCAGGTGGACATTGTGCCCTTGATCCACTCTATGTGTGCCACCATCCAGCCAATTCCTTATCCAGCAGTGCTCCACCCATCAAGTTTGTGTTTCTCCATACCACTTCACCCTTGGTGCTCTATCACCTCCAGAAATTGTATTTGCTGCTAAGAACTTCAGTCCCTAAATAACTTTGTGCTCCGGTGGGGTGAGGTGATGAGGCTGGCAAGGATTTCTGTGGTGGTGTCATCATCATTTTCATTAGCAGGGTGAATGATGGCAGCTTGTTCTCTGCTCAGATTGATGTGATTACTCCTCAGAAACCCTGGCACATCTCGCTAGCACCTGACATCTGGGAGAGAAAGGTGGGAGGCAGAGCAAGCTCTCAGAGCTGCTGTCTGATGCACACTGGATGGTCTCCTTGCTTGTACCAGCAGCTGCTGCTGCAGCTGCAGCCAAGGGCAGTGGCCTGTGTTGGACAGCAGGGCTAATGCAATTCCTGCAGTGCTAAAGCAAACAGCTCTTGGGACTAGCAATGGAAGACACCACCAAAGGATGGGCTGTGCTGAACAGGCAGCACTGGAACTAGCAGCACAGGCCTCTTTGAACTGAGGCAGCATCAGGGACAGGGGGATGAGTTGGAAAGAAGCGAAGGGGAAGAGGACCTGGAGGTCCTAGTGGATGGCAATGTGCCCTGGTGGCCAAGAAGGCCAATGGGGTGGAATCCTGGGGTGGATTACAAGGACTGTGGTGAGAAGGTTGAGAGGTTCTCTTCCTCATCTACTCTGCCCTAATGAGGCCACATCTGGAATACTATGTCCAGTTCTGGGCCTCTTAGGTCAAGAAGAAGGACCTCAGGGATCTGCTTGAGAGAGTCCAGCTCAGAGCGCCCGAACTGCTGCAGGCAATGGAACATCTCCTGTACAAGGAGAGCCTGAGAGAGCTGGGGCTTGGAGAGGAGGAACCTGAAGGATTCCAGGACTTGTGTTCATAACCACTCATCAGCCTCTTTCCCTTCTCTGGACCTGATCCAACCTCTCATGTCCTTCTTGGAGTAAGGACCCCAAAACTGAACATGGGACTCAAGGTATGTGATCTTGCCAGTGCTGAGTAGAGGAGGACTCTCCATCTCCTTCCTTTCCCCCCATCTTCCTCTTTTCATCTCCACCTCTCTCCTTTCAGCACCACACATTTCCTCCTTTCCCTCCCCACACCACATTTTCCCCTTGTTTTCCCCCAAACCAGAGCACCTGGGTGCTGTTGGAGTCTCCTCCCACCCCAGGTGTCTCCATTTTGCCCTCCCTGCCCACTCCCCTTTATAATGGGCCCCGGGAGAGGCAGAAGCCCCAAGTTTGCCCATTTGGGCAGAGGGATCCTCCTCCTGTCACCACTGGTGAGTTCCTCCCCAGGGTGTGCACTGGGTGAATGGTGGAGGTGATCTAAAGGCTGGGGGGCCTGGTGGCCCCCCGGTCAGTCAGGCTAGAGAATTGATGCTTGTTCTAAAATCACCCATCGGTGTTGGTTGGGCTCCTGCCTTGGGCTGAGCTCTTCTCTACTCAGCTGCTTCTTTTTGCTCCCTTGTCAAGTCGTGAATATGCTAGGAATGAGTCTGTGAACTGTTTTGTGAAGCCTTGAATGAGCACGGAGGGAATGTCTGAGAATGCCTAAGAAGGGAAAAAGAATAAAACTCAAATCTCATTGGTACATGTCAGAGGGTTTAGAACTCTGCCTTGTTTTGTGACCAGGTTAAAACTTGTTTTATTCACTACCAGGTCAGTTCCTAAGCCTGAGCAGGGCACCAGAGGACTATGATGTGGTTCAGGATTTTACTTTATAAAGCTGTTTGGTAGTCAGAGGCTTTTACAAATTGTTGTCTCAAACCATATATCCAGCAGGGCTAAGAAGTTTCTTCTCCTCTACTCTGCCCTGCTGAGACCACACCTGCAATACTGTGTCCAGTTTTGGGCTCCCCGGTTCAGGAAAGACAGGGACCTGCTGGAGAGAGTCCAGTGGAGAGCCACAAGAATGAGTGGGGGACTTGAGCATCTCCCCTATGGAGAGAGACTGAGAGCCCTGGGGCTGGTTAGTGTGGAGAGAAGGCTGAGAAGAGATCTCATCAATGCCTACAAATATTGGAGGGGACCAAGCCTGGAGCCTTGATGGACTCATTGTCACCCAGGTGCAGCATCCAGTAGTTGACCTTGTTCTATTTATCCAGCATGTCCTACTCCCTCTGTAGAGCCTTCCTACCTTCAAGCAGATCCAGGCCAGGGTGCTGGTGGCCACCTGGGTGCACACTGGCTGATATTCAGCTGGCTGTCAACCAGTGCCCCCAGAGCATTCTCTGCCAGGCTACTTTCAGACCACTCTTTCAGGGAGAAATGCCTTTGCAGAAAGGCATTAAAGTGCCAAGGAAGCTGTTTTGTTCATGCTCAGATCTCTAAGAAATGCCCAGGTGTGCCTGGAGCCAGCACTCCCAAGGCTGGTAAGGAAGCTCATGGTGCCACCTGTCTGACCCATAACTTATGAGCCACAGGAACAAGCTGATCAACCTGTGCCCAGATTTCTGGATGAAGAATGATTTTGAGTGTCAGTCTATGCAGTGTCTGAACTACTGAACTCTCCTGTGTGCTGGGAATCTCCCCTCCAGGAAAATGGAGGGATTTAAGCAGGGAAGAGCTGAAAGATGTGTTGTGATTTATATTTTTTTTTTAAGGAGGAGAAGAGGGAAATGTAAATTGGAGAACTCTTTCAGAAGAGCATTGGATATATGGTGGTGATCTTCAGGCCCTCTGCTGCATCCTAAATGTAGCTTGCAAGGTTAACAAAACCCACATAGCCAGACTGGGAGTGCTGAATCATTCCACTTTACATAGTCCTTCACACTAGGAAACCTGGATGGGTCCCAAGAGTGAGGAATCTGGAAATCAAAATGTGTCAGATCAATAAAATGAAATGGCTTGGAGAAATCTGAGTTTAGTGTTCTGCAAGCCCTAATTGGCTGTGCAAGTGTTGGAGGTGACCTTGTCCCTCTCAGCTTAGCTGCTGTGGTGGTGTGCAGGGTTACTGCAAGGTAACAACTGCACCCTGGGCATCCTGGGCTCTTGGTGACCCAAAAGACATTGAACACAGGAGAAACCAGCAGGGAGAAGGGGGCAAGAATCATAGAATGTTAGGGATTGGAAGAGACCTCCAAAGCTCATCCAGTCCAACCCCCCCTGCCAGAGCAGGGTCACCTAGACCAGATCACACAGGAACACATCCAGGTGGGGTTAGAATGATTCCAGAGAATGATGCTCTACAGCCCTGCCTGGGCAGTCTGTTCCAGGGTTCTATCACCCTCCCAGGGAAAAAATTCTTCCTCCTGTTCCCATGGCACTTCCTATGCCTCAGCTTCCACCATTGCCTCTTGTCCTGTCATTGGGCATCACCCAGCAGAGCCTGGCTCCAGCCTCTGGGCACTCACCCTTTGTAGATCTATAAATATTGATGAGGTTACTTCTCAGTCTCCTCCTCTCCAAGCCCCAGCTCCTTCAGGCTCTCCTTGTAAAGAAGATGCTCCACTGCCTTTGTCATCTTTCCAGCTCTGCTCTGGACTCTCTCAAGCAGTTCCCTGAGGTACTTCTTGAACTGAGAGGCCCAGAAATGGGCACAATATTGCAGCTGTGACCTCACCATGGCAGACTGCAGGGGGAGGAGAACCTCTCAACCTACTCACCACAACCCTTGTAATCCATCCCAAGGTGCTATTGGTCCTCTTGTCCACAAGGACACACTGCTGGCTCCTGGTCAACCTTCCATCCACTTGGACCCCCCAGGACCTTTTCCTCTTTGCTGCTCTCCAGCAGGTCAGTCTCCAAACCTCTACTGATCCATGGGGCTGCTCTTTCCCATGTGCCAGACTCTCCCCTTGCTGAAGTTCGTTCAGCCTCTCCCTGCCCAACTCTCAGCTTGTCTGAGTCTCACTCCTGAGCTTTCATGTCTCAGTGACACCAGAGGTTCTCATGCCCTGCTCGGCTTAGTAGGCTGTAGCATCAGCTTGGTGTGCATCAGATGTACCCCATGCCCTATGTGACAGCTGGTTTTTTAATATCAAAGGCACAAGAATCAGCCATGCAAGGCACTACCACGAGGGAGCTGAGGCAAAGGCAAGTACAGGTGTTCAAACAGCTGGAGCTGTTGAAATGGAGTCCAACAAAATCCATCCCTGCTGGATTTTGCCTCTCAGTCCCACAAGCTAACAATCAATTGAGTTCACCTACAGCATGCTAAAGCCTCCTGAGGAAATGCTCCTCTCTTCTCTGCAGAGCCTGCTGACAGAATGAGCTTCAGAGGTTTGGCAGAGATAGATGAGCAGACCCCAGGCATCTCCTTCCACAAGGCATTCTGGCTTGCATTAGGAGTGGTGCAGCAAGTGAGCCTAGGGCAGGGATTGTCCACCTCTACTCAGCACTGCTGGGGGTCATACCTTGAGTATCTGGTTCAGTTTTGGGGGCTCTCACTCTAAGAAGGACATTGAAGAGTTGGAGTGCATCCAGAGAAGGACAACCAAGCTGGGGAAGGGTCTGGAGAAGCAGCTGAAGGGGCTGTGGAGGTATTTAGTGTGTAGAAGAGGAGGCTGAGGGGAGACCTCAAGGGAGACTGGAACAAGGTGAGGGGGGGTTGCTGTCTTCTTGCCTCGAGTTGTATAAAGGAGGTTCAGGCTGGATATAAGGAAAACTCCCTTCCCAGCAAGGATTCTCTGTCACTGGCACAGGCTGCTCGGGAAAGTGGTGAAGTCCCCATCCCTGGAAGTGTTGAAAAGCAACATGGATGTGGTGCTGAGGGACATGGATTAGTGGCAGTGGTGGGATCATGAGCTCAGGGTGAGCTTGGGCTTGATCTCAAAGGTCTCTTCCAACCTCCATAGTTGTGTGGTTATGTGCTGCTGTGTCAGCTCATGAGGGCACAGCAAACCCCTGGTGCCATTTTCTTGTACTTGCTGCTTTAGCAAGATAAAGGTCAGAGAGTGCATCACATCTCTTGCTGTCTTTCACTTCACCTTAACCTCCTGCCTGCCCAGCGAGCCCTCTGCACACAGCCTGGTCACAGACTGGTGAGCTGCCACCTTCTGCAGGGTGAGGTGATCATTGCTCAAGTCCTCTACAGCTCCAGCTCTTAACTTCTTGTGGGCAAAGATGGATGCCAGGAGTGGAACCTAGGCACAGGAGGAATTTATCTCAATTTATCTTGGACAGGGAAAGCAACAGAGGCTACCTCGCTGAAAGCAAAATCTACTGCTCGGGTAGATTTACAGTAAGGAATAAAACACAGCAGGCAGAGACCACTTACTGCAGAGCAAGGTGATGTATGATGTCAGTAACTCACTTTAAAACAATGCTCTGGAGCAAGCATAAAGGTGATTATGACTTTTTGGAGGCAGTAATGTTCTATAGAGTTGTGTGTATTTATGAAGTTATAAAGCCAGCTGGTGTGTGACAGCAACATCAGGAAGAACTTCTTTACTGCATGGGTCCCAGAGCCCTGGAACAGGCTGCCCACAGAGGTTGTGCAGTCTCCTCCTCCAGAGACTTTCCAGCCCTGTCTGGATCTGTTCCTGTGTGACCTGAGCTAATATCTATGATCCTCCTCTGGCAGGGGAGGTTGGACTCAATCTATGGAGGTATTTGCAGCCAGGCTGGATGAGGCTGTGGGCAGCCTGATCTAGGGTAGGGTGTCCCTGGGCATGGCAGAGGGGTTGGAACTAGATGATCCTTGTGGTCCCTTCTAACCCTGACGGATTCTATGAATCTGTGAAATGTAGTACCTCAGCACTTAAGTCTGAATACAGCTTTAAATTGCAAAATGCTTTATTAATTAGTCACTTAATTCCTGTGGCCTTGGAGGTAGGTTATGGCCCCACTTTGAGCCACCTGGTTAAGTGGTGAAGTTGCTGTAGGAAGATGAGGTGCAAAAGGCTTGCAAAGGCAGCAGCTCTGATGCTAACTGCACCTTACAGAGCTGTCCCATGACACCTAACTGACAGTGCAGTGCCACAGCAGCTCTGCTGCAGCACCTAATCACCACAGAAATAGTGCTGTCATGTTCTTGTGGACTCTCATGTTCCCTATGTCCCAAAGACTCTGCTCTGCCAGGCAGCTGAACTACACAGGAGCCTGAGCTTGGATGCTGGGAGAAAATATTTCCCTGAAAGGGTTCCCAAAGGCTGGCACAGGCTGCCCAGGCTGGTGGTTGGATCCCCATGCCTGGAGGTGTTTCCAAGAGGCAGAGCTGTGGTGCTGAGGGCCATTGTTTAGCCCCAGCCTTGGCAGAGTTAGAGAATGCTTGGACTGGATGATCTCGAAGGACTTTTCCAGAGGAAAGAGTTATGTTCTGTGATCTGTGACACCATTTGAACAGCATTTAGGCACAGTTTGGCACCAAAACAAAGTCTCCCCTTTTGTTGTTAGTCTAGACCTGGCATCAACCCACTAAACTTGGTCCAGAATTGTCGTGCAAGCAGAATTTTTGCCCACTGCTTCTGTAAGGCAGCCGAGCTTTCAGTGTCACATTTTTATCCTGTGCCAACTAATTTGGATGCAACCAAAGACCTTGCAGTCCTGCTGAACAGTAAATTATCCACGGCACAGCAATGTGCCCTTGTGGCCCAGAGGACCAACGGTATCCTGGGGTGCATTAAGAAGAATGTGGCCAGCAGGGCAAGGGAGGTTCTCCTCACCATCTACTCTGCTCTGGTGAGACCACATATGGAGTGTTGTTGTGGTCAGTTCTAGGCTCTCCAGTTCAGGAGGGACAAGGATATATGGGAGAGTACTCAACAGAGGCTATGAGGATGATGAAGGACCCAGAACATCTGTGTGATGAGGGAAAGCTGAGAGCCCTGAGGCTGGTTAGCCTGGAGAAGAGCAGCCTGAAAGGTGAGCTTATTGATGTCTGAGGGGTGGATGTCAAGAGGAAGAGGCCAGGCTCTTTCCAGTGGTGTCCTGTGATAGTATGAGAGGCAATGAACACAAACTAGACCCAGGAAGTTCCACCTCAACATGAAGAAAAATTTATTTGGTGTGATGGTGCTGGAGGCCTGGAGCAGGCTGCCTAGAGAGGCTGTGAAGTCTCCTTCTCTGCAGAATTTCAAGCTCTACCTGGATGTGTTCCTGTATGACCTGCTCTGGCAGGGGGTGTTGGACTCACTGATTCTCAGAGGTCCCTTCAGCATTCTATGTTTCTATGATTGAATTTAAAGATCAAACAGTTAAATAAAACCAAAGAAATAAACACTGTATGGCTGAAGAAGCTACAACATTTCTTCACCACTGATTTAAGAAAATTGAAACAGCTCAGATAGGTCCTGGAGTATTTTATGAGGTCTGTATTTCATAGGAGGCAAAATTGAATCTCGGTGCCAACAACAGCCTGTCACTGGGCTCAGCACGTTTGCCTCAAAACAGTGTTTTCATCAAAAGCTATTTTACTTCTTGGCAAGGCTGACGATAGAATAAAAACTACATCTGCACCTTAAATTCCATAGAAATAGACATGAGAAACAGAGCAAAGAATCCAACAGCACTCCTGACCCAAGCCGTTGGCATAATCATAACATCATAGAGCTGTCAAAGCTGGAATAAACCTTTGAGGTCATCAAGTCCAAGCTCCCCCAGAGCTCACAGTCCCACCACAGCTGCTGAACTACAGCCCTCAGCACCGCATTCATGCAGCATACAAACCCCTCCAGGGATGAGGACTCCACCACCTCTCTGGGCAGCCTGCTCGAGGGCTCTGCTTCTCTGGAGACTTTCAAACCCCACCTGCCTATTGTGACCCTGGGCAAGCTGCTGCAGGGCACCCTGCTTTAGCTGGGGGGTTGGACTGGATGATCTCACATGATCTTTCACATGTGGTTCTTTTATTCTGTTAAAGGATCACCTGCGACTCTGTTAAAAGATCACCTGAGCCATGCCAGCAAGCTGAAGGTTCACACACTGCAGAAAGGAAGGAGACTGAAAGGTGCAAATAAGATTTTGGCCAGGAGGGGTGGGTTTGTTTTTGGAGTCTCCAGCAATGAAGAGCTGAGGGAGGGTAGAAAATTCCTCTTGCACCGCAACCACCTTCTCTAATCAGGCTAATGTGACTGTAATGAAAATAACATTTAACCTGTCATTGCTCCCCTACATTTCCTGGTCTCTTGCCAGCCTTCTGGCAAACAAAGCCAGGGATGGTTTGCAAACACCTCAGTTGTGATGGAGGGAACAAGAGTCTTCTTCTCTGGAGGCATTTCACACCCTGCTGGATGAGTTCCTATGTGACTGATTCTGGGTAGTCCTGCTCTAGCAGGAGGTGTAGACTAGATGGTCTTCAGAGTTTCCTTCCAACCCCATTCTGTGATTCTTTTTGTGTGTATTAGTGTTCACTGAAAGGTAAGGTATTGAAGCAGGCTGCCCTGGGAGGTGGTGGAGTCTTTTTAGTGGTCCACAGCAACAGCTACAAACTGGAACAGAGAAGGTTTCAGCTCAACATGAGGAGAAACTTCTGTCCCACTTCTGCTGACACTNAGAAACTTCTTTACAGTGAGTGTGACAGAGCCCTGGAGCAGGCTGCAGGTGCTGCAGCTTCCATCCATTGCTCTTTGGCCTATCACAGGGAGGAAGTGAGCAGAGTCTGTCCCACTTCTGCTGACACCCAGCCCTTCTCCGGACCCTCTCCAGCCCCTCAATATCCTTCTTGGAGTTATCCATACTCCAGCAGCCGACCCCTGTCATCCCAAGCTAGGATCTGCCCCCAAGGTCTGCATTTCACATAGTTGATGGTTTTAGTGCAGGAGCCATTGGCTCCTCTCCCCTGCACCACTGGTCTGTGGCACCAGCTGACAGCACCATCAGAATGCTGCAGCAGCTCTGAGGAGCTCCCAGGTCCTGAGAGGGTTGAATCCAGCCCCATGATCACTGACACACTACGGTGCAGCCCACCTGCCCCCAGACCCCACTGTGGCAGCACTCAGCATAGCACCCACGCAAACTCCAACCTCCCAGCTTCCAGGGCTCACCACCTGCTAAATGGCATCCTGGATCTGCATTCAGGCTGGGAACTTCCACCTCGACTCTGTCATTAGCATCCTATAAGGAGTACTTCCAGCTTTGTCCTTGGAGGGGGTGGGGAATGCATTATGCATAGCAAAGATTCCTCCATCCATCTTCCAGAATGCATTATCACTCTAGATGAGGGCTTTCCAAGGCACCTGTCTCATCGGGATGCAAGGTGAGCTGACCCATGAATACCTCAAGCTGCAGCTCCAAATGCTCCTTTCCTTGGAAAAAAACCAACCATGGGAGTGGCACAAAGGGGCAGGAAGACTAAAATGTAGCTCTAAGGTCTCCCTGGAGCCTTCTCTTCTTCAGGCTGAACAGTCCCAACTCTTCAGACTGTATTCATAGGGGAGGATTTCCAGCCCTGTGATCATCTTGGTGGCCTCTTCTGGACCCTCTCCAGCAGGTCCTTCTTGTATTGTGGGCACCAGAGCTGGACACAGTACTGCAGGTGAGTGCAAACAGGAGGCTTGCTATAACAGCTCATCAGATGATTTGTGGTGAGCATTCAGAGGAGTTTCTCAGACTCTATAGCTGTGAAAGCAGGATCAGATCTAGGAACAGAACTGACCTTCCAGAAGCACATTGGATAGAGAAATCGTTTCCCAGCACCCACATCACGAGAGGGAAGGGGAAAAATCCCAGAGACAACCTCTTCAAAAACCGTTTGTGGATTTCACAGCACCAAAATTACCAATTAAGAACTCCCTTTTTGGTTTGTTTTAGTTTGGAAAGCAGCTGATAATGAAGAAAACAAAGTGTTTTCAGATGATCTGGAGCTCTGAAGACACATCTCATGCACAAGTTCTATCGGGAGGAGGTGTCCATGCTTCCAGAATTAGTTCAGCAGAAGCTAAATGGTGGCAAGTACATTCCCTGTGTTTTACTTCCCAGCACAAGCAGGTCTGGGATCCCTTTTGCAGTCCCACCAGCAGCCAGCTTTGAAGTGTCTCAGCTAATTACAGATGCTAAAGCCACACAGCTCCTGAGTATCCTTGTCACAGAGAGGTGATGTGTAGATGGCCACAAGCCTTGGCAGGTGGTGCACCAGAGAATTTCTGCCTCCTGCAGGACCATGTGGACCTAAAAGGTATTTTTGTGAGCCCACCAAGAAGCAGCTGCAAGCACAGCTCATTTCTAGCTCTCAGATATGCAATATAAACAGGACAAGTCCTCTGGTGTGCTTCAGAGAGAGACAGGAAATGGGGGATGGGGTAGAAAAAAAGGTTTTGAACCAAAGTGTGAACACCACCAGAACGGAATCAATCTGCCCTGGTGCTTCCTGAGCTCTAGGCTTTGCCCATGGGCTCACAGAATGGTTTGGATTGGAAGGGACCTTAAAATTCATTTAGTTCCAACCCCCTGCCATGGGCAGGGTCACCTCCCACCAGCCCAGCTTGGTCAAGGATCCATCCAACCTGGCCTTCAACACCTCCAGGGAGGTTGTGAATCACATTCTGTACTTTCATGATTCTGTGATCCACAGCCTCCCTGGGCAACCTGTGCCAGTCTCTCCCCACCCTCAATATCAACAATTTCTTCCTCATCTCCACTCTCACTTTCCCAGCTCAAAGCCATTGTCCTTCATCCTGTCACTCCCAGCCCTTGTCAAAAGTCCTTCCCCAGCTCTCCTGCAGACTTTTTAGGTTCTGAAAGGCTGTTACTAGGTCTTCCCAGACCTGTCCTCCACAAGTCCCTGCTGGAAAAGGATGGATCAGTGCCCCTGGGAATCCCTTGTGTGAGGCAGGGTGATGCTTTCTTTCCTGGTTTGCACATCCCCAGGGTGAGCCAATGAAGATTCATTTTGGTTGGAGAAGTCCTCCAAGCTCATCAAGTCCCACCCTCAGCCTAACCCTCTCACCACCACTAAACCACATCCCAAAATGGCTCTTGAAGAAATGATTCATTATTGAAAGTGTCACCATTGCCTCTCTGGAATTCACTTATGAGCTTCCAGAACAGCAGGAGGAGGCAATCTGCAGCACAATTCATCCCCTAAAAGAGTAGCTCGGGTACCATAGGGCTTTATGGGCACTGAAAGGCATTGAACAAAAATCAATCTACTTTTCATTTAAAAAAAAAAAAAAACTGAAAAGGATCAAAACCTTTCAAGGAAATAATTAATAGGTGAGGCAGATTTGCCCCAGACTTTGAAATTAATAGCTCTACTTGCACAACAAAATTAATTTGCCAGCTTCCCACTCTGCCCTTTGTTAAGATTCTCAGCAGTGCTGCTAAGTGGAATCTGACAAGTTAAGGCTGGCAGGTGGAAAGCTGGTGAGGAACAGGCTGTGAAGAGGCAGCAGCAGAACCCAGGCAGGATTCACTTTGGAGTGCAGATACATCAATCTTTGAATCATTTACCTCCAGAGCAGAGGGAACTGCTGTTTGATTTTGCCAGGCCACACAGGCTCATTGCTAGCAAGTTTGTGCCATCTCACTGTTTCAAAGTTTGTGTTTGTTTGGGGTTTTTAAAAGCTTATTCTGTATAAACAGAGAATCACAGAATCACTGAAGCTAGAGCAGACCTCTGAGGCCATCCAGTCCAGCCTATGACCCAACACCACCACATCCACCAGACCATGGCACTGAGTGCCACAGTCAGGCTTTCTTTAAACACCTTCAGGGACAGCAACTCCACCACCTCCCTGGGCAGCCCATCACAGGGTCTGATTGCCTTTTCCATGAGGAAGTGCTTCCTGACATCCAACCTACCCCTGAAGAAGTGCTTCCTACCATCCAACCTGAACCTGAGGAAGTGCTTCCTGACACAAGTTGCCTGGGAGCAGAGCCTGTTCAAGAAACCTGTGCCCATGGCACTTGGGGATGTGGTTTAGTGGTCATGGTGGTGTTAGGCTGACAACTGAGACTTGGTGATCTTAGAGGACTTTTCCAATCAAAACAGTACTATGCTTCTAAGCTGAAGTCTTTGAAAGAGAAGATCCTGATCCCAGGGAAAGAGAAAAAAGAAAAGAAAAAAAAAAAAAAAAAGCAAGCCCTGTGCCTTTCTGGAACACCAGACTGGGTCTACACCAGCAGAGCTCAAAACTGGCTGCAACATCGAATTGCAGAATTAACCAGGATGGACAAGCCCTTCAAGATCATCAAGTCCAACCTATCAGCCAGCACCTTCTAATTAACTAATCCATGGCACCAAGTGCCTCATCCAGACTCCTTTTAAACACCTCCAGAGATGAGGACTCCACCACCTCCTCAGGGCAGCACAATCCAATGCAAACCACTCTTGCTGGGAGGAACTTCTTCCTAACATCCAGCCTGAACCTGCCCTGGCACAGCTTGAGGCTGTCAATGGGAGAAGAGCCCAACCCCACCTGGCCACAACCTCCCTTCAGGTAGGTCTAGAGAGTGATGAGGTCTGTCCTGAGCTTCCTCTTCTCCAGGCTGCACACCCCCAGCTCCCTCAGCCTCTCCTCACAGGGCTGTGCTCCAGCCCCTCCCCAGCCTTGCTGCCCTTCTCTGGACACGTTCAGCACCTCAACATCTTTCTTAAACTGAGGGGCCCAGAACTGGACAATAGTACTCAAGGTGTAGCCTGAGTACAGAGGCAGAATGACAAATGGAGACCAAACTCTGCCTCCTGGGGTTAGCACAAGAGCAATGAAACAAACAAAGCAGGAAGGGCTCTTAATTCATGAGAGTGGAGATGAGGAAGAAATTATTGAGAGTGAGGGTGGGGAGACACTGGCACAGGTTTGCCCAGAGAGGTTGTGGATCCCAGAATCACATAATCATATTCTGTGATTCTGTGATGCACAATCTCCCTGGAAGTGCTGGAGGCCAGATTGGATGGATCCTTGGGCAAGCTGTGCTAGTGGGAGGTGTCCCTGCCCATGGCAGGGGGTTGGAACTGGATGAGCATCAAAGTCCCTTCCAACTCAACCCATTCTAGGATTATTTGGTTATTTTACTATTGATAAAAGTCAGGTTTGGTTATTAATCCATTCCATCATAGTCATCAATAAGAAAGCAACCCCTAACCATTCTCTTTCTCTCTGGTCAGCTCAGAGCCTATCAAGTGCAGCTATGTCCTGCAAAAACATCCAGTTCCCAATTAATGATGTTGTTAATCAAGGGCATGGCTGCATTTTGGCTGCATTCTCTTCTCTCTCTTCTCTTTCTTACCCAAACACTACCGACACCAAGAAAGAAGATGCAGAACAAAAGGTTCACATCTACTGCAGCTGCTCCCCGTGCAGATCTAATTAATCTTGGGGCTATTAAAATTCAATAGGAGGAAGAGGTGGTCAATACCATGATGAGCTGAGCGAGCCCACACAGCACTGAGCCAAGCAAATCAAACAAGCTGCCATCACATACCCCTCCTAAGTGACAGAACAAATACATTTCAGTGCCTGCTTTAAAACTCCCTTCAGACAGCCCCTGTCTCATCTTCCAGAGAGCAGCAGTGGTGTCTCCAGCCTGTGATGTATTATCTCCACCCTTTGAAACTCAGAGAATTCAGCCCTAATACCTTTCTGGATCAGACACTCTTGAAATTCTAAAGCAACTCAAAATGGCTATTCCCACTCCAAGGCAGCTCAGCAGCTGCAGATCAAAGGAGCTAAAACAAACACCTCCTGTCTGCAAAACTAAGGAGAAAACCTGCCTGCCACAGAAGTGGTTCACTACAAAACAACCAAGTGCTCCTTATCTCTCAGCAGCTTTAGACTTTTCTATTCAAGAGAGGAATGGACATTGTTTGAAGCAGGACATTATTCCTGCCTTGCTAATCATGTTATGTTTAGAGGCTGTCAGGAGAGATTATTGAAATCCTGGAGAAATGCAGTCGGGAGAGAGTCACTGGGTAGAATATTTTCTTTAGCTAGCTCAGAGCATGAATATCTATCTGCTCCTTAGCAGAGGAACTATCTCCTGCAGATCTTGCAATAGTTTAACTACAGCTTTGAAGACAGAAAAAACAAAACAAAACAACCCTACCAACCAACCAAACAAAATCCCAACCAAACAAAAAGCCCCACAGGCTGGAGAGGTGAGCCCAGGCCAACCTGATGACATTCAACAAGGCTAAGTGTAAGGTCTTGCACCTGGATCAGTGCAATCCCAAGCACAACTCCAGGCAAAACATCCACCAAAGTTTTTTAAACACCTCCACCACCTCACTCAGCCTTTTTTTGGTTGCCTAGAGTTTCAAGCTGGGTTGCAAAACCCTTGGTAAGAGCTTTTCAAGCACAGGAAAGATGTTGTGCTGGGGCAGGTTTTTTTAAATCACAGATGCTCAAAAGGAAACCCCAATATTTAGAATTCCCATTATTGATAAATCCAGGGGGGAGGTGGTAAAAGCAAGCTGTGAAAACCTATCACAGAATTACACAATTAACCAGGATGGAAAAAGCCCTTCAAGATCATCAAGTCCAACCTCTCACCAAACACCATCTAATTAACTCGTGGCACCATGGACCAGGCTTACAGGATGTCAGGGCTTGAAAGGGACCCAAAGAGCACATTGAGTCCAACACCCCTGCCAGAGCAGGACCAGACAATCTAGCTCAGGTCACACAGGAACACATTCAGACAGGCCTTGAAAGGCTCCAGAGAAGGGGACTCCACAAAGTCTCTGGGGAGCCTGTGCCAGTGCTCTGGGACCCTTCCTGTCAAGAAGTTCACCCTTGTGTTGAGGTGGAACCTTCTGTGATGCAGCTTGCACCCATTGCTCCTTGTTCTATCCCAGGGAGCAAATGAGCAGAGCCTGCCAGTCCCTCCTCACCACCAGCCCTCAGATATTTATAAACATTTTTTAGATCCCTTCTCAGGATACACAGGTTGGCTGCCAGGAGGATGCAGACTCCCTTTGTACAATGAGTGCCATGGAACAGACAAGAGGTGCTGGGGACATTCCCATTGGGCTCCAGAAGGAAATGTTTGCCAAGAGAACAGTCAGACACTGTCATCATCTGCCAAGGGAAGCAGTGGAGTGCCCTGCACTGGGCACTTGAAGGCTCAGCTTGCCAGGGTGCTGGGGCAGCTCACTGCAACTGCACTGTCACCTGGAAAGGTTGGAGCAGATGATCCTTGGGGTCCCCTCCAAGCTGCCAGTCTGGGATTGTGCCTGTAACCTAAGCCATCCTGTATGCCATCTCTTCATGCCAAAGGGCAGGAAACTGTGAACAAAACAACTCTTGGGCACTGCAGAAGCATTTGGCAGCCTACAGGCTCTGCTGTCACTCAGGACAAAATCATTACAAGCCTTAAACCCTTTTGCTGAATGCAGCCTTGCCGAAGCTGCCCCCCTGGAAGTCTGGTCACTGGAGAAGGGACTGAAATAGCAGCTCATTAGGAGGCTCATTACAGCCAGACCATGGACAGTTTTATGACCTACTTAGGATTTGATGGCCAACATTAGCAGATGCAGCAGCCTGTGTCAGAGAACCTTGGAGATGCTGGGTTAGCAGAGGAGTGGAGCACCTCTTCTGCAAAGACAGGCTGGGAGAGTTGGGGCTGTTCAGCCTGGAAAAGGCTCCAGGGAGACCTTAGAACAACAGTCCAGTACCTGCAGGGGACCTATAGGCAGGCTGGGGATGGGCTGTTTAGAAGGGCCTATAGGGATAAGATGAGGGCAATGGGGAGCTTTAGGTTGGATATTAGGAAGAATTTATTTCCTGCCAGAGTGGTCAGGCAATGGACCTGACCTGACCAGGATCGTTGCTCTACTGAGCATCCAGCTCAGGCAGAGTAGGGACCAGACCCAAGCTGGTTTAATGTTGCCTAGGGTGTTGGCCAACCCTAACCCAAGATAGCTCAACAAAACCCACCCACAGAGAAGAAAAAGTGGTTTGCATCTTAACCTTGGCCCAAGTCTGTTGGCTCATCCTCAGCTGGAGCAGTGAATTAACTTTGCTATTTCCCCTGATTTCTGGGAAGAGGAAAACTGCAGTGGTTGTGATCATCTTTTAAAGGCTTCATAAATCAGTTGCCAGATTCAGGTATTAGCAATTGGCAGCTGTGCCCAGGAGGCAACAAAGCCCTGCTTGAAGTTTCAAGGTTTTGATGACCTAAGTTTGCCAGCTCCCACAGCTTGTCCCTGCCTATGTCAGGGGGTTGGAACTAGATGATCTTTGAGGTCCCTTCTTACCTAAACCATTCCATGATTCTATATATCAGGGCACCTGGGATTATACTGGATGGAAATGTGAGGGGGAAGTAGGAATTTACCACCTCCCTTCCATGAGGTCTTTGGGGGCTCCTTTCTGTAAACAGAGAACTCATGGGTCCAGAGGTTGTCCTGCTCTGTCCTGCATCTTCAGTGCCCCAGGGCCTTCAGCATTGAAACTGAATGATCTTTGAAGTCCCTTCCAACCTAAACCATTCTGTGATTCTATGATTCTGTATATCAGGGCACCTGGGATTATACTGGGTGGAAATGTGATGGGGGAAATAGGAATTTACCACCTCCCTTCCATGACTGACAGGCTGTGGGGTCTCCTTTCTGTAAAGAGAGAACTCATGGGTCCAGAGGTTGTCCTGCTCTGTCCTGCACCTTCAGTGCCCAGGGCCTTCAGCACTCACGAGAGGAAAGCTCTGCAAAAGATACTTCAACAAAACAGGCTCTTAGCTGAGGAAAGAGAAATAGATGAGGGGGGGATGGAATAGAAAAAAAATGTGGGGGCGGGGGGGGGAAACAAACAACAACCAATCAACCAAAAAAGACAACAATAACCCAAACCCTTGAATAGCTCCAGGGATGGGGACTCAAATACCTCCAAGGGCAACCCATTGCAGTGCTTCACCACCCTCATGGTGCAGAACTTATTCCTAACATCCAATCTAAACCTGCTCTACTCTTGTTTCAGGCCATTGCCACTGCAGGCCTTTGCAAACAGTCCCTCTGCAGCCTTCTTGTAGCCCACTTCAGGTACTGGAAGGTTGCTCTAAGGTCTCCCTGGAGTCTTCTCTTCTCCAGGCTGAACAGCCCCAGCTCCCTCAGCTAGGGTGTTCCAGTCCCCTGATCATTTTCATGGTCCTACTCTGGACACTCTCCAACAGCTCCATGTCCCTCTTGTATTGAAGGAACCAGCAGTGCAGATGAAGTCTCCCCAGAGCAGAGCAGAGCAGAGGGGCAGGATCCCCTCTCTCCATCTCTGCCCATGCTGCTTTGGATGCAGCCCAGGCTGCCCTTGGCCTTCTGGGCTGCCAGTGCCCATTGCTGACTCCTGACCAGATTCTCCCCCACCAGCACCCCCAAGTCCTTCTCTGCAGGGCTGCTCTCAATTTCATCCCCTCCTCAGCCTGGATTGACACCAGGGATTTCCCTGAGCCAAGTGCAGGACCTTGCAGTTGGTCTTGGTGAATGTCATGGAGCAAGATTCTGGTCAGCTCTGCAGAGATCCCAGGGACCTTTACCAGCAAGGGACCTGGAAGCAAGCTGGCAGGGGAGGTATGAAGCAAGCATCTGAGTTTTGCTTCGTGCACTGCCTGTGCACCAATTCAGAGCTTCCCACTCTCCTGTCATTTAAAAGTTGAGCAGTTCTGCCCACTCCAGGATGAATCACAGGGGGATGACCTTGCCTGCTGTGGGACCCCAACAGAAGAGAGACATGGACCTGTTAGAACAGGTCCAGAGGAGGCCACAAAGATGATCAGGGGGCTGGAGAACCTCCATCCTGGATTGATAGTGAGGATTGTTCTAAGCCAGGGGCAGTACTCTACACTTGCCCTTGTTGAACCTCATGAGGTTCACCTGGGCACACCTCTCCAGCTTGTCTAGGCCCTTCTGAATGTCATCCTGTCCCCCTGGTGTATCAACAGCACCACTCAGCTTTGTGCCATCTGCCAGCTTGCTGAAGGTGCACTCAGTGCAACTGTCCATAGCATGGATTGAAATGTATTATACATGTATAACAATTAATATATGTATTCTCTCTCTCTCTCTCTCTCTATATATATATATATATATACATTCTGTGCATAAATAGAAGCTTTCTACTTAGCAGGCAGTCTGTGGCTGCAGGAACTTCCACTTAAATTAGCCTTTGCAGAAGAAAATAACTCCAAATGTATCTATACTTTCTGTAACAAGGCAACAAATCATAGGAACAGAAGCGGCTTAGCCTTACCTCTAATGATCTCAGGTATAAAAAGCAATCCTGACGGACTGGTTAATTACAGCTCCCCTGTACAGCGACACAAAAAGGAGCTCCTACTCTGCTGTAATTTTCATGTCAAAAAGAAGGAGGCAGAGAAAAGAGACCCAGGTAAGAAGCCTGCAATTTTGCTAAATATGTTCAGCAGCTTTGCCACCCCCCTCCTGGCACCTGCAGCACAGAGCCTATTTCATGCAGATGAGGAGCCCAGCAATTATCTCCTTTCAAGCCAGTGCATGCCATGGGGCCTTTACCTGCCTTTTCCCCATGGGAATGCTTCAGCCCTTCCTACAGGCAGGCAAAGGGCTGCAGTTCCCAGTCCACTCTCCTTGGCAGGGAAGGAGCATCTGCTCCAAGCCGTGCAGATACACAGTCAAATATGCAGAACCCCAGCAGATGCAGGAGATCAAGCAGGATGGCTCTAATGGATTACATTTTTGCCTACCCTACTGTTATCTCAGAGGAATCTCCAGAAAAAAAAGGCTGAGAGTTTTCCTCCGAAACAGCAGCTTCTGTGTGTTGATATTTGTGAGGGCAGCAAAACAGCAGCGGGGAGCTCAGCTCAGCTCAGCTCACACTGATGCAAAAATGAGTCTCTTTTACTTTTGCTTTCAGGGCAGTCAAGCCCACCTGTCCTTGGTTTCTGTTCCAGCTGAGCTGATGCAAAGTGCTGCTCAGCTTGTGCCCACACTCTGACAGTGCTCTGCTGAAACCTCACCTGGACTGAGACCTCACCTGCACTGCTATGTCCAGTTGTGGGGCCCCCAACACAAGAGGGGCACAGACATGATGGAGAGGGTCCAGAGGAGGCCACCAAGATGATTAGGGGGCTGGAGAACCTCTGCAGTGGACACAGGCTGGGACAGTAGGGACCGTTCAGCTGAGAGAAGGCTCCAGGGAGCTCTTAGAGCAGCATTTGAAGATCTGAAGAGGACCTCCTCTTGACACTCACCCTGCACATCTTTATCAACATTCATGAGGTCACCTCTCAGTCTTCTCTTTTCCAGGCTCCAAGCCCCAGCTCCCTCAGGCTCTCCTCATAAAAAAGATGTTCCATCTCTGTGGCTCTGTGCTGGACTCTCTCAAGCAGTTCTATGTCCCTCTAGAACTGGAGGCCCCAGAACTGGACGCAGTTCTCATTTCCAGCTCCTTATGTACACGTCCAGCTTTGGCTTTGTGTGTGTGAGAGAGACCTTTCCACCAGCAGGAAATGGCAGCAAAATGTAAAGAATGGAATTAGCTTTGTGAGTTTTAAAAGCTTTCTGGAGGAGTAGGCAGCAGTAGCCAGCAGAGTGCTGCCATCTCTCTTAGCTCCTCAGCATTAGGTTTCAAGCACCATGTAAGGCACAAGAATAAAAACAACTGTCTGAGACTGCACCAGGGGAGCTTTAGCTTGGGTGTTAGGAGAAGTTTGTTCCCTGCCAGAGTGGTTAGGCAATGGAAGAGGCTGTCCAGGGAGACGGCAGCCTGGGCTGCATCCAAAGCAGCTTGAGTAGAGATGGAGAGAGGGGGTCCTGCCCCTCTTCTCTGCTGAGACATTACCTGTACTGCTGTGTCCAGCTGTGGAACCCCAACACAAGAGAGACATGGACCTGTTCAGCAGAGGAGGCCACCAAGACGATCAGAGGGCTGGAGAACTTCTCCTGAATACAGGCTGAAAGAGTTGGGGCTGTTCAGCCTGGAGAAAAGAAGGCTTCAGGAAGACCTTCGAGCTGTTTTGCAATGTCTGAAGGGGACCTGCAGGCAGGCTGAGAAGAGACTGTTCAGAAGAGTCTGAGGGGATAGGACACAAGGGACAATGGTTTGAAAATGGAGCAGGGCAGAGTTAGGTTGGTCATCAGGAGAAAGTTGTACACAGTAAGGTTGAGGAGACACTGGCACAGGCTGTCCAGATGTGTGATGAAGGCTCCATCCAGGTCAGAATCAATGTATCCCTATGCAGTCTGCTCTAGTTGGAGGTGTCCCTGATGACTCCTGGCAGGTTCAGGGCCAGCTGCCATTTCAGGGTCAGGTGCCATGTCCAGGGCCCAGACTGGCACTGCTAGCAGGACACACTGCTGCTGGTGGTAGTTTGCTCACATGCCGAAGTCACTGAAGCAGTCAGTATTTGCCCACGTGTGGTGTGTTATGTGCTTGTAAATTCATCTGGCTGTGAACGCACAGCTTCAACACAGATCACCCTGCAATTCTCAGCTCTCTGAACTGCTCTGATAAATTTGGGATTTGGCCACATCTTTCCTTTCCTCCAGCTCCTGGGCAAAGATCTCAGT
>VWZI01013029.1:0-23297 GCA_013396835.1 Psilopogon haemacephalus | reverse complement strand
GGCTTTTCAGCCTGGAGAAGAGAAGGCTTCGGGGAGACCTTATAGCAGCCTACCAGTATCTGAGGGGGGCCTACAGGAGGGCTGGGGAGGGGCTGTTCACAAGGTCTTGTAATGACAGGACGAGGGGGAATGGGTTCAAATTGGCGGAGGGGAGATTTGAACGGGATGTTAGGAAGAAATTCTTCACAGTGAGGGTGGTGAGGCACTGCAACAGGTTGCCCAGGGAGGTTGTGTCTGCTCCCTCCCTGGATGTGTTCAAGGCCAGGCTGGATGAGGTCTTGAGCGTCCTGATCTAGTGGGAGGTGTCCCTGCCTATGGTGGGGGGTTGGAACTGGATGATCTTTGAGGTCTCTTCCAACCTAGACCATTCTATGATTCTATGATTCTATGATTCTATGTTTAAGCACAATTGACTTGCTGCTGTACAGATAGGTCACCTTTATTTTGCTTTATATCTAGTTACTTTTTCATAATGTAAATTGAGTTAATTAAGGATCTACACGGAATTTTACAGTGGGCTAATACAGGTTTTGATTTCTGTCATGCTGTGTAGCATAGAAGAATAACAGACAATCCCAGACTAACCTAGCACACGTGGGCAAAACACTTTCTCAACTGTGCAGTCTGGGAATTGGCACTGCAGCTGAGTTTTGTGCTTCTCTAGGCTCATGTTTGTGTATAGAACAGAAAAAAAAAAAAAAAAAAAAGAGGTGGTGAATAGTGAAGGAAGAAGAGTCCATGCTCAGGTGGCTGAGGTGGTCACCATCATCCAAATGTCTGTTTTGTCCAGTCTCACAGGGATAAGGAGAGAGCAAAGGTTGTACCCAGCCTTGGTCTTTAACTGCTTTATGGAAGAAAGCAATAACCTGGTGCTCCCAGGCAAGATCACAGACAAAACATTGATAAAATGTTTTATTTCAGCCTCTAGTGTCTCCCCAGGCTTCTTCTTTTTTTCTGTTATTTCCTCAATCTCTTTCCTCACTTTTCTTCCCTTGACATTTTATCATACATCCCCGAATCCTTTGCCTCTCAGATTTTGTAGTATTCTTAGAAGGATCCCTGTCTTTTTGTGCTTTGGAAAAAAAAAGCAGCAGAGCTCACAGGCTATCACCGTAATGCTAAATAAAGCATTCCCCATTTCTGAAGACAAGTGGTACAGCAAGTATGGCAAATCATATGCTTGAACTCTATCCTGATTCAGAACAGAGTGACTGTGTCTTAACTGCCTTTTTGAGGATGAGTTTTGACATGGACTGTTCTCTTGAGACATACTTCAGCTTTGTAATGGAAGTGGGCTGTGTTGGTTTGAGCTAATTGGAGAATTTGAGAGAGAAATTAAGCATACTGTGTCACTTCACCCAGTTTCACTGAGAGAGAAGAAAGAAGGTTGTTTTGAGAATGTTTCCAAAACATCCAGATAAGCCAGTGTGCTTGCGCAGTCGGTCGGCTCTGGGTCCGTGCAGGCTTCAGCAGCTTCTTTCCTTTGTCTCTCTGCCTTTGAACTAATTCAGAGTAAAATCACTAAAACCATTCATTCCTTCCTGCCACTAATCTTTCTGACCGATCTTCAGCTTATCTGCAGCATCATCAAGTGGTGAGATAAAGCTGGGGGAAAGGGGGAAGGTGGTAGGGGGGTTTGGTTTCCCTCTCTTGGGGATTTTGGTCTCCAGGAGGGGTGTGGTGTCTGTATTTCTTTTTTACTGTATATTTCTGTAAATATCTGTTATATCTTGTAAATATTTGCTTGTATATTTGCATTGCTGTAAATATAAAGCTTCATTTATTAACTTCCAGTGTGTTTTTCTGAGTTTTAGCTGGGGTTTTAAAAGGTGGGGGGGGCAGGTCACTGCAAACCCACTACATGGGCTCATTGACATGGGACAGACCATTCAAAGAGTGATTAAATTATTCATCAGTACAGAGAGCAAGACATCCACATTCTTGTTTTAGCCCTGTGTTACACACATAGCTAATTAATGTACAACAAAAAAATAGCAGAAGCCTATAAATTATAACATTGAAATAACAGCTAATGTGCTCTTTTATACAAAAGATTGGTATATTCAATGAGATATTAGGATTTTTAGTTAATAATTTCCCTTGACTGTTTAAGCTGGATACTGGCAAGAGTAAAAGGAAGATTCTCTGGTATCCAAAAGGATTTTACAAAAATTCGTTCTCTTAATTCTTGTGATTTCTACAAGTTGCTGAACCTTTAAACCAAAAATTGCTGTATCACAAGTTCTCTTAATAACTCCCTGTGTCTATTATCCTGCTAAAATGTATCTATGCTATGGAAAGTCTTTCTCTCTTTACAGAGAGAGACTGAGAACTGTTTAGTCTGGAGAGGAGAAGACTGAGAGGAGATCTCATCAGTGTTTATAAATATCTGAGGGGTGGGTGTCAAGTGGTTGGGGCCAATCTCTTTTTGATGGTACTCAGAAATAGGACAAGGAGAAATGGCTACAAACATGAACATAGAAGGTTTCACCTCCACATGAAGGGAAACTTCTTTACAGTAAAGGTAACAGAGCACTGGAACAGGCTGCCCAGAGATGTTGAGGAGTCTCCTTCTCTGGAGACTTTCAAAACCCATGTGGATGCATTCCTGTGCAGACTATCTTAGGTGATTCTGGTTTGGCAGGGGCGTTGGACTTGATGATCTCTGGAGGTCCATCCCAACATCTAATATTTTGTGATTATGTGATTAGTAAAGATAAATATAAGATTACCATTAAAGTTGGAAAAGTTTAGCTTATAGGATTATGAGATGGAAATAAAATCCTGATCGTCATAGTATTTGGCTATGTCGTTAGTAACTACTTACTAAAAAGTTATGCCATTTTTGTTAAACTAATATTAATCTAATACATTATTAATGCTTAATCATGATTGTAATATGGTAGAACAGTTGTTAAGCATCTTAGGTGCCAAAATTCCTTGCTTCTTTTTGTATCTGAAATGTCTTATCAATGCTTTATGCTATGTTTATGAATAAAAGAGCCCAACATGCAGGCAAAGAATAAAATCTAAGGACAGGGAATGAGGGGAGAGGATAATGAGAAGCAGTTCCAAGTTTCTGAGAGATTACTGCCAGACTTAACATAGCTCTTAATATTTTATTAGTATGTCCCCTGCACTCCATAAGCACTAGAATTTTGCTGCTAACAGTATCAGGGGTTTGCCCAGAAGTGACCATCAGCACAAAGTTTAAATTGACACCATTCACCAGAAAGAGAATGACTATCATGTATCCTACAGTGATAGCAAAAGAAACCAGGAAGAGCATTCCCACTTGCTTCATTTCACAAATTATTTATATCTAATCTGTCTTATTTGGTGGACTTAATATTAATTGTGGCCCAGTACTTACCATGTCCAGGGACTAGATCATTTTCATTTATGTCTACCAGGACAGTGGTTCTAAACTGATATTTTAATTATCTATAACTTGGGTGCCTAAATCCCATCTTTCCTACAAAATCAACAGAGAAATGAAATCTTGTAGAAGGAAATTCTGAGTACTTAAATATTTTTCTGTATTAGTTCTCCATATAACTCATACAGGACCCCAAGGATCCTCTGCTTATATGGGACACCATACATAGAATGATGGGAATATATGTAAATATCACATTTCTCTCCCCATTCCTCAAATATATCATATGATGTATCTCCTATATTATTTATCTCTACTTTATAACAAGAGGCAATCATAGGTAATTTTTTTTTAAAGAAAAAGATTTTTTTTTTCATATTTGGAACTTCTCATTAGAAATCTCTACTGAAGGTTACTGTGTCCTTCATACCTGGTTGAGGACTTGGTACTCTTCTGAAGTTTCTGAGAAAAACTGACAGGAGCAAAAGCTGCAGTATATTCCACTTCTCTTTTAGAGGCATGCTTTGAAACCTTGAAGGAGAAAAAATACAATCATTTAACTGGAGATGATCTGATCTACGCCAGCTGAATCTCTGCTGCTGACCTCCTTTATTCAAGCAATTTTAAAGAGAATTGAGGCTGAACCCATCTTTACAGGAAAAGTATATTGAAATCCTATTTTTAAGTCTCTTTCTCCTGGGGAAGATCAGGATTGAAGTAATTTTTGCCTTGTCAATGTCGACTCTAACCCATCCAAATTTCCTTCTGTGTTGGTATAAGGATTCAAATAAAGCCCTTCAGAAGAAGCTAACTGGGCTTCATTTGATTTACACACTGTTTCAAGAAATTCTTCATGAAAAAGGTCAACAATCAAAGTTTAGCATTTTTTTGCTGTAGGAAGTCACGATGAACTGTCAAATAATATCAACATATCTCTTACCTAGTGTGTTGAGTACCTTATTCACTAAGTGTATATGCTAAAAAAAATAGACTTGGAGACTAAAGATTTAAGGATTTATTATTTTCTTATAATGCAAATATTCAAATTGTAAAATAACTGTGACTTAAGGGAAATAAAATCATAGAATCATAGAATCAGTTATAATTGGAAGGGACCTCAAAGATCATCTAGCTCCAACCCCCCTGCCACAGGACACCCTACCCTAGATCAGGCTGGCCAGAGCCTCATCCAAACTGGCCTTAAACAACTCCAGGGATGGCACCTCAACCACCCTCCTGGGCAACCCATTCCAGAGTCTCACCACTCTCATGGGGGAAAATCTTCCTCGTCACCTCCAGCTTTGCTCCATTCTGCCTAGTCTTGATATCCTAAAAAGTCATTCCCGAGCTTTTTCATAGGCCCCCTTCACATACTGGAAGTCCACAAGAATGTCACCTGGGAGCCTCCTCCAGACTGAACAGCCCCAACTCTTTCAGTCTGTCCTCATAGGAGAGGTGCTCCAGCCCTCTAATAATCCTCGTGGCCCTCCTCTGGACACATTCCACCATGTCCACATCCCTCTTGTCATAAAGGATCCAAAACTAGATGCAGTACTCCAGGTGGGGTCTCACAAGGGTGGACTAGAGGGGGAGAATCACCTACCTTGACCTGCTGGCCACACTTCTCCTAATGCAGCCCAGGATCTGGTTGGCTTTCTGGGCTGGAAATGCACACTGCTGACTCATGTTGAGCTTCAGCACCCCAAAGTCCTTATCCTCAGGGTTGCTCTCCAGCCAGTCACTGCCCATCCTAGATTTGTGCCCAGGATTGCCTTGACCCAGATGCAGGACCTTGCACTTGGCCTTGTTGAACCTCATGATGTTGGCTTGTGCCCACCTCTGCAGCCTGTCCAGGTCCCTCTGGATGCCATCCCTGCCCTCCAGCATGTCTGTTGCACCACACAGCTTGGTGTCATCAGCAAACTTGTGAGGGTGCACTCAATGCCTCTGTCCATGTCACCCACAAAGATCTCAACAAGACTGGTCCCAGGACTGATCCCTGAGGGACTCCCCTTGTCACTGGCCTCCACTGGGACATGGACCCATTGGCAGACACTCTTTGGGTGCAGCCATCAAGCCAGTTCTTTATCCATCTGGTGGTCCGCCCATCAAACCCATGTTTCACCTGGTTGGAGACCAGGATGTGGTGCAGGACAGTGTCAAAGGATTTGATCATGTCCAGGTCAATGACATCAGTTGCTCGCCCCTCATCTATTAATGTTGTGAACTGTTCATAGAAGGCCAACAGGTTTGTCAGGTAGGATCTACCCTTGGTCATGATGATTGGACCCAATCACCTCTTCACTTTTCTCCTGTCTCAGTAGTTCCTCCAGGAGGATCTGCTCCGTGATCTTACCAGGCACAGAGGTGAGAGTGACTGACCTGTAGTTCCCCGGTTCTTCCTTCCTACCCTTTTTGAAAATGGGAGTTATGTTTCCCCTTTTCCAGTCAGTGGCGGCTTCACCAGGACATTTGGAATATAATAGAGAGGGGTTTAGCAACCTCATCTGCCAGTTCTCTCAGTACCTGTAGGTGTATCCCATTGAGTCCCATGGACTTGAACACTTTCAGGTTCTTCAGGTGATCACAAACCTCATCTTCACTTATGCTGGGCAGCTCTTCCTTCCAGTCTCTGCCATTATCTTCCATGACTCCAGGAGCATGGATGGAGGCCTTTGCAGTGAAGACTGAGGTAAAGAAGTCATTGAGAAACAGCCTTTTCTATGTCACTTGTGAACACTTCACCTGTTTCCTTTCTGAGGGGGCCCACACCTTCCCTGCTCTTCTTTTTACCATTAATATACCTGTAGACATTCTTGTTGTTCCCTTTGACCTCCCTGGCTAGATTCAATTCAAACTGTGCCTTGGCTTTCCTAACCAGATCTCTAGCTGCTCGGGCAGCTTCCTTATATCCCCCCCATTCTAGCTGTCCTTTTGTCCACTCCTTGTAGAGTCTCTTTTTGTGTGACAGTGTGTCCAGGAGCTCCTTGCTCAGCCAGACAGGCCTCCTGGCATTCTTCCCTGCTTTCCTCTTTGTTGGTATACATTGCTCCTGGACACAGAGGAGGTGATCCTTGAGTACTGTCCAGCTGTCCTGGACCCCTCTTCCGTCTAGGGCTTCATCCCATGATACTTTGGCCAGCAGATCCCTGAAGCGATCAAAGTCTGCACACCTAAAGTCTAGGGACCTAAGCTTAGAAAACATCCTCATGGTTGCCCTGAGAAGCTTAAATTCTACTGTTTCATGGTCACTGCAACCAAGGCTGTCCCTGAGACTCACATTGGTCACCAGCCCTTCCCTGTTGGTGAGAACAAGGTCCAGCATAGCACCTCTTGTTGTTGGTTCCTCTAGCATTTGGAGGAGGAAGTTGTCATCTCTGCAATCCAGGAACATCCTGGATTGCTGATGCCTTGCTGTGTTGTCCCTCCAGCAGAAGTCAGGGTGGTTGAAATCCTCCGTGAGGACCAGGGCTTGTGAGCTGGAGGCTGCTTCTATTTGCCTGTGAAGGGCCTCATCTACTTGGTTCTGCTGGTCAGGTGGCCTATAGCAGACCCCTACAGTAACTTCAACCTCCCCTGTCTTCCCTTTAGTTTTAACCCATACAGTCTCAACAAGCTCATCATCATTCTCCAGGTGGAGGTCCACTGATTCCAGCTGGTCACTGATATAGAGAGCAACAGCTCCTGCTCTCCTTCTCTGCCTATCCTTCCTAACGAGCTTGTACCCATTTATCCCTACTTTCCACTCGTGGAACTCATCCCACCAAGTTTCAGTAACAGCCACTATGTCATGGTATCCCTGCAGCACAGTGGCCCTTAGTTCATCCTGTTTGTTGCCCAAGCTCTGTGCATTTGCATAGAGGCACTTCAGCTGGGCTGGCTCTGTCCTCCTCATGTGCCAGTTCCCCTTGATCTCCTCAGCTTGTCNAATCTAGTTTAAATCCCTATCAATGAACCCTGCCAATTCCTGCCCCAGGATCCTTTTCCCTCTCTGGGACCAGTGCCTCCCATTAATTGTTTGCAGCTCTGGTGCCTTGTAAACTGAGCCATGATTGTAGAATCCAAACCCCTGTTGATGACACCAGCCCTGGAGCCATGAATTGAGCTGATGTTAGGGGGATAGAGGAGAACACAACCTGAGCTCCTGATCCCTTTAGCTGTTGTGCCAAGGTCTTTTAACTGATTGTGAGCCTCTCATTGTTGCATGTCACTCCTCAATTGAAAGACCAGAAGTAGGTAGTAGTCTGAAGGAGTCACGAAGTTGGGAATTTTACCTACGATATCCCTTACTGTGGGAGAATTTCTAGCTGAACAGGGAGGACATGAGCTGTTGGAACTGAGCAACCAAGCATTTGATAGTTTGTAACCTTGACTGTTCCTGAATTGTTCTTGTTCTGGTGGGAAATGAGGCATTTGAGCTTGGGAAAGTTCCACCCGAATGTAGAAGCAAGATACAGGGAAAATCGCAACAGGAGGGGGGAGCTGAGTTTGTTCATCAGACAATGGGGACTTGTTAGAATATGCCAATTATATACTGATCAATCATATTGCTTTTTTGGTAACCACTGCATCTTGGGACTGTAAGTTTAATGAACTTGTATTAAGAAGTAGTAGTTGTAGGATAATAAAGGAGAACGATGATCTAACCATATTGGTAACCAGTCTTGTTACTCTGGGGTGCTCTCACCGTCAGCTATCTGCAATTGGACCCTGACAGCTATCTGCACCTTACCTGGGCACCAGGGAGGCAGCAGACCTCTCTATGAAGTGGGTTCAGTCTGCATATTGGGCCCTCTGCTTCCTTCAGTACGGAGTCTCCTATAACAATAACCCTTCAAAGTTTCTTTTCAGAATGGGTTTTGATGGCTGGCCTGAGGCAACCTGTCTTTGGTGCATTTCTGGGCTTTTTGAGTCCTTATCCTTGCTGATGACCTGTTCCTCCTGCAGAGTCTCGTACCTATTCTGAAAGTGCACTCTAGGCAGTGTGCTTCTTAAAGTAGTACGCTTGCTCCATTTGCATTTGTTCCGTCAGGTGGAGACCTGTTCCAATTGACCCTGCTCATGTGGATTAGTACATGGAGACTGAGAGACTTGCTGATGATAGGATATTGGACCCTAGTTCAGGTTTGGTAGAGAGTAGATTATGGAAATAGTCAATTTCCCTTTCACAATCTCTTATAGTTCTTAGTCTTTCCACCTCTTCATTTAGTTCAGCCACCATGTTAATCAGAACCCTGATCTGCTCACACCTAACACAGGTGTTGTCCCTGCCATCCTCCATATCAAGTGCCAGGCTCCAGCACTCACTGCAACCAGCTGCCTGAGCATCTGCATGCTTGTGTGTGGCCTCTGGTTGCCTGTCATGGTAGACCTGAAGGGTCAAAATAGGCCTGTACATGTGCTGGCTTGCCCAAACATGTTTTTCTGCCTTCCCTCTGTTCCTAGGGAAGAAGCAGCTGGAGGGAAAAGGGACAAAAGATGGTGCCATGTAGTCTGAGCACTATGGCTTATATAACTTGTTTTTCTCCTGCTTGCAACCTGTGGTAAACAAGGTGCATCTCTAGCCTCATGCTATGCATGTGCTGGGCCTATACTCTCCCCCCATATGGTATAAGCAAACCTATGCTTCCACCCAAATATGGTAAGACTTGGCTTATTGCCACTCTGATTATATATGCTAATGTCCAAAAGGGTCTAATCAATCTCAGGCATTGATACTAAAGGCAGACAAACAGATAACACAGTGTGCTTTTGCCATGCTTATACTTTTACCATGATTTTGCTATTATTCTGTGTTCTGCATCTGTTGCGATTATCAATTTTAATTACTACTAATAATCGCAGGGGGGGTCTGGAATAGTTCTCCCAGGTTCTTTGGATGCTCGGTTGGCAAGGATAAATACATTAAATCACTGGAAACACAGAATTAAACAGTTTAAACAGTCAGAACTTAGAAAACAAAGAGCCTAATACAAAGTGATCCTAATCATGGCTATAAAAGCCCACAAAACACGTGCTGGATACAATGTTTCTTCCTGAGAAAGAGCAAAGAAGGAGTATTTATCCCGAATAAGAGGGGAAAAGAGAGAAGTTTGCCTTTGCCGCTTTCCAAACCCTGCTATTCTGCTGCTGCCGCTGCTGCTGGCTGCAAGACACATGGCTGCTGCTGGACGGGGTGCTGATGCTTGAGAGAGAAGAATTGCAACTAACGGCTGTTGCATCCCCTTAAATACCCCATTAGGGGAGCGTGGAACTGACCAATAAGCACTTAGCATCCATTGAATGGCCAATTGGTTCAAAAGTCCCGCACCCAGGGGTGGTTTCCAACACCCTAAGACGCAGCACAGATCACCTGACTCTTGTGCGTGCAGCCTAAGACTTCCTGGTTCCAGGACCACGTGGTGTGCCCCCCCTGCAACCTGCCTCTTGACCTTGCAATGGAAGGGGGAGGAGGACCCCAGGAACTAAACCAACTCTGGGCAATAATCACGCCCATACCAGGAAAGCATCCATGCCTGTAATGCCTTATTATTGTTATATAACTATATATAACCCACCCTGGGACCATTGAGTCTTTCCAGGAGTATCAGTCAATTAGCAGCGTGAGATACACATCTGCTGAGATACATCGCAAGATGTCTGCCTGCACCAGCAGCCTGCCTGCATAGCCTCACGATGACCAAGGCTGAAAGTACGCAGACTGTCGAAAAGCCAGGAACATGTTAGAAACCGTCTGCACCTCCTCTTCTTTGCCCAGGAGCCTGGGGTGGAGCAGTCTCAGCTACAGCCGCAGCAACTGCCATAGCAGCAGCAGCAGCCAGCGGCCAGACCAGACAGAAACCCTGTAAGTGTTCTGTGTACTTCCAATTTATTGATAACCCTGCAAGACGGTGTCCTGGCATGGGTGTGATTAACACCCTAGAGTTGGTTCAGTCCCTGGACTCTCTCCTCCCCCTTCTGTTCAAGGTCCAGAAGGGGTTGAGGGGCAGAGGCACACCACATGGCCCCGGGACCAGGGGAAACCTCGAGCTGCACATATGCGTGGGACTATTTTGAACCAATTGGTCAGTTAGAGAATGCTGAATACCTATTGGTCAGTTTCACGCGCCCCTAGGGTATTTAGGCAAGGGCCAGCGGCCATTAGGAGTTCTTCTTCTTTATCATCCTTCTTCGTCTCCCCGTCGTGCTGTGAGGAGTTCCAGCCACGTGCATGCAGCAAAGGCAGCAGCAAGCATTGCAGCTTATAGCCAAGGTGGCAAGGCAAAACCCCTTTTCTCCTTCTCTCTCTATCCGGGAATAAGTCGGTCCTTCTTTCTTCCCCTCTGTCTTGGGAAGAAGCATTGTTTTTCCCTCATGCCCCCGTGGGTTTTATAGGCGTGACTGGGGTCTGTTTATATGTAAGCTCTCTGTTCCCTAAATTCTGACTGTTAAACTGTTTATCTGGCGTTTTAAGCAACTCGTGCATTTGTTTCCCTGCCAACTGCATACCTAAAGAACCTGGGGGGCTCCAGGAACCCCCTCCGCGTATATCGACATTAATTAAATTGATATCTCTCGACAGACGGGAAAGTAGTATTTGTGAGTAAACTTGCTCCAGGTTCTGCTCTAAGCGGAAAGGGGCCTGAGTTCCATCTAATGGCCAAGCAGTACTATTGACTGCAAGATATCTTCCAGACTGCAGCAGAGTTAAAAATTTAATTGATTTTTAATGCATATTACTTCTAGATCTAGATATTATTTATGTAATTGTTCCATAAATGCTACAATCAAACCTGTTGAATATTAAAATAAGTGGTCTGGGGTGGAAAAGTTTGGATATCGAAAATTAATAAACAATATTAATTTCAGAAAACCATATTACATTAATTAATCATAACCACCTCGATAACAATGCCCACTGTTTTTCTACTAGCCTTTGTCCAAGTAGTAACCATGTCTTTCGGTAACCTCTCTGTCCTCTTGCTTTCCCCTGTTAGAGAGCAGGCCAGCCTCTCCTCCTCGCAGCCATGGCCCAGGTTCTGTCTGTTTGTAGCGTGATTTCCGTGGCACTCCCTCCCCCTCCTACATCAGCAACCTGAGCTTGCTGCCCCTCCTCCTTTCTTCAGGAGCACCCGAGCTGGTAGCCCCTTTTTGCCTGAAAAGAAGGGAAAGAAAACCCAAAACAAGTGCCCAGAGCTGAGCTGGTCGATGCTTCCTCCTCTCCTCGCAGCCATACACTGGGTTGGAACTCCCAACCTCCTGTTATCAAGACAAATATACCTACCATGAAGAGAAAGTAAAATATCAAACCTGTCACTATTTAAAATGTCACTGAAATTAACTGAATTATATACCTGTGAATTGGATCTCTAATGATTTGCTAATGATGCATCTCTGTGTACTTTATTGTTGTATAGAGATTTTTTCTGGTTGGTGGTCTTAAAACACAAGCATGCATATGAGGTAGGTTTAAGTATATCCACTTCGAATCTACAAATCTAGATCTTCTTAAGACTCTAAGAGAAAGAACTCTCTCTATCAGCACCTTTTAGAAAATTATATTTAGATGTTTTCCTCACTGAGTGAATATGTCCTTGAGAAACCCAGAGAACTGCATTTGCACAGTTTGTGCTGCAGTAATGTAAATTCATCTTATTACCGCTTCTTGAATATTAGCTGCATATGCTTACAATCATTTTCTAGCTCAATTACTATGTGAATTACCATGAAATAAGAGGGTTTAAGATGACAACAGCACAGCACTGTGTGTGTATATTGTTTCTACTCCTTTCTCTTTCTCTGTAGCACTTCAGAATATTCTCTCACCTTATTTAGAACTTAAAAATAGAACTTTGTGCTTATGGCTACAATTACAGGAAATTTACATGTGCTATGGAATGAAATCAAAGCAGTTAGCAACATACTCCAAAATCTCATTGAGAAGTACTATTCAGGTTGGTTACCAAAGAAAATATTTAGTTACAATGGAAGACAGGTCAGATCCTGTCAGAGTTATAGGAGAAGGTAAAGAAAATAAAATAAGGGCCTATGAAATCTGCATTTAAAAGAGACATCATGAATCACATCCTTACGGACCTCCTCGCTGAGCAGTGGTGTGGATTCTTGACACTGCACAACTGGAGCTGTGCTTTGTGGTGTCAATCAGACTGCAGGGAGGAACAATGTGGACAGGCAGCTTTTGTTCCCTTTAGATCTACAGAAGAAGTTTTGCCTATGTTACCCCATTTTACGCTACAAATTAGATAGTAACATGTCTTGTGTATAATCATAGGAAGGTGCATGACTGCCAGCTGCCCATTGTGCCGTGGTTCAGAAGTGCTAGCCTGGTCCTGGATGGAAGGGTTTTTCACCTTGCCAGGAATGTACAACTCTCATTGACAGTAAAAACACCAAGTCCATCTGTTACAGAGCGGAAACTTACACTTCTCTGACATCTGTTCAAAGGATATCAGAAAATGCTGTCTGCTACATATTAAGAATGATAATCGGAAGATTACATCTTGTAATGATTTATTTTCATTTATTGAGCATATTTCATCAGCAGAAACATTAAAAACCTCATGTTCAGCAGATGGCTTGTCAGATTTGTGCTCTGCTCTCAAGATGTGGCTGTGCTAATGCTGCTAAGAGGGTAAATGCTTTGCCATTCTTTGATATTCCTTGAACAAAGGAAATTCCATCTAAACAGAGGAGGAGCTCCTTTACTTTGAGAGTGGTAGAACACTGGAACAGACTGCCCAGGTAGGTGGAGGAGTCTCCATCTCTGGAGGTATTCAGAATCTGCCTGGATGTCATCAAGACAACTGTATTGACAGCAGATTTAAGTTTGGTCTAGAAGGCACTGTACTGTCTGGGAAAAAAAAAAATTAGCATCACTAGTTTCCAGTTCAGTCCCAGGGCTTAGACCACCTCTTATCCCGTATGTGAAATCATCATAATCCTCTTCATATCCTTAGTTTTCATCATAATTTCACAGCTACCTGTAGACTCAGTAAGAATTTGACAAAACGGACTTTTTTTTTTTTTTTTTCTCATAACATACTGACACAAGAAGCATACAATCGTCTACTTCACATTACACCTCAAATAAATCAGTCAGAGGTAATAATGGAACCCACAAAGTCTGTTGTGGCACCCACAACACCAAGTTTTCATATCATTACCTCACAGAACAATCCCCTTGAAATTCTTTCCTGGTTTTCATCCAACAACCCTGTATACATGCACACATTTGCTCATTAAATTAGAAAAGCTTAAGTATATCTGACACTTTCCTCTTCTTGTCCTGTCTTTATAACACGACATTTTAGGTCAACAGGTATCTTTATGTGAAGTTTTCAGATTAAATTCTTTCAGCTTGATGGAATTCAAATAGTCTAGATTTTGGGAGATTTTTCCTTAGTGGGAAGGATCCCAGACCAAAATGCTTGACTCAAACTATTTTTCTTCTGTAAATGAATTTTTCAACCTTTTTGGTTTTCACCTGCTGAAAACTTCATGTTTTCAGCATACTGTTCTGAAGTAAGATAAAAATAATTTAACAGTTTCAAAATTTCCAACAAAATGGATATTCTATTTTCATCATAACTCCAGTTTGAACTTGATCTTCCCACTGCTGACAATATATTCTCAATTGTGTCAGGCTCTCAAATCATAATTCAGTCACAGTTCATAAACTGGAATCTCTGTCTGAAGAGTGAAGTGATGAGAGATGTTGAAGAGGCATGTGCTCTAAAGTCAAGAGGGTTCCACTGTGCAATCTCTGAGCAAAAAAATCATCCCGTCTCAAACTAACAGGCCAACAGGTGCTTCATATATACACAAAAACATATTTGTAGGTCTAAACTTTTCACAAATTGCTTACAAAGTAAATTTTTAGATAAACCATGACTTAAGCTGTTACCAAACACGTTGTTTCATCACACAGAAAACAGACCACCTCTTATCTTTTCAAGCTGCTGTCAATGACAGACTTTATTTTTTCTTTTATTTTTCTTGTTTGCTATAAGAAGCAAAATATTTTCAGAAAGAAAATTATTTTGCTAAAACTGGAACTGTGCTACTAGAAAGTGCTGTGTAAACTAAAGTCTGTCATTGACAGCAGCTTGAAAAGATTCTTTTTTTACACAGGAATACCAGTACCATAGCTCAGTGTTTTGTTTTTATTTTTCAGTCAAGGATCTCCCCAATTTATTTTTTTTCAAAATCCATCAGTGTATGATACAAGAAAGCAGCAATCTGATGGTGGTATTATTAATGTATTATTAATTGTATTATAATAACCATTTTACATCCCAAGGTGAAACAAACTCTAGTCCCAAGGATCCAAATAACAGAAGCTCTCAGTAGGTCCATAATATTATAACTGCAAGTTCTATTATAAATTCCGAGTATTGCAAGACTTATATTATTTTTTTCTTCTTTGCTTTCTGTCACAGGCTAAGACTAATTCCTCTACAGACCTCAGACCTTGAGAAGTGCTGAATTCATATCATTCATTGCACTCAGTGATCACTGTGAATACCTAAACTCACTCATGACCTGTCTGATACAGAGGAAACACTGACATATATTTAATAAAAATCCAGCTTTGAAATTTCACATGGGTCCTGGAGAATTCTGATGGATCACCACACCTTTCTAAGAAGACATTATAAACCTTAATAAGAAGAGAATAATCAACTGCCTTTTGAGGTGGAGTGACCACTACATTCAAGAAGACAGACTGTGTTTTTTCTACATGGCTGTCTCTGACAACTATTGTACCTTAGCACAATATACCCAAATCGATGTCCAGATAGGAGAACAGCAAAAGAAGGAAAAAACCAAACCCAAACCCAAAAACCCACAAAACAAATATTTTGTTTCTTATTCAGAGAAGCAGCTACAGCTGAAGAAGTCATTACTCCAAAATTGAATGCAACCAAGTAAATAACATTCCTATTCCCTCTTCTTCCAAGGAAAGAATGCCTCTTATAATAACCTGTGTCTTTGAGATAAATGAATGCACTGAAGCTCTTAACTACTCTTTGATGGACTACAAATGGACACAATGCAGAGCATTATTAGAATAGTAATGATGTATCCTTATTTCTTCAAATGTATGCTGTTGTAAAGGCTTCAAGACCATAGATTAAATAGCTAATGGGGTCATGAATCTTAATAGCTTCTAAATCAGAGAGCTTTGCAACTTACATGATCTGACTGGAATGTATATGAAATGCATAAATATTAATAGATCTGGCAAAGGCTCAGAAGAGAAAGTGTCTAAAATTTCACAGTGGGAAGACTGGAGTTGGAGGCTGCTGTGTACAAGTCAACTGAGAGACTCCTATCTGAAAATGAACTGTCAGCATGTGTGTTAATACTGATTTCCTGAAGTGCTATGTAACATTCTGACCTGCCCTGGTACATAAGCCCTATATACATTGATGTAGGTTATATGATATGATGAATATACACAGGTCAATTGTCAGTGCTGCAGAAATGAAAAATATTGTACTCCAATATTGTGTTTATTCTGCTAAGACAACTTGCTTGTAGGAACCATTGTTAAGTTCATTGCTTTGACTGCATCAGAACAGATTTTTTTTTTTTAAATACAGTCTTCAAAAGTAAATGGCAGAAGCAAAGCTTTCCCCTCATGTGCCCTTCTTACCTCCTAAATTCTTCTTTTTCCCAGGAACTTCTCTGAAATCAAAGTTCTGTATGAAAATCATTGCAACAAGAAGAGAATATGAATTAAACTAATCAAATTAAAATAATCAATTTGTGTCAAATTTTTCTCACATTAGAAAGCAAAACAAAACAAAACAAACAAGAACCCAAAGCAAACCCCAAAAACAAAACCAGGAAAAGCTGATGTATTTCTCCAGAACAGCATAATTTTGGCAAAACAACATATTCTAAATATTCTAAATTAGTAACTTCCTGACTCTATTCTGGTGTTGGTTTTTGGTTTGTGGCTTGGTTTTTTTAATTGCTACCAAGTTCTTGTCCATGTTTACAAGAACAGAACTAAAGTGACACCTACTTTTACTGGTGCCTAAGTGCCTTGGCCCAGCTATGAATAACAGCATTTCTGTTGTGACCAGTCTCTCTGAGGTTACAAACAGGTAAAGCAAAAAAAGCCAACCTCTGTTTTCCACCATAAAAATCAGAAATTCAGACAAAATATCCAGAAACTATGATGAATTACTGAATGAAGACAGAAGTCCTTTAGACATTGAGAAATCAATGGTAAGTTGTATCAGAAAAATGCTAAATTAAAAAGTTTCCAAAAGAAATTTATTATCTTCCATGGCACCTTAGGAATCTTCACAAAGGTAGCAAATTGAGATGCTCCACTGATGAAATATATACATAAGAACCACACAGTGAGTCTTGTTAAGTGTATTCAAAGATTTAATTTTTTTTTTTCCAAATGTTCAAAATATGTGATGAGGCACAGTGTAGTCATAGCAGAAGCAGAAGGTGAATACTGTCATCACTTTAGTATCATGCTTCAAAAAGCACAATGAAAATTTTTCACTTCAGAGAAATTACCAGTGGTGGACACAAGTAGACAGTCAAGATATTCTTCCTGGTAGATCCGATCCTAGTCTTTTATGACTGGAAATTATATTATTATATCGATAGAATTGTAGGATGGTCTGGGTTGGAAGGCACCTCAGAAGGTGTTCAACACCCCCTGCAGTTAGCAAGGACACCCTCAACTAGATCAGGTTGCCCAGAGCCCTGTCAAGCGTCACCTTGAATATTTCCAGGGCTGGGGCCCCAACCACCTCCCTGGGCAACTCGTTCCAGTGTTCTACCACCCTCGTAGTAAAGAACCTGTTCTTAATATCCAATTTAAATCTAGTCTTCTCTATTTTGAAGCCATTGTTCCTTACTCTATCACCACAGGCTATTGTAAACAGTCTCTCTCCAGCCTTCTCATACATCCCCTTCAGGTACTGGAAGTTTGCTATTAGATCTCCCTGGAGCCTACTCTTCTCCAGGCTGAACAACAACCCCAGCTCTCTAAGCCTGTCTTTGTAGCAGGGGTACTACATTTCATACTTCCTTTGACTATTCACTCACCTTCTCTTCCAAAAAATTTCACTACCCAAATCTTCTTTTGCAAATATTTTTGCTATCTGTATCTCTTTTTTCTTGAAGTCCTTAATTTCATTCCTGAGAAGTATTCGCATTACATACTATTTTTTCACAGCTATTGAGAAAGAAGATCTGTCAAGGAACAACCAAGTATTTTTAAACTAACTCAGGAAGCTGTATGCAAATATTACTATGCCTAAGGTTGTCTGTTGTTGGCTTTTTGTATGTGTGTGTGGCTTTGGGGTTTTAAGATGTAAAAATTCATATTTAGATTGAATTTTTTTTTAAATCCAAACCATTATGAATCTCTACAACTGGTGTTTATTTGTGTAAATAACAAATTGATTCTTCTGTACGAATTCTTGTGAAGTTATTCTCAAGCATCCACTTACATTAACATGTCAAGCACTTTTCCCTCAAAAGATTTTAATCTTCAGTTTGAATGAATTTGATGAATCAAGGATGCATGGGTCACCTGGTGAAATAAAACTCAAAGAATTATCACATCCATCAAGAACTGTTATCCTGTTTTAAAAGTATTTATGATTTTTTTATTGTGCTTGAAGATAGTGTTCTTTCCAATGTACTGTGATTAAAAGACATAGGTTATTGAAACACTCTTTGCAGTAGAATATACAAAGGAATAAATGAATAAACAATGTCATACATATTTAAAGTATTGCAGTATCCAATGTTAAATAAAATGTATATTTTCCCCTCCTTTTTTTTTCTTTCTTTTTGAGACTTCTTTTAACATTAAACGAAAATCCTACTTAAGTTTTCATTCAGCTTTTAATTGTTTCGTCAAGGTAATTGTGGGTATTTTGTTAGCACTGGCCCAAAACTATCTTTTATGCTTCTGTGGCATTGAAAGACATGGGATCATAATCTCCAGTGATGCTGGCAGTTATCTCTATAATGGATGTTCTTATGACTAGTATTTTTTGGCTTTAACTAGTGTTGATTCAGTCCATGTACTGCTCTCTGCTTCAGAGAAGAGGAAGCTCCATGGGGAGCTCTGGGCATTATTGTCTGCTTGGCAGATTCTAAACATTCCTGCAAGAGCAAACTTGTATCTTTATTCTAGGAGTTGAGACTGTGGAAGAAAGCACATATTGATTATCCCCCAATGCACTAAATCAGATAGACTTATTACCTAAGGACTGACAATGTCATTCAAATCCTCACCACCAAATACCGTTAAATCTGTTTGATTAAGTAAACATCCTCTTGGCACTGGGTGATCTCATGGAAAACCTTTCAGACTTTGAACTGAGGCAGATCATAGTCAGAACTTTCATAACTTTCAGCTCTTCACATTCAAACCTAATTTTCTGTTTTAATTTTAAAGTGCATGTGAGAAACTTATGCATTTGACTATGCTTGCAAATACACAGCAAAATAAATTTTATGCTAATGGTTTCTTTGGCATTATGGCTTCAATGTCAATTTAACAGAGGCATTAATGAAGCTTCCATGCTTCAAGCTTAAAAGACAAGAAAAGCAATAAAATTTGAAATATCATTAATTGTGAACTTGGATCTCCAGATCAGATTGATGTATTAATCCAATGTATTCCTTCTTCTCCAACCGCCTTCTCAGCCTTTCTCTTATATGAAGAGCACCAATTGAGAACCACTTAAACTTTACCAACATTTGTTTGTACTAGATACAATTTTATGGAGAGGCTTCCAGTGGCTGGAAATTGATTTGATTTTTAAGTTCCAGATTTGGTTCTACATCAAAGCACTGTGTTTGTAACAGCATGTAGTTTGTAACAGCATGTCTGGTTTTTATTTTTTTGGTCAGATTAGCTTATTCCTACTAATTACTACTTAGCTATCAATAGGCTTAAGAAGAACCAAATCTATGGATAAGGAAAAAAAGTGGAAACAAAACAAAACCCAACCTGTTAAAAGTCTCCCATCCTTAGAAAAGCCAGTAATTTACCCTGAAAACTAATGCCAAAAGCAAAGGCAACAGACAGAATTTTCTTTTGTTCAAAGTGAATCGGTAACAAGAAAAACAAAAAAGTATTGTGTTGCAGCAAAAAGAGGGTTTATGTTATAGCAAGGAAGAGAGCTTCAGAATTAAAGATCCAGTTTTACATTCGATCATACAGCTTCTCAGCAAATATGCTTTGCTAATCCCTGGATTCTGAACGACCCTTTTCCTGAACTACCAGATATGATTAGCCAAATAAAAATCTTTGCCATCCTCTTTTTCTAATCTTCAGTTACATTTCTTTAAACATAAAATCATGGAATGCAACAGGTGAAGGAAAATCTAGACCTGACCTAGCTCAAAATTTCATTAGAAAACCTTCTACAGATAAAGTGAATCAAGCAGTGGATAAATTTTCCTTAGAAACTCCAATGTCATATCAGTATTAAGGAAGAAGAAGGAGTATAGAAGTTTATAATCTATATCCTGTTGAGTTGAGTAACCTATGATGCTTCAGGACCAGAGACAACAGATGTATTCAAGCCTCTTCACACTAACAGTAATCTAAGTGAACATAACTGAACCACTGGATATTTCTGACACATAATTTAAGAGGAAAAAGACAATAAATTACCTCCATCATCTTGCTTATAGAAGCAGCTATAGAGAGGAATTGCTGCTCTTAAAAATGATCACAAAGCCTGGACATATGTGCCTCACCTTCACTGTTGTCCTCGCTACCAGATGCACATGAACTGCAGACAGATGTGAGTGCACACAGTGTGCCAAGCAGGCACAGGAATTGTATATAAGAGTCAGGCCTATTCTACACACCACAGTTATTGCACATTTTCCTTCTACATCTACTTAGAGTGCAATTCCATACAAGGAGATTAAATAGCTTTATATATATATATATATATATAAAGTATTATCAGCTTAGGCACCAAGGAACTGACTGTGTCTGTAATAAGCACATATATGTGGGAACAAGATTTCTTAGTAGTCATTGCAGTTCACAGAATATCCTAGACCCTACACAGAGCCTGACTATGCACTATCATCTTTCCTGAAAGGCAATCATAATAGCAAGAAAAAATGAATAAATGCTAAGAATAATAACTGTTTCTAGAAAGAAACCTGCCAAGTTTGTGTCAGGCTTGTGTTTGTCAATGTTCAGCAGTTTCTGGACAAGCATTGGTTTATTAATGAAGGCATTTGCAAAAATTGTTAAATAAAAAGCTGATTCAAAGTGACCTTGGTTTAATACACTTTTTTTTTTTTTTTTCAAAAACTGATTGTGGAAGGGTCAACACTTTTTAGATTAAAAAAAAGCAAAACAAAAACAAAACACAAAACCCAACCTTTTTAAGAGAACTTTTATTGAAAGCTGTAGTTTGCAGCCAATTTCCTTCTTTTGCTTAGAGCTGCTAGACAGAGGAACACTGTAACCTAGGTGACCATATCAGCCATCAAAGTGAAAAACTTGTGTACTCTCTGTAGACTAAAATTTGTACTGCTAGATAGTAATAGAAATTGTGATAGTTTACTGCTCTTGACTTTTGTACCTAAAAGAGAAATTATCTGAATTGTTGTCCTGTGACAGAACTGAATTTGTAGAGTGTGAGAACGCACTGCAGAAAAGTTAAAACTCAGTCTGAGTTTAAAATGATTTTTGTCATGAAACTTAGGGTAACATGTGGGTTCCTACTCCAAATAGATGGCAAATGTGAGCAGTGATTGTATGATGAACGATCCTGTGGAAATCCCTGGACTTAAACAAGATGGAGCAGAATCATAGAATCATAGAATGGTTTAAGTTGGAAGGGACCTCAAAGATCATCCAGTTTCAACACCCTGCCATAGGCAGGGACTGGAACAGGTCACTCAAGGCCTCATCCAGCCTGGCACTAGAACACCTCCAGGGAGGGAGCAGCCACAACCTCCCTTGGCAACACATTCCAGTGTCTCACCAGCCTCACTAAAAAACTTCCTCCTAACGTCCTGTTTAAATCTTCCCTCTTCCAGTTTAAACCCATTACCCCTTGTCCTGTCATTACAAGACGTTGTGAATAGTCCCTCCCCAGCCCTCCTGCAGGACCCTTCAGATACTGGAAGGCTACTACAAGGTCTCCTTGAAGGCTACTACAAGCCTCTTTTCCAGGCTGAAGAGCCCCAACTCTTTCGGCCTGTCCTCATAGCAGAGCTGATCTAACCCTCTGTGCATCTTCATGGCCCTCTTCTAGACTCGCTCCGACATTTCCATGTCCTTCTTGTGTTGGGGGCTCCAGAACTGCACAGTACTCCAGGTGGGGTCTGACAAGAGCAGAGTAAAGAGGGAGAATGCCCTTCCCTGCCCTGCTGGTCATGCTGCTGTTAATGCAGCCCAGGACATGGTTGCTGTCTGGGCTGCATGTGCACACTGTTGCTCATGTTGAGCTTTTCATCAACACAGACCTCCAGGTCCTTTTCCTCAGGGCTGCTTTCCAGCCACTCACCACCCAGCCTGGATTTGTGCTTGGGATTGTGCTGACTCAAGTGCAGGACCTTACACTTGGCGTTGTTGAATTTCATGAGGTTGGCCTGGGCCTACCCCTCCAGCCTGTCCAGGTCTCTCTGGATGGATCCCTGCCCTCTAGTAAGTCGACTGTGCCACACAGCTTGGTGTCATCTGCAAACTTGCTGAGGGTGCACTCGATTCCTCTGTCCATGTTGCTGACAAAGATGTTAAACAGCACTGGTCCCAGCACTGACCCCTGAGGGACACCACTTGTCTTTTTGTTTATTGGAGTTAATATTATTGAAATAGCTACCAATGCTGTTTTTGATGCTTTTAATAAGTCAGAAAATATTAATAATCAAATGAGCTATTCAACCACTACCAAGGGGGAAGATGGCTCTCAGGAGATTAGGAAAGCTTTTAGGAGAGTTTTGTTTGACCAGATACCAACAGACCAGTAAGAAGAGGAAGAGGAGAAGTATGACATCCAGGGCTCCAGTGATGCCCTCAGAGAGGTCAAGGAAGTTAGAAAGGAATATTCAAGAGAATCAGGAGAGCCAACCCTAAGCTGGCTGTTGAGATGCTGCACTATTGGTGCAAATGCCCTACAGGTAGGAGACAAGTCTGCAAAGCAGCTAGGCCCACTCACAGAGGAGAGTGGAATGGACAAACACCTGGCAACCAATCTTGGTGTGGTTAGCTTGTGGGCATGCTTTTTGCTGGCTGTGGGTATGAGATACACCTCCTGAGATTACTTGCCATGGGTAGTTAGGAAAAGGAACACATCTGAGCAGGGATTTAAGCTTCTGAAGGAGTTTGCTGTGAAGGACGTGCTTTATGGAGATCACGCCATACATAAGCCTGATAACATTCCTCTTGGAACAGGTCTCATGAAGAAAATTGTTAAGCTTGCTTCTTCATCCTATGCTAACATCTTGGCTAGCAAGTTTCTATCAAAGGGTGATAATGGAAGGCTGTGCACTGTTTGTGAGTTCACTGTCCAGCTGAGGCAGATAGAGGACAGCTTGTTGTATTCTACTCAAGTCTCTGCCATACAAACTATGACTACAGAAATAAAAGGTATGACTACAAATCTAGTGGCTGGCCTGAGAGAACTGAAGGAGGAACTCAAATTTAAGCTCGCAGCAGGCAGCAGAGCAGCCATTTTGAAGCGGCAACGGCGACCTGAGCACTTTCAGCACCTACAATAGGTCCGGTAGCCTGAGCAGACTTCCTGCTTAAGCCCTGCCAGCAGTGCCTGCTGAGAATTAAAAAAAAAAAAAAACACCCAACCAAACCAACAAGAAACAAACACCGATGCTTAAGCCATGATTGCAACCCGGTCTAATACCAGGTCTAGGAGAACTGTAGGCACCC
>VWZI01013027.1:199820-299829 GCA_013396835.1 Psilopogon haemacephalus | reverse complement strand
AAAGGAGTTGTTGATAGACCAGAAAGGTGTGCTTCCATTCAGTGAGACCTGGATGGGCTGGAGAATTGGATGGAGGGGAATGTAATGAGGTTCAACAAGGGCAATTGTAGGGTCATGAACCTAGGAAGGAATAAGCCCATGTACAGATTAGGGGTTGACTTGCTGGAAAGTAGCTCTGTGGAGAAGCACCTAGGAGTCCTGATGGATAACAACCATAAATCAGCAATGTGCTGTTGTGGCCAAGAAGGCCAATGCTATGTTGGGGTCTATTAAGAAGTGTGTGGCTAGCAGGTTGAGAGCGGTCTTCTGCCCTTCTACTGTACTGTGGTGAGGCCACATCTGGAGTACTGTGTCCTGTTCTGGGCTTCCCAGTTCTAGAGAGACAAGGAGCTTTGAGTGGTGGATTAAGTAATCTCCAGTGGTCCTTGTACCTCAACTATGCTGTGATTCTATGATTCTTCACCAAATAATCTGTAGACCTGTTTCCTGTAAGTGAGTGATACAAGGAATTAGAAGTTTGTATTAAGAAAAAATAAAATGTTTTAAAATGTGCTACATCAGTGAACCTGGCACTGATGGAGGTCAGCCTGTAGTTCACAGGATCAGAGGATGTTAGGGACCTCTGGAAGGGACCTCTGAAGATCATCGAGTCCAACTCTTGTGCCAGAGCAGGACTATAAACTAGTGCAGGTCACACAGGAACACATCCATACAGGTCTTGAAAGTCTTCAGAGAAGGAAGCTCCAAAATCTCTCTAGGGTTGAATATGAAAATAACAGAGAATAATTTAAAATTAAATCACATTTAAATTTTTTTCCGTTTAAATATTTGAGGACACTTCAGAGCTGTTGACAATATGTGCATGGATTTCAGAAATTAGATGTTGTCGCTTGCATAGGTAATTATTATCTTGTTGCGAAGACTAGCAAGAGAACAAGAAAAAGCAAGTGGCTTTTGATAGATGTTTAAATACTGTTTAAAGGATGTTTTATCTGAGATAAGATTTTTTTGTAAACAGAAAAATTAAAAAATAGAACTTTCTAATGGCTGACTCCTAATCTTAAATATAAAGTCTGAGTTAAAATTTGAAAATTCTGTTTTGTAAGAGCTTTTGAGAATGCATCTGGTCTCCAGCTACTGTCCGAAGATCAGAAATATTAATGTCATTTTGTGTTCTTATACTTCTGTGTTTTAGTGATGGGATTTGAGTTAGCAGGTACAAGTTGCAGTTGCACAAGGAGTTATAACCTTGCCCTCTATTCTCTGACCTTCATCAGAAAGTGATAGCTGTGTTTTTAATAGAGATGCTGTCTTCAGATTAACCGGCCAACTGGTTCATTATTGATGAGGGCTTTTGTGATTGACGAAGTTGTGTAAGAGGTGAGAGTAGCAGTTTAAGAAGGTTGATTTGACTCAGATGTCCCCATTTCTTTGTTGCTTCTTAGTTTTCACATTTTTGTATGATTTCAACACTGAATGCATGTACTTCCTACACTCAAATACAGCATTGTAGAATAAAATTTGTAATTGTTATGGGTTAGGTGATCTAGCTGATGTGCCCTCAGAGGTGCCAGATATGTTCTTTCAAATTGCTGTCACGTTGTTAGCCTAAGGCTTGGTAAACTTCGGAATATTGCTTGATGTTTCATGAGATAATTCTTAACAACAGTTCCTGATGCCTTTCTGTTCCATTAGCTCTTAGCCATCTGTTGCTTTGATTATGCTAGCATAGAGAATAAGTGTTTTGGCAAGCTATTTAGCTGTGTTGAAAAATCTTGTTTCTTTGGTTTCTAGTATTTTATTGCTGCTGGGTTTTCCCCCCTAAACTTTTGTAGAGCAATGCCTCTTGTTATTTACTTCGTATTTTTCTAAGAAACAAAAGTCTGACCTAGTCTGAGGACATGTTGAGGTTTGTGACTCTGCTTTACATCTGTTTTCCGTTCCTGTGAAAATCTTTCTACCAAAAGAAGTTACGTATTCTAAACATGGGCTGACAGAAGGTAAGCATTTTAACCTAGCCATATTTGAATGTTTAGCTTTGGAACTCTCGCCTCTTAAGGTTTAAAAATGTGCTTTCTTAGAGTCAAAACAATGTGTTATGTCAATTCTACCTTCCACAGGAAATTATAACATTTTAACATCTCACTGCTCCCAACACTGCAAAGGTCAAAACAAGAGAAACTGGAAGATCATTAGAAAGAAGTCTGTATTCTCAGGCTTTACATTGTCAAATTGACCTTTTCATGTATTGCTCAGATTTTAGATGAACAGAGGAAAAGACAGATGGGGTGATAATGAATATAGAGACATAATTCTCAAAGTAGTTTCATTTTTAGGAGTTGTGATATACCAATTAGATTTTTTAATGTATGGACTTTTGTAAATGAAATAATAAAACCCTGGTTTTAGACTGCAGATGAATTTAATTTGCATTTAATTTCTACTTTTAGTTTTCTGTTTTTTTTCCTGCTGATAAAATAGCTGAGTGATACTGCAAAGCAAGAATTCCAGCACTTCATAGTAAATTATTAATTCTGATCAACAGGTCATTTTTGTTGCCTGTGACTAAGCTGTCTGACTTTCCTTCACTGCTTACCTGCTTGAACTCTTTAAATTGAACTTTTCTTGGTGTAACTTCTCACTTGTTTTACTTTTAATGTCTTCAAGAGATGACTAAGAACTACTTTTAATTGTTAGCTGCAAGTGCTTGCAAACCCCTTCTCAGTCATTTCATCTTCAAGTAGCAGTACATGTCATTAGGTGTAGTAGTGTTTTCTGTGCAAAAATTGTTTGAAGGAGGGGAGAAGGAATAAGTTGTTTAGTGGGGAGAAGGAGTAAGTACTGTAAATGAAGATCTGATGATAATTTCAGCCTTGTAAAGGGGTCTTTCTTTTGATTATTTAACTGACCTTGTAAAGCTGTACAGTGTTTGAAATAGCAGCTGCTATCTTACATATCCAATATGAGCTGTGAACCAAATGTAGAAAAGTAATGGAAGTAGTTCTCAATGTAGTAAATCTACAATCGAATGATTAATACTAAATGCCAGTCAAAGATACTCAGAAGTATTCTGGAAACTACTTTTGCCTTTACTCTGGAAGGATTGCAATAACCTTTTGTATTTCCTGTCAGAATATGTTACTTTACAAGTTTTGTTATTTTGACGAGTGGCCTATTGTATTTTAATGCTGAATATTTCAGATGGCTAGGAAATGTGGCTTTGTCAAATATTATTCATGTTATTTCTTGCTTGCCATGTTGTCAGACCACTCTGTTGAAGTGATAACTGGACTAATTCGTAATTATGGATCCTTTTTCAACTAACCAACACATGTCCTTTTTTTTTTTTTTACTATGTTGTGCTTTTAGTGCTCATGTATGTGACATAGTAAATATTTTACCACATAAGAGATAAGGATGTGGCAGCACACGGAAATCACAGCTGTTGAGTAATATGTATGTATACACATATATCTGTATCTACAGTGGACTCTGTGTTTTTTTCCTCCCACAACCTTTCCTGAACAGGATCATCTGTTCCCTACATACTGATGAAGATTTTCAGAGTTACTATTCCAATTTAAGTAAGCAAAACAGGAATGTTCTTGTGTACCTTAGTAGCAATGGAATATAATTTCTAAGTGAGGGACTAGTCCAGGTTTGATTTCTCCATATGTGGTGCTTCTAAACCGTCATGCAAAAGAACATTTAATCAGAGAGCTGTTCCAACTATGTGGTACGGGCACATATGAAATTTAATTACATGACAATTGCTAGCTAAGTAATTTATAACACTACTTCTTTATGAAAGTAGTTGTAATTGTCACAAGTAGTATTGACCATAAATATCTTTGGTAATTAGCACATCTTCATTTGAAAAGGAACTTGATGGTCCATACTGGTGAAAACCCTGCTTCTTGGGGTCATATGGACAGATTTGTACTAGATAAAGAAATAATTATGTGGAGTTCCCTAAGACAGCACTGATTGGAGAAAGTTGATTCCCATGGTGAATCCCATACTCTGAGAAAGCAGAGTGTGAGTTTGGAAGCTGTTTTTGTAGCACTTGAGCCAATTAGTTTTGCTGTCACTCAGATTCTTATTTTTTGGTTCAGCCTTATGCTGGGATTCTTCCTCTCCCCAAATTAGCTCAGTGTCATAACTACATGCCCTTGTGAGGAACAAGCTTGCTCATCCAAGCTGCATTTCTAATTATGAAATAGAATCTTGCTCTTTATTTAGTCATGCTTTCAGAGATTGTTCTGACAATATTAGCGGCAATCATAAAATGAAAGACTACAGTGTTGGACATCATAAAATAGTTGCAGTTGATATAAAAAGGTCTTGGTTGCATCCTAGGAGATATTTTCGATTGTAAATGTAATACGTATTTATTTTAAGTCTCTATCTAGTCTTCACAGAGTTATCTTTGTGGGAACATGAGCGAACAAATGGGTTTCAGCTCTGCTGAGTCTAGTTGAGAGGCATCCCTGACCACAGTGATGAGGTTGGAGTAGTTGATTTCTAAAGTCTTTTCCAACCTAAGCCATTCTATGATTCTGCAGAATGACTGTAAATGTAATGAGGGACTGGAAAACATTTTTTGGGTTATTGAGCCTTGTGGCTTACTCTTGAAAACAACCACATGTTTATAAATCTGAAAAAAACATTCATATTTAATGACTGCGTGGCACTTGCCATTCTTCTTGTTTTTGCTGGTATACAAAAACAAATGGGCGGGGATAAAATGAATTTTAAATTTTATTAGTAAAATGATAGACAAAATGAGCAAATGTGTTTGGCGTGAACAAGTCTGCATAGTTGCTACTGAACGAGTAGCAAAATGAGTTGCTAGAACATAAATTGGAACATCCATGCCTTTTTTCAAGTGGTGGCTAGTGTCACCTGTCTGACCAAGTTATTTAATATGTTATGTGATGGATGCTGAAAAACAGGTGTTTTTATATATCTGTGAGAGTTGCTTTCATGGTAGAACTTGCTTTTGAGCAGGAAAACAGATGTTTTTAGATATCTGTGAGAGTTGCTGTCATGGTAGAACTTGCTTNCTTTTTTTTTTTTTTTTTTTTTTTTTTTTTTTTTTTTTTTGTAATTTTTTCATATGTTGAACTGATGATTCACTGTCTTCCTACACTTAAATTTGTGGAATTTAGTTTCTATATATCTATAACATACTATGTTGTGACATGCCATATGGAGGAGTGCTTTGAATTGAGAAGAATGCTATTAGTGGACTTTATCTCTCCTTAACTTCCTGCTTCATTATAATTTCTTCTTCTCTGCTTAGCTCCCTATTTCATTATATTTTTTGCAAACTGAAAGTCACTGCAGTTAATCTTTGATTGGGTAGTGTTACAGGCCTACAGTTTGTAGGGTTGTGGTTTTATTTCACTTGTCTATAGTAGTGTTTATTAGATTATACTGTACTGCTAACATTTTACTAAATGCATTTATTTTCCTTGGCCCCCAGCTTTTTTGATTGCCGTGACTTCTAAGTTTATGGCATGTACATAGATATTGTTAGGATGCTAATTTCTTGTGCAAAAAGTTATTTTCTTGCAAGACACTATCTTTGGAGAGCAGAATTGTGTCATGCTCTTGCTGTGAGTGCTCATACATAGTAAAAATAGCCTGCTTTATGTTTGGTAAGAACTACTACCTCTGAGCCTTCATTTACAAAATAAGACACTTAGAAGGGAACATAGGATCTTACAGACAGAGATTCTAAGGAGAACATTTGAAAATTGCTAAGTGTAGTTGCCTGCAGTGTCGGACAACTTGATTATAAAATACTGCTAATAAACTCATTAAATTCTATCTCAGGAATAGTTAGATTATTTTCCCTATTGTTCTTGTTGGATTGCTGTTCTGAATGTTATTCTCTAATGTGATGAAAATTATGGCAGTCTTTTGAATCTTGGAAATGTTTAGCTTTAAGCTTTCTCAGATAGAAGGAGAATATTAGGGGCAAATTCTTATAAATAAGGTCTTTTAGCAGTGGCAGGTTCCTTAGTATTGATTCTCAAGTTTTTGTCCATTAACAATAAACAGTTGTAGTGGTTTAGTCTGATTTTAAGATAGGTATACAAGCTTTAAAGTACAGTAATTTGTTTTCTTCCTTTCCATGGAATAATGTTTGCTCCAAGAGATGCTACATTTTTTTAGCATATCATCTAAACCTAGAAGCTAGCTGTGCATAAAAAAGAGGCGGTTCTCTTAGGATTAGTGATAAACCAACAATGGACTTCATGTATTCTGTCTGAGGCATGTAAACCACAAATTGTTTTTAGGGGAGACAAATACACTATCTATGAAACAATAAAAAAAGATACTTTATTTTACATTTTCACTGTTTTAACTTACCTGAAATTCATGTTGTAAAAGATTAATATTTGATCTAGAAGCCCTCTGTCAGTGGTCATGTCAACAATTTAAAGCAAATACGATATAAGCCAACTGCATAAACCTTGTTCTACTCTGATTTTAATTTTAATGCTAGACTTGGAAGATATGTTGAGTGAACATCTGTTTTCCTTAATGATGTGTCCTGGTTCTTCCCTAATTTTTTCTAGCTTCAGAGTGAATTGTTTGACAACTTAGGGGTAAAAACGATTCTTTGGAGACATAGCTCAGGCTCTGTTATAGCACATTTTTATGTCTTTATTGATGAGCAGCTCTAGAGTTTGTTTGCTGAGCTATGATGTGGGAGCTCTGAAACTATTTATGCTTATACTGCCTGTTTGTAGGAAAGTACCAGTTGGTTATTCTAGGCTGGATAGTAGCCTGCTCACCTTTAGATGCTGTTCTAGATTTTTTCTTTATTAATATATGGACATTAGAGTGAATAAAACTTGTTTGAGAGCACTTACTATAGCAGAAAGGTATTAATTTTATATTACTGACTCTCTGCCTGCTTTGATAACTGTGTAAATATTCTATTAAAATTTCAACAGGATAGACCAGTAGATGAGGTGGATCTGTGTTTGCTTTCCTGCCTTTCAGTTTCATTCTTTTTATTCCTTCCAGTTTCTTTTTGTTCTTTTCCCCATCTTCTTTTCATTTATACTTTCTTTCTCTTGTTCATTCTATCCCCAAATTTCCTCCTTGCATTGTAATACTCTTCATTTTCTGACATCCCATTAATCTTCCAGTCTTTATGGCTTACTTGCCCACCTCCACAAGTACACCCACAGGATGTTTAGAAATTTTACAGCATACCCAGTTGTCAAAAACAAAACCTACAAGTCTCAGGCCTATAATACTATGCTGGAAATGCTGATTAACTCCCACACTGTTTGGAAAAATAAATTGGTACAGTTAGTATAAGGTCTGAAAAGCATAATACATACCTAGTATTCCTTCACTTTCCATTAAACCTGGGAACTCCTCATTGGAGTTGTGGGAAAGGATACGGGACTTAGCCATTTTACTTCAGCTGTGGTTCTGATCTCTGTGGAAAGCCTAATATGAGTGACATGAACGTGTAGTTAATAGTGCCGTGACCTCTTATACCTTAAGTTTGAGGAGAATGAAATGCTTGCAGCGGGATGATACAACAGCAAGTGACTCCTCAGCACAGCAGTCACATCGTAGGTTGAGTGCTATACTATCAGTGCAAAGTCCCTGAAGTTGAAAGGCAGATGATCACAGCCTCTTTCTTTGACTCAAGAGTGTCTAGCTGAAAAACACTGTGACTTGAGGAAGATGAAGCAAACCCTTTGCTGCTTCATCTTGCATTGCTCTTGCAGCAAAACCTTTCAGTGTTACTGGCTACCACTGCTGCAGCAGCCAGCAGGAAGAGTGCATTGGTGTAAGATCTCACTGCCAGGGGAAAGTTGAAGTTTCTAGTGGGACCTGCCTGTGGTCTTAGTTGCTTCTGAGTGCCAGGAGTTCTGCCAGATCATGTTCTTTACTGTTGACAGAAGTCACTAAGAAAAAATGACAGAAAGCTTCATCTCTAATGTGTGTATGATCAACTGATCGCCCCCTCTACTAAATGCTTGTGAATGCTAAATAAAAAAAGCAGTATTCAGTAGTGGATGACAGTGCTTACTTTCCAAAGGCCATAATTTGAAGCTTTTCTCTTGCTAAATAGCACCCATGCCAGTGTTTAGTGTTGATCAGTGAATTATAACCAGATTTATTGTTAATCTCTTAAATAATGGATCTGGACAATATTTTAGATAATTCTCTCTCTCTTGTTTATTTTGGGAAAACTCTGAACCATACAGAGACTCTTGGGCTTTTTTTTTTTACTTTTTCTTTTTTTTTAAGGCTTTGGAAATTATCACTGTGTAATTTTGCACTCTTAATTCTGCTGTGAACAAGATTAAGTTGTCAGCATTAGAAACAAAAATGTAGAAATGCAAGCTGAAATTCTGCAGTAGTAGAGACTTGACTTGCTTGCTTCTGTTTATCCTTGGGTGGTAGTTGTTTGTTTGTTTTTTTTTTTTAAGTCTTCATCATATTTAATTAGCTGTTTGATACTTAGATGACTGTTACAGATACCACATGTTAAAACAATATTATTACCTACACCATAGCTGAATATAGCTGTAGTGTAACTAACTTTGGAATTACTGCATCAATCACTGATAGCCTACCCCAAGTTAGATGTTGCCAGCAATGCTTCCAGTTTCTTTCTTTCTGTTCTTCCTATTCAGAGGATAGCACCAAAGGAAGCTAAGCAATCAATGGAAATCAATGCTCTCATTTACCTTCTCTTCTGCAATAAGGATGCCAGTTATTTAATGTTAAAAGAAATTAATTAGCAGACTGAACTTAAAAATCAGCTTACTTAGTAAAATGATGCTTCATCGTAGATTAAAAAAAAAAAAAAAGCTCTATATTACAGTTAAAGGTTGTAATTAATTTTTTAAATCTTCTTTCTCTAGAATCCCACTCAAGTGGGAACTGCTCTTCAGGTTTTCTATAACCTTGGGACTTTGAAGGATACCATTGCTACTGTGGTGGACGGATACTGTGTAGTCTTGGAGGAGAACATAAAAAATGCTTTGGATATCAAAGTATTGACTCAACCATCTCAAACTATTACAAGAGGTAGGATAAATGTTTTAATTTTTTTTACAGTATGTTAGATGGAAGAAAATCTCACATCCAAGCCTATCATATGGTATGTTTCCCTGCTTGCTTTAACCAGTAGAGGATGGGAGTAGGTATGTCTCAGAAATACTCCAATACAAAATCAAAATTCAGTTTGTCTATTGTTATTTGGCTCAGAAGTTTTCTGTCATTCCTCACCCCTCCATTTTTGCTGACCTGACCTGTTATTAGTTTACAGCTTTGCAGCATTTTTTAGTAGATCGCTATGGAAAAATAAATTCAATTTCTGCTTTATTTTTGTTGGTGGAAGGATTATGTTTAGAAATTATTTACAGGCAATGGAACAAGCCTGGAATTACATTATGATGCTTTTGTCAGATAGAAATAAACTCAAAGCAGTATATTAAATATGAAGGAATGTTGCATTATTAATCATTTAGTTCCCATATGTTAGTTCAGGTGCCACCGAATACTGAGGAACCAGGCCAGCAGGCACATTTGTACTTTGACAATATAAACATCTAAAACTTCTTTTTAAAAAGCGTTTGCAAAGTTGGAAGTCCAAAACCATAATGTAGGCTCTCCAAAGAAATGTGATGTTTCAGAAACCGCATGCACTTCACCTGGAATACCACTTTTTTTAGAAGTTCACTTGTGCATTTTGAGTCCTGAGTTGGTAATACCTGTATTTTTCACAGCTACAGTCTTTGCCATTTCACTTTGCTATTACAGCCTCAAACAATGCTCATTGGCATTACCTTGGCATTTTTGTGGAGATCTGAACTGGCAGAGCAGGTAATAATGACTGAACTTAAGTTTAGCTGACTTTTCAGCCGGGACAACTGGGACCTTTCACAGAGCTGTTCTGAAGCTATTTTATGTGGTTTTGTCAGAGTACATAGAGCTCTGTATTTCTAACGTATCAATTTTCACACGTGAAAGCTGGAATGTGTAATGTGTGTTTTTTTAAAAAAACAACAAAAACATTTAGGTGGCCCTGGTAGAGCTGCTATGCCAACACCTGGGAACACAGCAGCTTTTCGAGCAGCCCTCTGGACAAACATGGAGAAGCTCATGGATCAGATCTGTGCCGCTTGTGGACAGGTACTCAGCAGGTGTTCAAGGCCAGGTTGGATGAGGCTTTGAGCAACCTGTTCTAGTGGGAGGTGTCCCTGCCTATGGCAGGGGGTTGCAACTAGATGATCTTTGAGGTCTCTTCCAACCTAAACCATTCTATGATTCATGCTTGCCTAGCCATGCAGTTTTGCATATGTCCTGGGTTTGGCTAAGATAGGGTTCATTTCCTCACAAGATGGGTTGGGCCACATGTAAGATAGGGCCCTGAACCAGCCAATATTCGATACTGTATGATGTCTTGTCAGCTGTATAAGGGGAGGGCTGGTGCTGGGAGATGACACCATTTTTTATGAGTGCTACCAGCTGTTTTGGTGAGATTGTTACTCACTCATTTTGTCTATTACTTTATTAGCACTGTTACCAACCCTGGTGCTCCTTCGTTCTTGGTATTGTTCTATGTGGTATTGAAATTTTCTCCCCATTTTCCTTCCCATCCCATCAGGGGTGGGGTAGTAGTTGTGTGAGCAGCCATGTGGGGCTCAGCTGCCATCTGGGCCTAAATTAAGACAGAAGATATTAGATGTTACTCCTCTCAACACGTTTTTCTTTACAGGTTCAGCATTTGCAGAAAGTATTAACAAAGAAAAGAGATCCAGTGTCTCATGTCTGCTTCATAGAGGAAATAGTTAAGGTAAAGTTTTAATTTTGCTGAATGTGCCTTAGTAATTCTGCTAAGGAAAATGTGGTGAGAAAATGCTTTTGTTTACAATTTTGCAGTTCTGTAAAAAGTTTCATAAATAAATTAATGAGAAAGTGTTGAAAAGCAAACTAATATTGAAAGCTGTATTTACAGCCTGTGGGTTACATGTTCTGTTTATAAGTGTCTTTTGTTTTCTTTAAACCAAGCTGATAAGACACCACTGTCAGTTTTTATTACTAATCATTAATGTAATTCTGTAAAATACCATGTGATTTGAGTAATAATTAAGTCTGTTAGTTTGCATAGGAGAATGCGTCTTCATCTAACACTTTTAGCCATCTGTTTCTCTACTTCTCAGCAATTTCTTCCTTGAAAAAATAGTCATGGCTGTTCTTTTGAATACTTATTCTTTTTCATTCAACTGCATTATTCCAAATATGAATACAAAGCAATTTGATTAATGGTCTCCTTCGGGGTTAGGAACAGATTGCTGAAACTATCTTCTCTACCTTAGTAGATGAGAAGAAACAGAAACAAAAGATGTTTGTGCAGACATCTCCTTTTCTGAGTATATGGCTGGATTTTTAATTTATATAAAATAATTTAATTTCTGAAACATGTTAAGGAAACTCTCTGTATGCAAATGTGCTGTATTAACCTGCAAATAATGAAGGTTAATACGGCATTTATCTGTACATTAAACTCATCTCCAAAAGGTGGTGTGGAGAACATAATTTTCTTACAAGGCACTTCAAGCTTCAGTGTTGTAGAAGAAATATAAAAAGCAAACATAAAATACCTCAAAAATTTTACAGGATATTATAATATTTTCTTAATTAAAACATTTTGCAAAGAAAAATGCATTGCTGCCTGGGTGAATCCTTTCAGTAATTCAGTACGTTGAAGGAGAAACCTAGAGACAGAAGGAGGAACACTGGAAGGCTCAGAAAGATTTTAATGGAAAGGGAGCTTAGATAAATGAGCTGCCACCGTTCATGAGTGGCTCCCATGCTGAGCCTGGCCTTCTCACTTTCACTTTTCCCTTTTGTAGAACAGCGCTTGAAAAGGGGGTAGTAGTCTTTCCGTTTGTTGAGGATGATGATAGAGGAAAGCCAAAGGAAATCTTCTATCATCATGAGAATAAATGAACAGGGAAAATCACTCTCAGTAGTAGGTGGGTACAGAATAAGAAAAAACTCATTAGAGAATAAAATACAAGACACTGACTGTCACATACTAAGCATTTTCCATGATCTCTCTGATTACCCTTCCCTTTGAATTCATACTGCAGGATTCCATCTAAGTGAGAAATAATATTTTCAAAATAAAATCCCCATCTATATATTTCTCCATAGTTATCACTGTTTCAATTTGTTTGACGTTCAGCAGGTGTTTTGGTGTAGTATAATGCCAAACTGGACAATTGTCAGTCAGGCAGCTAAGGAGCGGTGGTGTACATCCCTGTGTGATGCTACCAGAGTTCTTACTGTGACATGGCACTGCTGGTAGCAGTGATGCTTCTTACTTAAGATGGTTCAGTGTTTTTCGTGGCTCTTCTTGGAGTTTACACCATTTGTTCTGGTGTCCCATGAAAAAGGTATGGCGCCAGCTTGCAGATGGGTGAAGTCACACCAAGTTGTTTAGACAAAACCAGACAAGTACTACATCTTACTGCAATACAGGGGTGTATGTATGGCAGAGTATGAATTGTTGTGTACATTTTGAAAATAGATCTAAACAAGAATTTTGTTCTTTGACTTTTATTAACAAAGATTCCATCTTGTATTAATCCTCAGCAAGTGTTCTGAAGAGGGAGAAAAGTTAGATTTTCTTTACTGTATTCGATTCATTAATAAACTGAGCAAACGAACAAAACAAACTAAAGGTACTAACATTACCCCCATTCACTAGGGCTGCATGCCCACGCCAGAAGATAGGAAAACGAATCATCCACTCTACAGTCTGTGCACTAATTAATGTTACTGATGTCAACATTATTATTATAGTCATCTTCTGCAGCTGCTGCAGTACCACTTTGCCTGTCCATCTGCTTCCTTGTTTTGATTACTGCAGTACAAGTATCATACTAGGAAGCATAAGAGAGGAGGACACCCAGCCTTTATAAAACACAAGTACTTTAATAGCAAGGAAGCTACTTGCCTTCCCCTTCCCAACCCCCCCCTTTTTTTTTTTTAATCATTCTGGTTTTCCTTTAGGGATTTTTTGTCTTTCTCTTGACAGATAGAGCAGCCTGCCATTGTTCTAATTCTGTATTATGGTCTCAATCATGTGTGCTTGCTTTCTGGCTTTCTAATTACTAGTCACCATAATAATATTTAGAATTGTTGTATCAAAAATGTTGTTTTAAAAGCATTAATTAATCAAAGGATTCTCTTTAAAGAAAAGGTAAACAAAAATTCAAGAGATGAAGAAACTGAGGCATAGAATTTGTAAAATTTGTACATAGAGGAATTCAGCAGGAGGGTAATGACAAAATTTACATGTTTTATACGCTATGGTTTCTCTTATTGAATTACTTTCCAAATTTTTCCATCATTAGATGTAGCAAAGATTTAAATGCTATATCCAGGCTTACATGAGTATCATGGAAGAATCTTGGGATTAAATCTGCTCTGCACTTTGTACTTCTTCCCTTTGCAGATCTGGATTTTGGTATTTTTACTTTGCCACAATGAGAAATTAGTGCAATTTTGTAAAGAAATCATGCACTCATATTACATTGTAAAAAAATGTTAAAATTCATCCTAGTAATGAACTACAGATTAATTATTAATCTATAATTATTTAAATATAATTTCAAGAAAAAGATATATGAGATAAATGAGAAATACTTTTAAGAATGAATGGATGATTTTGTGGGTTGGGTTTTTTTTTCCTATGAAAAAAGACCTTTAATGACTACATTTTAGTTGAGAATTCAGAATTCATTAAGTTCTGATATCTAGTTTGGGAGAAAATTAATAGAGATTTAATTTTATGCATATTTTAAAAGGTGAGTGTACTGTTTTCATAATGATGAGGGTAAGAATTTAGACTATAAATAAGATTTAAACAATGTAGAACTGATATTTTTGTTCATCTAATGACTGGTTAATTATGTAACTTTTTTCCGATTGCTTAATTCACCCTTAGAGAGCTATTAGGTTACTTCAGTTTATTCTTGTTTTTTTGCTTCTCTTTCAGTGTTTAGTGACTAATTCTGCCTCAGCTGTTGTAATACCTAAACTAAGTGTAAGTTGCAGCAGAATGTGCCTTTCTATGACAGCCACCTTCCTAATTAGACATAAGAATCCCTCTAAGCCCCCCTAACCCTAAGAGTTGAAAATTATCTCTGATCATTGTATATTTTGAGTCCTTCACTCCTGTGTAGGCAACAGAGAACAGTTCAAAGTGAGAACAGCCTTAAACACAGCAAATTGTTTTTCCATGTTTGGGAAGAGTTAAGGTTGGGGTGGTCAGTAGGTGAGCTGGGCAAAAAAGTGAGCTGAGCGTTTTAGGGAGTGTATGTACTTTGTGGAGGACTCTTGTCATTGCCTTTCCTGATGAGTAAGGCTATTTTCTGTGTTGTCAGCACTGGCAATATGAGGTGTTAGCAATACAGAAGGAAATGTCCTCATTATTACATAAGGAAAAAAAAATATTTATTGTCCAAAGTGTACTTGTAAGTCATCTTTGTATTTCTTCTCATTGTCTAAATTTGTTAAAAAATATTGCTGGTTTAAAATTTTTCTCTTCTAATATCATATATTTGCATTCAGTTGACCTAATTAGTCTAATTGCTGCCTTAAGTAAATTCAGAAAAGAATCTGTTTTTTACCTATTATTACAGGTTTCTCATTGATTTTCTTAAGTAGAAGCAAAATTGTATTACTGGCACGTAATTCCTACTGTACTTTGTGTTTATTCCTTAAGCAATAACAGGGTACTTGTGGAGATCTAAACACAGGTGGAGGAGCAGGGTTTTGATCCCCAAAATGTCAAGGATGCTCTTTATTTCAAACTTATAAGTTGTCCTGCTGTGAATTCAGTTGCAAGTTTTTTGAGGCCTCTCAGGTCAGAGTTTGCACAGTGTTTTCTAAATGGCACTTATTTTCTCTAGAACACTAATTCTGTTTCTCTGACAGAAATGCACAGCTGTAAGTAGAAGGGATGATGTCAAGGTTCCATGAGTTGGTAGGTTATAATGATCTTTACTTCTGGTTTGGTGGGGTTTGTGCGAATTGCACAAATTAAGTCAGTTGATTTTCAGTCAGTTTGCTATTTGCAAAGTAATGCGTTTGCCAGAAGTGCCATCTCTTATTGTTCTTGTTAGTTTTACCTGAACAACTATAGTCTGGGTTGACATGGCAATGAATCACCCTTCCACCCTTGGATGGGTTGTATAGTACTCAAGGTGAAAGCATAGTTTGAATTGCTGCTCTACATACTAAATCACTTTTCTGGATAAATGATGTCAGGTCCTTGTGGTAGTTAGTGGGTTTTGGGAACTCTAAACTCATTTACTTTCAATTGAGGCATACCTTGCAGGAATATGGGAGGATTAATTAACGTTTGAAGAAGTTTTATAAGATACAGGGCATTGTTTAAATGGTTATGGTCCTTATAGATAAGATCTACTGAGGAATCAATTAAAAATTCTAGTTTTCTCATAATGAGAATGCAGGGAAAACAATCTTAATTTTATATTCTAGTTAAGAAGCTGTGTATTTATTTTCTTTAAGCTACATATTTCATTTCCTTTGTCAGCTGCGTAAAGAGAGCTTTTAAAAATGTTGCACTAGAAGTCTAGAAACACCTTGGGTACAAACTGATCAATGCAGTGTAATGAAATTCTGTGCCCTGCAGTAAACAAAAAAAAAAAACCAAGGTAATTTTAAAAATCATGCTGCCATTTATTGACATCTATTCACCTGAAATGTATAATGTAGACAGCATCAGAAATTTAAGTGCACTGTTCCCTTTAGAAATTTAATCTTCACTACTTTGAGAAGGCAGAAAAGGTTTATGGAAGAGACTTGGAATTTGTCTCTGCAGATTAATTGCACTACTGAGGATGGCAGCTTTTTGTTCACAGTCTAACATTTGAAATTATTCACACTACTTCTGTATTAACGAATATTTCTTTATTTCCGTCTCAGAAGATCTTGCCATGCAAAATTGTTAAATCATTTGCATTGTTGCTTTATTGGTGGAAAAAAATATTTAGACCGTCCTTTAAATGTCTTCTGTTTTTAGAACACCATTTGCAAGTCCTGTATTTCTTGATGGCAGAGTCTTTGGTTACAGATAGAAAACATTGTGTGCATTAGTATGCAAAGCCTGTTTTCAGAAGCCTGCAGCAACTAGCTGCATGGTAATATTCACTATATTGTTTTACATTTCAAAGAGGCTTTACAATGAAGATGTTTTTTGCATTCTACTCAAAGTATTGAAATTTCTACAGGGGAAAAAATGCATTGGAAGTGATTCTCATGAAGCAGGAGACAGTTTAGAATCAGTAGGTCACATTTATTATTTGAATGTTAGAATAGCTATTTTAGACACAAATATGATAATTCACAGATGGGAAATTACACTCATTAAGTTCTAAATTTACAGTGTGGAGGAAATAGACATTTGTAAAAATAAATATATGTCTTTTCAGCATCTTCTTGCATTCTCGTGTAATACTGATTAAGTGGGATACTTTCATTCTCATTCCTTGAATTTAGATTTAATGTCAGATACAGTTGTATTAAGAACAGAGCTTCAAGAGATTTCATTTCAATAATAGTGAAGTTAATTACTGCCTTGGTAAACTGTTCTGGTTTTATGTTTTGAGGTTTTTAAATCAGTTATCCATGCTGCAGCATTAATATTGCTGTAGATCTTCAAATATCTTTGCTGTCACAGTACTGATACTCAGGCCATTATTGTTCAGTGGTTTATTAACACAGTAGCTGTTACTGAAAATGGGTTGTATTTTTTTGAACTATGGAATCAAGTCGCTTCCATGCGAGTAAGTAGGAAGGGGTTTAGCTTATGCATTTTGTCAGCCTGCATTTTTTTCATTAAAGATGATCCTATAGTCCTGGAAACAGGCCACATTAAATGTCAAAGCTATACAACCCCCTGCTTCTCCTCCCCTCTCCTCTCCTTCTGGAGGTGAATGTGTGCCTGTAGTGGTTTAGCAGTTACCTGCCCCCCGCCCCCCACCTTTTTATAAACCCTGGCTAGGACTCAGGACACTGGAAGTTAATAAATGAAGCTTTATATTTACAGCAATAATTTGCACAATATACAAGCACAATTTGCACAATATACAAGCAAATATTTACAAGGTGTAACAGATACTTTGCACAATATACAAGCAATATATACAAGCACTTTACAAGGTATAACAGATAATTTGCACAATATACAAGCAATAATTTGCACAATATACAAGCAAATATTTACAAGGTATAACAGATACTTATAGATATATACAGTGAAAAGGTAATACAGACACCACACCCCTCCCAGAGACCAAAATCCCCAAGAGAGAGTAACCAATCACCTCCTACCACCTTTCCCCCCTTCCCCAGTCTTATCTCACCACCTGTTGATGCTGCAGATAAGCTGAAGTAGATTGGCCAGGGGGGTTAGGAGTAGGAAGAAGTTAGTAGTTTTACTGAGAATTAGCTACCAAGAGAGAGAGAAACAAAGGAGACCATGCAGAGAGAAGCAGCCGCAGCCAGAGCGGTCAGAAACCATCTAATATCTAATGTTTTGGGTACAATTCTTAAAAACAACTTTTTTTCTTTCTCAGTAAAGGTCTGGGTGAAGTGACACACTGTGTTTACCTCTCTCAGCCAATAGTCTAATTTCTCACTCAAATTCTCCAATTAGTTCAAACCAGCACAGTGCCTCTGCTTATCTCGTGGTTTGTGTGGGGGGGGAGATGGCTTCTAGCTGGCAGGGAATTTTGAGATGCATCATGAGGCCTGCTGAGGCCTTGTAGGCCTGAGGTGGGGAGGGAAGCTTTGGCCTACTCTCAGGCCTGCTGAGGTTGGACAGGGCGGCTGCGTTCTGGTCAGCTTGGCCTAGTTTGTGAATGTATGCATTCTACACAAATGCCTTCTGTACATATGTACTTCTCAATGGAATCTCCCTTTAAACTTCCTATCGGTTTGCGACATTTTTATTTTTATTTTTACTCCCCAAAAGGAATAAACACAACTTCTGTCCTCTGGTCTTGGGTAGCGCAATCACTGTCTGTGCAAATTATTGCCGATAGCAGCTTCAGAGTGATAGTTGAAACTTGTTATAGAAGGTGAGCACCTTTTTTTGACGATTGTTGACTGTGGCCCTGATTCAGCAAAGCACTTAAGCACTTTCTTAATTTCACATAAATAAGGTACATCAAGGAAGTCAAGCAGACTGCCTGCATCTATTGTTCTAATAAGGGTAAACTTTGGTGAACTGGGCTTACACTGCTGGTCTCTGTCCAGCTTACCTACACAGTAAAGCCAACCCTGCTGTTGAGAAGACTCATTGCCATTTCTCATTTAGCCTGACGGACACTTTTTGTCTGGTTTATGTGTGCAGTTTCCATGATCAAGTAATTCTTATGTGAATAACATGTGTGACTGAGTTGTAGTGGGTTTGCAGTGACCTGCCCCGCCACCTTTTAAAACCCCGGCTAAAACTCAGAAAACACACTGGAAGTTAATAAATGAAGCTTTATATTTACAGCAATGCAAATATACAAGCAAATATTTACAAGATATAACAGATATTTACAGAAATATACAGTAAAAAAGAAATACAGACACCACACCCCTCCTGGAGACCAAAATCCCCAAGAGAGAATAACCAAACCCCCTACCACCTCTTCCCCCTTCCCCCAGCTTTATCTCACCACTTGATGATGCTGCAGATAAGCTGAAGATCGGTCAGAAAGATTAGTGGCAGGAAGGAATGAATGGTTTTAGTGATTTTACTCTGAATTAGTTCAAAGGCAGAGAGACAAAGGAAAGAAGCTGCCGGAGCCAGCAAGGACCCAAGCCAGACTGACCCCGCAAGCAGACTGGCTTATCTGGATGTTTTCGGAACATTTCTTAAAACAATTTTTTTTCTCTCTCTCAGTGAAACTCGGTGAAGTGACACTGTATGTTTAACTCTCTCTCAGCCAATAGTCTAATTTCTCACTCAAATTCTCCAATTAGCTCAAACCAACACATGAGTACACCAAGTCTTTAAAGAATATGAAAAAGGATAAAGTTTTAGTGGATGAGCCAGACTGGCATCTGATTGCTGTCTTTTTCTGTTTCGCTCCACACACCTGCATTCCCCAGGAATAACATTTTCTAAAGTAGGTAGGTGTTTACAGTTCAATTGTCTTTCAAAAGCATCTTTCTGTTGCCCTGGTTCTGTCCAGCTGTCCAGCTGATCAGAACAGCTGAAGGTTGTCCTAGTTTATGTTATTGCTCTGTTGTTCAGTGCATACCTGAAAACAAAGAATTGACAAGAGGAAGACAGATCTAAGCTGTCTTGTGCTGTCTGAGGAGTTGCATAGGGGCTACTAAAATGTTCCACTGCCTGCTCAGCTATATCAGGTCTGGGTAATGAAGGGGTCACTGAGCACAGAAACAGCAGCAATAGTATTTTTAATTTCAGGTTTGTGTTGGTAGATTATAAGTTTATGTAAGTGTAGTTTAGATAGATGAGCGTTTTCACAGTAGATTTTTATTTTTTAAAAATAGATCTTATTTTGCCATTATAGTCCTACAGTTGCTTGCAATTGATGTTCATAAATTTAATTCAGTTATATTCTGTGATGGGGAAAATACATGATTTTGCCAGTTCAGAGTGTTACATACTGTGAAACACAGTTAAAGTTCTTCAGTTGGATAAAGAACATACTGCATAAAATGAGGAATTATATGCTTAAGTGCAATAATTTCCTTCTGAGAGACTTCAAATTCTGTATGGGTTTTTATGTAGGATTTCTATATATGCAGCAAGCACCTGAAACAGCACCAATTCTCTATACTCCAAAAGGTTTATATGTTTTGTGTTTTACTAAATACATACACTGATGGAGGGAAATATGACATAACGGTGACCTTTTTTCTAGTGTTGTTGGTTATGGAATAGGAAGCTGTTGTAAAATGATTGCCACAGAGCTGAAAAGATAATCGGATGCAGTTCATTACTCATCTTGTCAGCTGCTCCTGCTACAAGGGATTGTATCACAAGATGTTAATCTGCTTGTGACTAGATTTCAAAGCAAGCATTTTTATTTTGGAGGGGGTGTAAGTAATTTAACATACTTTTTTTTTCCATTTTCAGAAGCAAGAGAGATGGAAAATACCCAATTTAAAGTCTCAGAATATTAATTGATAAAAATATTAGTACATCTTTGTGGGTTCTGTTACAAAAATATGATTATATAGTGCAAACTATATAACTATTTAATTGCAGGAATTGTTCTTTTTAAGCTAATGATGAAGTTGTGTCTTCCTGGAATAGTGGAAGTTAGTCTTTTAGCACACTTCAGTATATTCTGCAAGACAAGAAGTATAGACACAAGATATATTTGCACCAAAAAGGATTCCTTTTGCACATTGGATCACTCAGTGGTCCCATACATTGTCTACCAGTGAGGATATTTGGCTTAATTGTAGAGGAGGGCCAAATTCCTTACTTAGACTCTACAGATGGGAAGATGACAAGAACGCAGTTTTTGCTAGATGACATTTTCTGAAGATGAAAGCCCAGAAAGAGTGATTACTTTCTGGTACTGTGGATGTTGCTCACAGTGCTTTATGAAGCATAGGGGAAGGCTTATAGACGTCCAGTTAAAGTAAGATGAGCCAGTAGATTTGCTGTGTACATTTCAGGCAAGCAGTCCAGTACAAGGAGAGGACTATTCCTTTTATTCGCTGCTAAGCTGGTGGAAACCACTGCATTTGCTACCCATTTTGTATCATCTTTTAGTATTCATTATTGTCAAATGAAATTGAAAATTATATTTTAGAAGTGATCTACAAGCACAGATGTAATCTTGATTAGAATACATTATTAAAAAATAGATACTGAGATACTTCAAACCATTAAAAAAATAATGTATTGAGTTACTGTGTAAGCAAAAGAAATTGCAGGTTTATACAAAGTAAATAATTCTGGATGCTCGCAGTTGCATATGGCACTTTACTCCCGCAGGAGTACCTAACACTTGCTGTATTCCAATTTTGGTAGCTTCAGTCCACCCACTTAAATACCCCCTGGTGTATGCGTAGGCAACAGTATTTTCTGTTTCCTGCCACAAACTCTTTTTTGTATGCTATTAATCAGCAGCTATATTTCACCTCTAAAGTGATTGCATCTCAACACTGGGCAAAGTGAAAGATTGATACATGCACTGTAGAAGCAACTGGTAATGACTCTGTAGAGTGTTTCTGCTTGGTCCAAAACTGGGCATTAATCATTTGGTTTCCTCCTAAATGCTTCTGACTGAGTAGTCTATTAGTACGGAAAGGTACTTGGATTTTCCATGTAGTTTTCCCCCTCTGTTTCTCCCCTTACATAATACTGTTGGTTAGCAGGGATGTGAGGTCATACCTGATTACAAAATTCTGACACAATTAATGAACACCATTTGCCCAGGTGAGAAGACAACAAGCTAATGGGCAGGTGCTTAAGTGGTACAGCTGTGGCTACTATGGAAATGTTTACATGAGTACCTATGTGTATATGTCTGACTGTGTATTACATATACAGGTACACGGAAAAGTTATGTATTTTCACAAACATTAAATGTTGTCACCTGTATGTTTACTGTTGTTGGTTGCCATGTTGAATGTGACAAGATAGATTATGTGTAGAGACTACATGCAAATTTGTTTTCAAGACTCTTTAAAAATTGCCATTTTTCCTGTGACTGAAATAGGGGTAGGTGGTGATTACAGTAATGAAAAAAAAGTTTTTTGGATGTGCTCTGCATTTTTCCACCTCCATTAGATTATTTACAAATTGAATTGAGTTACTATGCTGAATAAGCAGATATTCTTCCTCGCTGGGATGGAGAACAAGAAAACTGATTAATTTATTCTGTAGTTGATGTGAAAGGACATCTGTTTTGTAGTATCATGGGATCACATGTGCATGCTCACTACTCCTAATAACCTTATTCTCTTCCAAGTGCCTTGAGATGCCCTCCGGAAAGAGCCGCTCCATCATTTTTTCAGGGATGGAGGTGAGGCTGACTGGTCTGTAGTTCTCTTTAACCTCTTTCTTGCCCTTTTTGAAGAGTGGAGGAGTGACATTGGATCTCCTCCAGTCCTCAGGCACCTCTCCTGGCTGACAGAATTTGGCAAAAATGATGGAGAGTGGCAGAGCAATAACATCAGGCAGTTCTCTCAGCACAATTGGGTGCATGTCATGCACTGACCAAGCAGGGAGCATTCCCTCCTTGAAGTTTCCTCTCCTTCATCCGGGATCTGTAGTACATAGAGGAGTTCAGCCTTAGGTGTAAAGACTGAAGCAAAGAAGGCATTCAGCAACTCTGCCTTCTCTGCATCTTCAGTTCTCAGGGCTGCCTCCTCGTTCAGCAGTGTCCCCACACCTTCTCTATTCTTCCTTTTCCTACTGATACGTTTAAAGAAGCCCTTTTTGTTCTCTTTTACTTCCTTTGCCAGCTTCAGTTCCAAGAGGGCTTTGGCCTTCCTTGTTGCCTTCCTACATGCCCTGACTACTTCTCTATAGTTCTCCCAAGTGACCAATCCCTTCTTCCATGAATTGTAAGTTTCTTTCTTCGCTGAGATTTCCTTCAGGAGCTCCTTGCTCAGCCATGCAGATCTCCTAGCACATCTATATGATTTTTTACTCATGGGAACACACCTAGCTTGGGTTTGGAGGAAGTTGTCTTTAAAAATTAACCAACTTTCTTGGGCTCCTTTACCCTCTACGGCCCTAGCCCATGGGATTTCTGCAAGCATGTCTCTGAAGAGCACAAAGTTAGCTCTGCAGAAGTCCAGAGTTGTAATTCTACTTGTTGGTCAGATTCTGCCCTGTAGAATACCATACTCCACTATGTCATAATCACTGTCCCCAAGGTTGTTCTTGACCTTAATGTCCTCAGCCAGTCCCTCTTTATTAGTTAATACAAGGTCCAGCAGTGCACCTCTCCTTGTTGGTTCCTACACTACTGGCATAATGAAGTTATCATTGATACACTGCAAGAGCAGTGTATCATGTCTTTACATGAAACTGCAAAGTCAAGAATGGAATAATTTCACAGTTATGCTATAGCAATAAGTATTTTTACAGAAAAAAACCCAAAGGTATTGTATGCATTATATGTTCTGAGTCATTGTCTAATATTATAATTTTACTTTGCCCATTTAGGAAAATCAAGTGCCATTTTATAGAAAATATAGGTTACTTCAGTTTTGAAATCCATCAGTGTCTTTGAGCAATCAAAAATGAGATTGTCATTCCATTTTATTTTAGTGTTCTGTGTTAATTTTCATGCATTTTGCAAGTATGAGTCCAAGAGCATAAAAGATGTTCTATCTCGATTCTTAACACCACTCATAAAGTTTATCTTTCTTTGAATATCTTTGGAGAAAAGGGGTGGGATTGTATTCATTCCTCATCTAATCTCAGAATTTGGGAAAGCATTCTATCTGATAATCTTTAAAAATATTTTTCAGGTGCCTCAATGTACTTTTGATTTTCAGGATTCATATCAAGTCTTTAAGATGTTAGTTCTGAAACTGAGACTCGAGTTTGAACTTACAGTCTTTCAGTGACCAAATCTTCAAGTGGCATGCAGTAGTACCCTCTTAATGGGTGACATTGTAAAGATATTCATTGCTTTGCATGCCAATCGCTTGTCAGTGCAAATGAATAAGGTGCATTCTTTCTTCCTTTATCATCTTAGGTAGTAACTCAGTTTGGAATAGCTGGGCTTCCATATTTGATATGTAATTTGCACCTCTGTGCCACTGGGCAGTTCAAAAGTTGAACTGCTGATAAACATTTTAAGAGGGCCTGTGTTGTTAAGAGGAACTAGGGTTCTTTGGTGAGGTTTTGTGGTTTTAAAATTTTTCTCATAGTGAAGTCACTGGCAGTGCCAAAAGCAAAGCTGAGTAGATGCATCCTGGACAGTGATTTCAGTGTCGAGCCCTTTGCTTTAAACCCATTTTCAGCTGTGAATGGTGAGCTTTGATTTAAAGTGGTGAAAGTTTCAGAGTGAGTTGGGATCAAAACAGCCAAATGCCAGCATAAGATCCTCAGAATTGCTGACATTTTTCATCATTGCTGGCCATCTCACTTTTTCCTTCTGAACACTTTTTGCTGATCATCATTACTGTAGTGATTTGGTTAAACTGATTCATTTATGCAGTAAAGTCTATACATTACATGTATACCATGCAATGAGGAATTAACTTCTTGGTCCAGAGTGAGCTCCCCCTTGCCATGAAAACACTGGACAGCCTTCCATGTATCTAACTATCACCTCATGTAGTTTATTCTCCCTCAAACACACAGACAAGAAAAAGGAAAACAGAAAACAAAATCATGCTTTAATATTTGAGTGCAAGTGCAGTTGCGGGGAGTAAGGAGTCAGCCTCGTGTTTCTTCTATGCCTTTTTTGCAAGAGTATGCTACCTTGTTTCTGGTTCTGACAACAAGCCCCATTGATGCAAGATGATGAACAATTAACTGTGAGATTCACTATATTTTCATGGTTTTATGTCTTCAGAAACAGGAAAGTGTTCTGTGTGAAGCAGACCATCGTACACTGGTCTTGGTACTTGGTCCGTGTTTGCAAGCATGTTACAGTGGCAGTAACAATAACTGCTACCTGCAATGCAGTGAGCATAAGAACCCCCAAGGAATGAGGCCACTGCAATGCAAAGAGCTTTTTATATGGCTCCCATTGTGTGCTGCTTGAAAGTGTGTTTGTCAGACCTGAAGGAAAATACACTGAGAGAAGATTGAGGCTTTTAACACTGCTTCCTCTAATATATTTTTCTAGCTTTAAACTTGAGGAAAACTCAGATTTTACATAGTTTTTATTCGTAGTGGTAGTAGAGTTAAGATTCCTTAAAAATTCATTGAAAAGAGCATGTCTGAAAACTTTTGTTTCTTTTACCTTTTTCTCTCAGGATGGCCAGTCTGATATTTTGTACAAATTTTGGACTGCAGTAACTCAGACACTTTCCTCTCAGTTTCAGTCAGCAACAGACTGTAAGTATTCAATATAAGTTATTTTTAATGTGTTTTATAGCTATTTCAAATCTCTCATTTCAGTAGGCCCTTTGCTTGTTGTCTCCTCTACTAGGAACTAGTAGCAATAGTTCACTTAGTGTGGGGTCTATTAGTTTAAATTTCTTGCTTTTTTTATCCAAATAGGGTGGTCACCCTAAAATATGGTTGAATTTTCAGAAATAAATATTTTCTGCTTCATTAAATAGTCATTATTTTTTAAAAAATGCATATTTTTTGGTGACTCTCTGGAGGTTAAAATGTTTGGAATAGGTGCATTATACTTTTCAAATGGATTTGCTAAATTCAAAACCAGCAATTTGATTATAAAGAGCAGTGCTTAGAATCTTTTCTTGTAAAACACTGGTAAATTGTAAAAATCTGATCTTAGCCTTTTTTGATGCCTTTACAAATAGGAGTTGAGTTTCTTCAGTATTGTATAAATATAGATAAATGGCTGCTATTCTGACTGTACACAAGGTTCTGCACATACGTGATGCGTAAATAGCTTATGCAATCAAGGAAGGTTAAATAAAATTTATGTGTAAACAGAAAACTATATTATTACCAGTGCATGTTCATGCAGCATGCAATCGGATCATAGGTGACTTTGGTTGTTTCATAAATACATCTTTCATGTTTGTATACAGGATATTAAGTTAATATTTAGGTACATACAGATAAAGTGCGTAAGATTTGCATTTATCTTTGTGTCTTGGCTATTGCAGCGGCCACTCAAAATTTGGTCCTTCCAGGCTTTATAGCAACAGTATAATTTTGAGGAACTAGCTGGTTGATTCATGTTCAGTGGTTGCTAAGTAACTAGATGATCTCAAATGAAATTGTGTTCATCTTCTGCTAAAATGTATTAATTTTACCGTTTGCTTTTTGCATTACTTTAATGGCAGTGTGTACATACCTGGAATCTCATATGTTCAAACTGAGCATGTGCTACCTGTCTTCAGACTGCAAAATTGTGACATCAATTAATAGGATCAACATTTCAGAACTAAGGGAACCCTTATATTTTATCAGCAGTACTTTGACAGCTATTCAGAAATATTTTGTTATTTTACATTTTTGAATCATGTTTCTTATAGAAATGTTAGAGGGAGCAGTTGGATTTTTGAACTGTGAATTATTTTTTTACTTTGCTACAGCTGAATTTCGGGGAAACAATGTTTACAGCAAGTCAATTTTTTCGTTTGAGTGACAGATCTATATGAGAATGTTATTTTTTTATTTATAAATTCTAAGTGACTGAACTAATTGACATCAGTCACAGAACTCTGGATCAAAGAAAAACTGAACAATATGAAAAATAATATAGAAATTGGAATTTATGACAATTTATGAAATTTGGTAATAGATCGTGATCTGATTTTGTGCAGTTGGAACAGTCTTTATAAACATAGCTTCTTGACATAAAATAACTCTGTGCTTGTTGATAAATGTGCAGTATTCAAAATTGGAATATATTTGAGTTGAAAGAATAGACTGGGTGAAGTGAGGCAGATGTCCAGAACCCGAAAAACCTGCGAATGAACGGAACAGTGTTAATCTCCTAATGTAGTGGGAAATCTGTAAAGTACGAATTATGTTAGATCAAGATTAACATCTGTTACTAAAACAGTTTTACATTTGTTTCATTTCCTGTTACTTCTGACAAGACTTTCAGGGCTGAAAATAATGCTGATTTTTCTTCTGGCTTTTCATTCTTTATTTGACAAAGGAATTAATTTTTCGTTTGAGTTTTTTGAGGGTTTTTTTAAAGTAAAAATCATATGCTTCCCTCATGAGATTTCTTAAGGCTTTGGCTCATAGAAGATACTTCTCTTTGTTTTAAATTAAAATCTTTGAAAGTTGCATAGCCCTGCACTGTTCCCTATCCAGATATTGTTTGAAAATCTGTAGAGATTCAGAGAGTTCTAATCATACTTTGGCCTTAAATGAATTAATAACAATAATAATAATTAAGCTTGATAACCAGACATTTCACAATTACGATGCTTTAGGTATGTATACTTGTCAATGGCATTAAATGTGGTAGCTTGTGCCACTGAAATTAATTATAAATATTACATTATTTGTATTAAAGATGGGGTAGTATTGTATATCATTACTGATATAAATGCAAGAATACATTACACATTTGTATGAAACAAAAAAATAATGTGAACTTTGCAATGTGTGTTGCTTAACTGCTTTATCTTGCAGCCTCTATGTTTTTGAAACAAGCTTTTGAAGGAGAATACCCTAAATTGCTGAGGCTTTATAATGACTTGTGGAAGCGCCTGCAACAATATAGTCAAAATATTCAGAGGAATTTGAATACAAGTGGAACTACTGATTTCTTTGCTGAACTACAACAAATGGAGGAAGATACTCAAGATATATTCATGCAAAAAAAAGAAGATTATGAGTATGTATTATAACTTTAAGACACTAAAATGTAAAGCTTTGTACCTTGAAAAAACCCCAGAATATTTTAAAGAACTTAGCATTTCTCACTTTGACAATTTGAATAAAATATGAAGTTTTTGTTGTTGTTGTTGTTTTTCTCTTGCACTTATTGTTTTAATGCTAGTTTAGAGCCATAGATGTTTAGGTAGATTGGATTATCTTGACTTTCACAAAGTCCCTGACTCTGAAAATAGTTCTGTCTTTATGTCTCTTTGGGTGAAAAAAAAGGCAGAATGATGAAAACTCAGTTCTAGCAGTAGCTTTCTCTTAATGCTATCACAGTCATTGGAATGTGACAAATGCTGAGTTTGCTATGATTCACATTTTTTATATTTATACATTATAGAATAAACATCATTTGAGTGGTATGTATCAGAAATATCAAGCTGAAACAGGCTTATCAAGTTTATTAGGAATTCCAGACTTGTAAAATAAAATTAATATTCTATGTGAGATTCGTATTGACTTAAATATATTCCTGAGCTGTGGGAGAATTACTGTTGACTTCAGTAGCAGCAAAGCAAAAAGTTCACTAAACTTCTGACAGTGAGATAAGCAGTTTCAGAGAGCTACTGCTTGATCATTTTCAGAAACAGAAATAGTAGAGACTGAAATTTATTAAAGGCAAATTTAAGATTCTATTTGCTGCTTTCTGTATGCATATGTGTTCCAGGAGACAGTTGTGGTTTTATAGTGTATCAAAGCTATTTGCTAATAAATTATGTGAGTATAAAAAAGGTTTTGTACTGCAGTTCTGGATATCTTGCTGATATTTTGCAGATGTTTTTAGCACTGTTTATCTCAATAGCACCTTCAATAAAGGATTTTACATAGACCTTACAGAAAGTGCTAAGAAAAGTGAGGAGCTATGCACAATGACTTCCTGACAAGTTACATGGTTTAATTGAAAAGCCAGGTGTTAAGTGCTATTGAATTATTTTCAAATTAATGTGTTTAAAGAGTAGAAGGAAAAATCAGGGTCAACACTGGAAAGTTGTTATGGTCTGGAAAGAGTTAATGCTATAATGCATTTTGATTTGAAATATAGTAATTTTCTTCTATACTCACAGTCCAGAAAAGGCCTTGAAAGATTCACTGCAACAATATGAAGCTGCTTATTTGTCAAAATCTTTATCTCGACTCTTTGATCCCATCAACCTTGTCTTCCCTCCTGGAGGTCGGAATCCTCCTTCTTCTGATGAGCTTGACAGCATCATTAAAACTATATCCAGGTATGCTCATAAAATACATTTCCAAATGTGATCTTTAACATGATTGTTCTTGTAAGGTGCTATTTGAGAGATGTCACTTCCTTAACAGTGAAAGATTGATTACTCTTTAGTTGTAATAAACTGGTTGGTGTAAGAACTAGGTCAGAATTTAGAATGGAATAGAATAGAACAGAACAGAATGAAATATGTCAATTAGAAGAGACCTACAATGAAAATCTAGTTGAACTGCCTGACCATTTCAGGGCTGGCTAAAAGTTAAAGCATGTTATTAAGGATGTTGTCCAAGTGCCTTTTAAATGCTGACAAGCTTGGAGCATCAGCCATCTCTCCAGGAAGCCTGTTGCATTGTTTAACCACCTTTTTGGTAAAGAAGTGCTTCCTAATGTCCAGTCTAAACCTTCTGTGCTGCATCCTGTCGCTGGATACCAGGGAGAAGAGCTCAGTGTCTCCCTCCACTTCCCTTTCTCAAGAAGCTGTAGAGAGTAATGATGTTGCCCCTCAGTCTCTTTTTCTCAAAAACTAGAAAAGCATTAAGTCCTTAGCTTTCTCATAGAACATGTTTTCCAGCCCTTTCACCAGCTTTGTAGCTGTCTTCTGGAAGCACTCAAGGACCCTTATACCCTTCTTAAATTGTGCAGCCCAGAACTGCACACAGTATTTAAGGTGAGCTTACACCAATGCTGTGTACAGTGGAATAATTGTTCTATTACTATTTAAAAATTATTATTTATTTTTTGTGTTTTGCTTCTCTGGAATAACTCACATTTGAATTTCAGTTTTATTGTTTGAGCTTACAAAACATCTGGAGGAGAAACTTTGCACATATTCTAAATGTCTAATACCTTAATTACTCTGTGTCAAACGGATGATGATAGTTGCTTGGTGTAAATGCTTTGTAAGAGTAAAACATCAAGAAAAGAGGTAAAGAGAACTATTCGAGGAAGAATTTGATAAATGAGATGCTTTAATTACTAAAGTTATTTTTTCACTCATAAAAAATTGGTAAGGACTACTCTGATTAACACTTTCTGTATATGATGGGCAATATTCACAGTATGTGAATGTGTAATATTGATACTGTCACTTGTTTCTGAGAGTGCAGATGCACAGAACATGCCTCTTGGTGTGGTTATTGCTTTTATTTTTCTCCTTGCAGAAAAGATAAAGATATATAAATATTTAATTTCCATAGTCGCCTTTGGCTAATGATGACTGGAGAGTTCTCAGAGAAAGTTACTCTTGGTGCCTAGTGTCTCCCCAGTTCTGGGGCAAGGCTAATCTCATCTCCAAGAGCGTGATGGTCCATGTGCTTGTCTGCTTTCAAAAGAGCATCTGTCAATGCACCCCCAGATGATGGCTATCTGTGGAGGACTCCTTGAAAAAAAAAAACCAAAACTGGAAATGATTTAGAAGTCTTTTCCTTCTTTCATTTATTCCTCATTCCACTGGGGCCTCTGTTACTAAAAGAATTGCCTAAAATACAGCTTATTAGTTGTGTCAAGCTAAGGCGTCCCCTGGGTATTTCTGCAGAGCTCATGTAATTCTAGAGTTGAATGACTGTGTATTCACCTGTAATATTTGAAGGCTGCTGCCAAAGCTTGAGTGTGGTTAATTGCAGTCAATATTTTTGAATGGCTTACTAATAGTGATTTCATACTGAAGTGTCATTCCTAAACTTGGCTCAATTTTACTAGAATAGGAACACCTCACGTAAGATTCCCAAATTACTTGTTAAATTGGAAACTGAATTACGGTGCTTAGAAAGACTTGGTTGTGTGTGTTACTCTCTATAAATTGACATGTCACATAACTACTTATTCATAGTTAATTCTTTATCAATTAAATACAGTAGTGTTTAGTTGTTAATTAAAATTTATGATCTTTGGTTCTAGTGAGCTAAATGTGGCTGCTGTTGATCCAGACCTGAGTTTAGCTGTTGCAAAAAATGTGGCAAAGACCATTCAGCTCTACTGTGTAAAGTCTGAACAGCTTGTAAGTAATTCTGTATTTCTAAAAGTGTGTTGGTTTTGTATCTGCCGTGTTCTGGTTTTGTAGATTTACAAACTAAATCAGTCTAGATAGACAAAACTTGGCTTTCTGTTGTATTTGGAAACATTTTCAGTTAAATTCTGCCTTCAGATAAAAACAATCTATTGATACTATAATTTCTCTGTAGAGAAACAAATTTTCTTATATTAATACAGCAATAAAATTTCGAATTGTTAAGTAACAATAGGATAATTCAAATTAATTTAATATTTAACAATGTTTGGTATTCCATCAGTTACATGATACATCATCTGGTATTAAACTCTGGACTACTCAAATTTTTTTTTTTTAACTATTGGTAAGAAAATTTGGGCCTTTTTTTCATATATTTATTTTTTGCTGTACATTTAATTCACTCTCAATTTGTTTTCGTTCATCAAGTATTTCTGGTCACTTGGCATGCACCGTTACATGGTGTTGAACTGAATAGAGTAAGGATCCCCAAAGCTGTATCCTTTGGGTAGGAATCCTCAAAATGCTAATGGGTAGTACAGGAATGTCATCATCATATAAAAAAAATTAATTTTAAGATCGGTAATATTCTCATGAAGTCTGTTACTGAAATTTTAATGGTTTTCTTAAAGAGGTGAAAATTTTTACAATACAGACTCACAAGAAATTACTAACTACTTGTATTTGTAGACAAGATTTTTCACTTAACATTAATTCTGAAAGCAAGCTCAGACTCTGGTGATGTACATTTGTTATGTGGTTAATTTAAAGAAAGGTATTTTTAAACAGTTTTTTTGGTAACAATTGTCTACAAAATATTTGCAGCAATTAAGTTATTTATGGATTCTGTTTGCCTTTTAAGACACCTGCTCTCTGAATAGCTATAAAAAAAATCGAAATTCAGTACATACCTCACTTATTATGTCTGTTGGATGAAACATATGGGAAGTTTGCAGCCTAATGTGTGGAAGATGATCATAGGTGAGCCAATCATGAAGGCCATAAAAATACTTAATTATATTGCTATCTGTTTAGAGCATAAGCCCTAAGCTGGACACTAGATTGTGGCTTCATAATTTCAGAGTGAAATCTGCTCATTAAAGAAAGCAGTTTTTTTAGTAGATTTTTTTAGTAGATTGCAAGCATCATCATGAGGGAAAAAATCGAGACATAAATGTACATTTATTATGGAGTATAGTATCAAATAGTAAAGAAAAAAGAATCTGCTGTAACTAAAAGCACCAGAATGTGTTTTGCACATGATCTGTTACTGATTCTGGTTAATGGCTTATTCAAACATGTGCATCATTTTGTGATGATGGCAAGTTCTTAAAAAGCCCTCAAAAAGGGATGTGTAGAAATGAGCTGACAAATGTATGATTTGTGACATTGTATTAACTAACCTTAAAGTAAAAAAATATAGGAGTAAAGAGGGATTCGGAGCATTTGAACTTCTTGAATTTGACATCTGAAAATAAAACATAAAACTTTGAAAAACTAAGTGGCAGGATTAAGTCAAACTGGCAGAAAGAACATGAATGTCCTTCAAGAATATACCTGCAAATTTGAAACAATAGTGACTATGTTTCACACACCTACCTTTTTTCCTTTTTATTTTCCCTTTTTTCCCCCTATACTCTGACATATTTATTACCACGTTAAAAACTGGGAGTGTTGAACACAGTTGCCAAAGGAAATAAGTGTAGTACCATCTTCAAAGGGCTGAAATACTATGCCTAGCATCCAGCTGCCTCTCCAGAAGAATATGGCTCTCCCCCTTGTCCTATGTCATGCTTGCCAGCCCTGTGAATATCATATGGATCATCTTAAATTTTTTAACCTATTTTTGGGCATACAGATTGAGCCTGAAATGTGTACCATGTGTAAAGCAGGAGATATGTCAGACAGCACTGTTTCGTTATGTTTTAGTCATGTAGCCAAGAATGCAGTCTTCATTCAGTCTTGCAATTTAGCCACCAATGATAGCTTTCTAAAGCTGAGAATGGTGACCATGTACCATTTTCATACAGATGCTTCATTTCTGATAGTTATAGTACAGCAGTGCTAAACATGGAAATTTAAGTTCCTGGAGGAATTCCTGATTGAGTTACCTTCAAAATTAAAATTAAACAAAAGAATCATAGAATCATTTTTGAGAGACTTTTGAGAGTCTTTAGAAAATATTTTTTTAATGTTGAAATATTGAAGGTAAATTTGAATGTGAAAAACTAGTGGGCAGTCTTAAAAAGTTGAGACATTCTGAATTTGTGGGTATTTATCCAATTTCACAAAAAAAAAAAAAAAAATTGAATTCACTAAGATTTCATTGCTGTTTTTCCAGTTAGCTTTCGATGGGACAAATAACAAGAAAACTGTTACTCTAGGCTCAAAGATTTTACATCTGAGTAGAAGTGGTATTTAGGAACCTATGGTGGTATTTAGGAACCTCAAAGATTTTACATCTGAGTAGAAGTGGTATTTAGGAACCTGTGCATCTAGTACAATAGTTAAAATGATTAAGAAAAAATGGCATCTTCCTATGAATCCAAAGTGTGTGTTTGTATTAGTTGTGATTTTGTACACTGCTGGCTTTTGGTTTCCTACTTCCACACACCAGGAGCTAGCTGCTGCTGTGTTCAAGATCTGTTCTTGTATTAACCAATTCAAATTGGTTGAATCTGCTGTTGGGTGAATCTTTGGCTACCCCCCCTGCTGGTGCTTGACGTGGTTGGTGTGTGCCATGAAACATTAAGAGTTATTGTCCTCATTTCAGTCAGTGTAATTTCAGATGTTCTCAGTGTATGTAGTTTGAAGGGATAATTATACACTCCACAAAACTAAAAAATAAAATTTGTTAATTTAAGATTATTACCTTTCAGTATCACCACCCATGCTGATGCTGAGGGAGGGTGCTTGGTGTATTTTCTCTGTGCTGTAATTATTTTGTTTGTTCTTATTCACATTATCCCTGAAATCAGGCAGCCCAAACATTTTCATAATGGTTCCAAACACCACAATATTTGTTTAGGCATCACTTCTATGTCCTTCTTCTTCTTTGTTGGAAGAGATTAACAAATCTGATCATCATGTTTTGGATGTGACCAACATTAACATTTTCTGCAATTGCATATTGTACTCCATGGCTTATGCTTTAACGTAATAGCTGCTTACTGAGACAGGTTTTGTTTACTAGCCTCTTCATACAACTGAAGGTAGCCTAGATAAAAAAGAACAATATTCTCCTTGATTTTAAGGGTTTTCTGGAGAGGTCAACATTTGCATTTGCAGACACCTTAAGTTACCTGTCTTGATTGACACACATAAGATGTGTTCTTGTTTAACTGGCCACATAAGGAAAATCAGCTCTTCATCTATTGCTAACAATCAAACATTAAGTTCAGTGGAGGGAAGAAATTCATTATAAACCAGTAAATTGTGTTTCCTGAAAAGTTGATTAATTTGGGGTTTTTTTGAGAATCTGTGCTGCTTAACAAAACATAGGAGCTCACAAATCTGCCTCTTAGAAAAATTTGTACAATGAAGACATGTACAAGAGAGCTTATATCTCACCAAGATCTTTATTAGATGCCTTTGATACTAGCCATACTAATTTCATGGCAGGATCCCTTAGGGCAGTCACGTCTCAACTTTTTTGGGTTGTGCATCCCTATCAGTAAAAACCTTTAGTGAATACATGTAATAATAAAGTTCTGGTATTTTTTTCCTGCACCCCAATAGATTGTCTTGCATAACCCCTGTAGTGCATGCACCCCACTTTAAAGGCCACTGCTGTGGGGGTAATACTCTGCAGTAATCTTTCATAATAAGTGAACAGATTTTGGCTGTCCATTTTTAAAACGATGTCTTGTTGATTGCAGAAGTCTTCTGAATTAAATTTGCTACTTTAAATCTCATTTATGTATCTAAAAATGAAAATTATAGTCACCTGTTGATTGGAAGTGAGACAAAACTCTATTTTCCCTGGTGATTACCTGTAATTTTGTCATTTAGTAAGCTAAATTTTAATTGTACTTGAAATATTACTATTTCCTTGCTCATTAAAAATATTTTTGTGGTAACTTTGCAATCACTATGTTTTGGCTTGTCTGTTGATAGAGCTATATCTGTTACTGATACATAGGACTGGATCCCTTGTGGAGCGAATTCATGAATATTGAGGTTGGAAACCTCTGAAAGTTTACAAGTTGTGTACTTTTGCCAACAAGCAGAAAACTAAATTGCAAGATCTATTGACCTTGCAGGCTGAAGATAGAAGAGCTCTGTTTGGTCATGTAGTATATTCCCCTGCCAGTACAGGGATATTTCAACTAATATTTATCGTTGGGGGTTTTATTGCATTCTTTCTGCTTTTAGAGTGATGATTTCAGTTACCTCATATATTGTGAGGAGATATGTAAGTACTATATGTTCTTTTACTTTTGTGCTATTTCTGTTCAGCTTGGCATGTGGGTGATTTGAAATACAGTAGCACACCCACCAAGTGCACATAGATGAAATGTGTTGTGCTGTGAACATAAAAATGCAGTTGTTTGTAGAGAAGATGCAGTTCTCCTACTTCTGAACCTGAAGACCTCTACTAGTTTCCTCCCTAGAGCTACAGCCCTCCTGTCAGACTGTTTTAGCTGCAATCAGAGTCCCATAGAAATCCTTCCTGTCTTGCCTTGTAGAGGCTGTGTCTTGCTGCCTTCTCCCACTGTAAGGCTCACAGTCAGAGACAAAGTGACCCAGTGTTTTTTAGCCAATAAGCAAGCAGAGAATTATTTGCAGGGGCAGGATTGTGAAAATCTGCTTTCCAGAGCAGGTGAGGGTGAGCATGCTAGCAACTTGTGGTGGATCAAACTACCTTAAAAAAACAGTCTTGTTATGTGGACATATAATAATACACTTACCTGATTCATACAAGCAGAATTTCACTCTGCTGTGCTCCCAGATGGTGGGGCACATTTTAACTCCTCTCCAAGCCAAGGTGGCCATCTCAGCCTTGGTACCTTGATGAGCATAAGCAGAGCAAAATCATATCTGCTTGAAGCACAGGCAAAACAACAGTCCACATGGCCATATTACATGAAGCAGAGTTATCCTAAGGTTAGAGTAGATAAGGCTAAAATCAGTGGGAGTGGTGATTGTCAGTGATTGGAGAGGTTCCTAAATGTGGAATATTTCTATGGAGCAATGTTTTGAAAAAAAAAATCTAAAATAAAGGATCTTCCCAACAGACAGGAGGCTGCAGACAGATATAATGGAGATCTTTCCCACTAAAAGCAATTATAAAGAGGAAGCACTCAGAAGATGGAAGAGTGGGTGTCATGAGGGAGGAAGGAAATAGAGAATTTGAATAATTTTTTTTAAATTCCCCTAACTAAATGTGGTTGAACTTATGTCATACATCTTACAAAAGTTGAGGAATGAGGTGGAGGCCCAAGATACTGGCTGTGGGGAGTACTCTGGGAGAGCTACTAATCTGTCCTTTGCCCACAGCTCATGGCAGAGGTTTGGCTTCTCATCAGGATTTTACCCTGGGCAATGCTTATGGGATTTTCTGATTATCAGGTTTGCCTATTATAAGCCACTTGGAAATTTTAAAGCACTCTGTGGTGAGCACATTCCTTCCTGGTGTTTTGAGGAATTCTCCAAAGTTCCCATTGAGGCTTGTTATCATTACTGTTGGCCTCAGCCAAATGTCGTGATTTTGCTGCAGAAAAGCTGGGTATTAAACAGCTCTGCACTGTCGACCTGATGTTTACATTTATGTCTGCCTGTCTCACTTGAGAATACAAGGTCAGTAAAGGTTTGTGACTGACACTCAGGACTTAATTTGCCATGCTCTCTCTAGTATGGGGTGTTAACAGTAACGTTTATACCAGACAGCAAAAAGTTTTCGGGATCATAGAATCATAGAATGGTCTAGGTTGGAAGAGGCCTCAAAGATCATCCAGTTCCAACCCTCCGCCACAGGCAGGGACACCTCCCACTAGATCAGGTCGCTCAAGACCTCATCCAGCCTGACCTTGAACACATCCAGGGAGGGAGCAGACACAACCTCCCTGGGCAACCTGTTCCAGTGCCTCACCACCCTCACTGTGAAGAATTTCTTCCTAACATCCCATTCAAATCTCCCCTCCGCCAATTTGAACCCATTCCGCCTCGTCCTGTCATTACAAGACCTTGTGAACAGTCCCTCCCCAGCCCTCCTGTAGGCCCCCCTCAGATACTGGTAGGCTGCTATAAGGTCTCCCCGAAGCCTTCTCTTCTCCAGGCAGAAAAGCCCCAACTCTTTCAGCCTGTCCTCATAGCAGAGCTGCCCCAGCCCTCTGATCATCTTCGTGGCCCTCCTCTGGACTCTCTCCAACAGTTCCACATTCTTAGGTTCTGTGGCCAGCTGGTGCAGGGGAGCTGCTGGTGAAGGTTCTCCTTTCCTAAAGCATGTGCTTGCCTGCCAGCACCCTTCTGGGAGTAGTCTGCAATGTTGCCTTTTCTGAGCTGTGGCTGGAGGTTATTTGGGACAGTACTTGTTGTCCCAGGCTGAAAACTTTCTAGTGACTCTCCTAACAGTTTAGCAGTACAGATGGTCTTACATGAGATCCAGGAACCTTTCCTGGTGCTGTTTAATTTACTGCTGTGGGTATAGCCAGTATGTGAATGAGACTGAATGAGAACAACATGCAAAATGTGTTCAAGAGGAAGCTTAAAATGCAGACAGGCTGTGGTAATTTTTTTCTTGCATCTGGAATTCATACTTTTTAACTTGTGATGTAAATAAATCTGAGGCAAAAGTTAAAAGATGCTGATTTCTATAGTAACATTGCTTTTGGCCTTAAGACTTAGATTGCCAGAACTTCAAAAGACAGCCATGCTTTCCTAAACATGTTTTTCTATCTGTAGTGATTGTCAGCTGTACTTGACTTACCCTCAAGTAGCATTTAGTGTTTCTACCAGAGTTTTAGTTCTTGAACAAAGAGTTGTCTGTGACTTCGTGGCTGGTTGGCAACTCGAAATACTGCTGGATGGGCGCAAGAAAACTTTTGGATATTAGCTTCTTTTTCTTTCAGGAATACAACACTTTCTTCAGGTAGACAACTATTTGAGCCAACTCAGATGACACCTTTTTGGATGCCACCATGTCCAACTTCTGTAATTTAGTATTCTATTTTTAGTGAATATAATGGGTGAAGATATAGGCTGAAGAGCATCTATCTATCTGTCATGTTCAGATATTTTTAGAGCGCTGATCTTTGTAATGCTGATCAGCACCAAATGCATTACATAAGATTAGCATCAAAATACATATAATGGAAAGTCAGCTCTGCTGCAGTTGTTCTTAAAATATTTTTAGTATTGCCCACAAATCTTGTGTGGCTCAGTGCATTATCCTACCTTTGTGCATTGTCTCTATTCTGTAAGATTTATTTTTAAAGATTAATTTTTCTTCTGTCAGACCTTTTCAATCACGGGTCTCCTTCCTGAGTCTTCCAATAAGATTGTCAGTCTGCGATACACTTTACAAAGATTTTAATAAATGTCCACTTTGCACTAAGACTGAAAACAAAGACAACTTATTTCTCCTCATCCTTCAATCCAGTTTATATTTGAACTTGTCATTTGCAGGTGCCAAGATTTCGAATTCTGCTTTACTTCCATTTTCAGCTACTGTGTGTTATTTAATACTGCTCAGGTAGCTTAATCTTCTGCAGTTACCCATAAAGATATTTTCAGTTTTCCACTTGTGTTGAATACTCAGGAATAGTGTCTCCCTATTCAGTACCTCTGGGCCAGTAGCTAACATTTATGGATTTGGGAGATTTTTTGAGTTTAAAGAAGCAGGCTGTGAGAAAACAGACCATATTCTTCTCACACCACTCTTTAAAATTTCAAATTTTTTGAAAAAAAAAAAAAAGCTGGTCCTTTAAATATGTTTTAAAACTATTTTGTGTTATCTTTATGCACATTCATCCCATCATCATAACTGTTTAGAATATTGTGGCAGTTGAGTTTTCATTATTTTTATTGTTTCTTTCTTCATAGGTTTATGATGTATCTCATATGTGATAGTCAGTAAAAATAGTCAGATATTCAGTTCTGATGATGCAGTTTTGAAAGCCATGGCTTCACAGATCTTCCAGTATCTCTTTTGCTGATGTTACAAATAGATGTGCTATAATCTTGGTTTTGTATTTTAACTGTTTAAACACAATCTCTAAATTTATTAATGCTTCCCCTTGGTTTGTAATCTTTGTTGCAGTAAAAAGAACAAGGAAAGAAAATACTGTAGTGCCAAGTGGAATAGAAAACAACAATTAATTCAGCTTAAACTTTGAGTTGAGAAGGAGAGTGTCTTTACAAGAAATTTTCATACTGTCATTTATAGAAGAAAAAGTGTCTTTGTGCTTGATGAGGAAAACAAAGATTTAAATTAGCTATTTTCAGTGTGTTATTTAAATGATAAGCAATATGAATGGCATATTTTTGTCCAGAATCTAAAAGGCTTAGAATAGTATAGCTGATACAGAGACTACATTGAACCATCATGGCTCTATCAATAAAATTATTAAGAAAAGCAGCAATGGAAGGGAAGATGAGATTTTGAAGCTGGAATACTACAATGGTGAAACAGTTGGATGAGAAGGATTTGTTCTTACTTTGAGTATTCACTGGGATAGAAATTTATTTTGAACTTTTCAGTTGGTATTAGTGGTTGTCTAGGAAAGTCAGAGAGAGGCTGGACTAAACAACTTTTCTATTGATTGTGGCCCTGTCTGCCTAGTGACGAGGTGAAATATCCATAATGTGTTGCAAGGAAGAAGGCTGTGAATTTGGATTCTGCTCAGGCAACTTAAAAAACAACAAACAAAAAACCACACCACAAACAAAAAAACACCCAACAACACCAACAAAAAAAACCCCCTCATTTACAGAGGGAAGCATTTTTTGGTTTGGCTTTAGTAATTTTTTTCCCTAGGGAGAAATGTACCTTACAACAGTCAAAACCTGTGATAGTTTTGAATTGAAAAGCATGAGGAGTTCTCATTGTAATGATTTTTGATTGCTTCTTACAAGAATTAATCCATGTCTTGTATTGGATGGTGTTACATTGAATGGTGAGTTTTCATTTGTGGGTGGATCACTGTTGAGGACATAACCCAACAATGAGATTTGTCTGACAATTCCAGAGAAATGTGTCTAGTCCTCCTGTCTAAATTGTGAATTTTGTGAGCTTGGGATGGAAGTATGTAGTGCAATAAGCTCACAAAGGTTTCTGGTAAGTAGTGGATGAATTACAATGGTGTATGTAATGCGAAGATTATATTGTTCCTGCTTCTTCATGAAATAGGATTGAGACATTTTGGGTGAGAATCAGGAGTAGGGACAGCAAGGGTGATACTGTGATGAGAGTATGCCATAGACCACCCAATCAGGATGAAGAGTTAGATAGTTTTTTTTGTAAGCAGTTGAGAGAGGTCTCTTGATTGCTACCCTTTGTTCTTGTGGGAGTGTCAGAGAGGCAGGAAATTAACAGCTGAGTCAGGAATTATAAAAATAGAATTATTTTTATTTCCCTGAAAACCCCACCCCCAAACTATATGCAGAACTAATTTTAGGTTTATTTACAGCTCGATTTCATTGGGAAGATCTTCAAAGGTTGCTATGGACAAATTTAGGATTTAGGAAGTCAAAAAGTGGAAAGGCTAAGTTATAAACACAGCTTTTACTCCACTATCAATCAGGCTGAGCAGAGAATTAAGGGAACAGCAGGCTTTATTCACGATGGTGAGATAGGTATTTGGGGACAATCCTTCGCTGTGGCTCGGCTGATTCTGACGGCAAGAAATATCCAATCACAAATCCAAAGCGGCAAAGTCCAAGATGGGTGGAAAGACCACCAGACTCAGTGGTATCTCAGAAATACAGTTTCCACAAGACAGAGATTTGTGGAAGCCACGCTGCTTCAGCAAGAGAGAACCAAACTGCTAGGGTCACCCCCAGCCAGAATAGCAGTCAGGAAGTCAGCTGCAGTAGGGTTCCAGAGTAGCTGGGTCTGGGCCTGCTGGCAGCTCTCTCTCAAATGGACCTCAGGACTGGTCAAACTTGCAAGACAGCACAGAATGGTGCAGAAGTAGAGGACCATCCAAAAGCAGGTGCAAAACGGGAACTCTTCAAGGCAGGGTCTCTGTCAAAGTGGGGAACCTTTCCAGGCAGGAATTCTCACAATTCCTGTATTTCTGCTTTTTTAGACAAAGTGTCCATTTCTCAGTTTATACTGGGCACAAAGGACCCAGTCAACCACCAGCCCGATTCCCAGCATAGGCTTCACACAAGTCAGCACACGTGTGGAGAAAGGCACCTTTTGCTGGTGAAAAGCTCAACATGAGCCAGCAGTATGCATATGCAGCCCAGACAGCAACTGTGTCCTGGGCTGCATTAAGAGAAGCGTGGCCAGCAGGGCAAAGGCAAGGGTCTGCTCTCATCAGAGCCCACCTGGAGTACTGTGTACAGTTCTGGAGCCCCCAACGCAAGAAGAACATGGAACTGTTGGAGTGAGTCCAGAGGAGGGCCGCAAAGATGCTCAGAGGGCTGGAGCACCTCTACTATGAGGACAGGCTACAAGACTTGGGACTCTTCAGCCTGGAGAAGGGAAGGCTTTAAGGAGATCTTATAGTAGCATTCTCGTATCTGAAGGGGGCCTACAGAAAGGCTGTGGAGGGAGTATTTGCAAGACCTTGTAATGACAGGACGAGGGGTAATGGATTTAAACTGAAAGAGGGGAGATTTAAACTAGATATTAGGAAGCATTTCTTTTCAGTGAGGGTGATGAAACACCGGAACAGGTTGCTAAGGGAGGTTGTGGCTGTCCCCTCCCTGGATGTGTTCAAGGTCAGGCTGGATGAGGATTTGAGCGACCTGTTCTAGTGGGAGGTGTCCCTGCCTATGGCAGGGGGTTGGAACTGGATGATCTTTGAAATCCCTTCCAACCTAAACCATTCTATGATTATACCAATACCTTGAAGACATAATGCTACTGCCATTGAAAAACTTTTATCTATGCTATTTGAATGAGAGAACTCAAAACTATGAATTCAGTATTTGGCATATTAAAGGATCCTACTTAAGTAGGATCTAGAAGGCTATTATATGCTAAAATAATTTCAAAATAATAACTATTTCACTGTACAGTAATAAAAACTAAAGATGTCTGTAGGACTAATACAAAAATAATCAGAAGTCAGTTAAGGTTTTGTAATTTTTTTTCCACTGATGGAAAATGAGTTTTGTTAAAACAGTCATTAGGAAGCTACTTAGATTGGTCAGAGAATACTTAACAATTGTCTAGCTGATAAGTCACTTAAGCATTTAAACTTAAAAATGGAACTAAGAATCTAGACAAGAAAGTTGCATTAAAAAATAGCTTCATGAGACATTTTCTTGATTCTCATGTGGGTTTTTGCTGGTAAGATCGTGACTCACATAACAAACATGATTTTTTTTTTTTTTTTAGGGAGATACTGGATAAAATCCAGAATAAATCATCCAAGCATAAAATTCTGGTTTTGAGATTACTGTACTTCATTTTGTGTTGCTGACAAAGTGGTTAAAAGACTGCTTTAGATCTAGCATGTAATTATTTTAACAGGTAGGAAAAAAGCAAGACTGTACAATCTATACCTTACAGCACCCTATAAGAAAACAGTGTGTTTGATACCAAATTAAGTTCTCTGATGCAGAAGTTGTGGTAGGGTGAGGCTCTTCTCTTGTGACAAGAACAGAGGGCATGGCCTGAAGCTGTACCTGGAGAGGTTTAGGTTGGATGTTAGAAGGTATTTCCTCACTGAAAGGGTAATTAGACATTGGAATGCACTGGCCTAGGAAGTGGTAGAGTCACTGTCGCTGGAGGTATTTAAGGGAAGAATTGATGTGGCACTTAGTAAGGTGGTCTCCTTGATGTGGTGTCGTTAGGTCACTGGCTGGACTTGATCTCGGAGGTCTATTGCAGCCTCGATAACTCTGTGATTCTGTGACTGTGTTGGATCCATCTCATGTGTCTTGGGGATGGATGTCTCTTCCTCACCTCTGGAGGTGCATTCTCAGTAGCTGGTTGAGTTTATATATAGAAATATGTCATATGAAAAATTATTAGTCATTCGGACATTAGTTTGCCAAGCATGAAAAATTCAGTAAGCTGTTACAGTCAGACGTATTAGGATCAACACAATTGTCCTTGAAATCTTCCTCAGACATGGGCTGACTGGATAAATCTGAGTCTGAAAAAAGGTGAAACACAAGGGCCATAATTTTTATAAGTTTTTCTAAGTGCCTTAGTTTTAGGATTCTTTGAGATTCCTTAAAGAAATTGGTTTCAGGCTCTTTCTGATAGCAAAGTAGTTTTAAAGCATTTCATTATTTAAGGGCATTACTCACTTTTGTTAATTTGTACACTGCTTTCCTTCTCAGATGATTTAAATACTTGGAGATAAATCTTGTCTTTTCTATTACAGAATCACCATTAGCTGTTTTCTTACCATTTATTTTGCTTTTGAAAATATTAAGGAAGAAGNGTTGCTTTACCCTGAATAGTCTGAACATGATGTTCTGTCTTTTTTTTTTGTGGTAAAGGACATAGCAGGTCCTTCAACTTTTATTTTTGAAAATAAGGAAATCTTTTTCTATAAGATTTTGAATGTCTTTACTATAGACTTCCTTTTCTACATTCCTAGAATATAGAATCTTCATTCTTCTGAGGAAGCTACAAGAATGTCCTGAAGGTGCAAAAGAAATGTTTTTATGTACATTTGAAGTTATTACCTGAATTCACAGCTTATTCCTTTTGTTATTTCTTGAAATATTTATTCTGCTGTGAAAAATTAGAAGTTATTTCAAGAACATACATTCTTATTTGCGATTTATTCTTGACTTGTTATTGTTTTGTTGTTGTGGTTGTTGGTTTGTTGGGGTTTATTTGGGCTTTGTGTGGTGTTTGTTGTGGTTTGTTTGTTTATTTCTTTTTTTTTTAAAAAGCAGATCATTAAACTTCTATTTATCCTCATCAGTCAAGGACCTTATTTGCCCCAACATATTCATTCAAATCCTACACTTCAGACCCCTAAATTATGTCTGCAAACTGTACTCTAAGAGGCCACGATGTTAGCTGGCTTAACTAGTGGAGTTTAGATTTTTCTGTAAATTTCTGCTGAACTGTTTAATTTTTATCAAAATTAGCAAACTGATTCTGCATTTCTTAGATGGAAAGTGACTTTGAAAGACTCCTTCTGCCACATGGAAAACATTAAACCTGATAGTATATCATCCCAATTACTTGTAGGTTATGGGAGAGATCCCAGGGCTAAGACTTACTGACTCAAATTCTGTAAATTCATTCTGTGATTTCTAATAAGTTGCTATGATCAGGCAGGAGACCAAGTACCAGATGGATTGATTGTTTTCAGCCAGAGGTACAGCCACATCAGCTGCTTCTATTAGAAGTGTACTTGTTCCTGCAAATGTTAGCTTGACAATTGGAGTTCAATTTGTGCCATCAAAACACATTATCTTGTGATCCTTGAGCTAGATCAAATGCTTTGTTTAGAGACACTACTTTTATCTTATTTTTGTTTAAGATCTCTGTACTCCTAAATTACTGTTTCCTGCTGTTCAGAGAGTGGGTTTGCCGAGGCTGTTTCAGAGAAGAAAAAAATAAACTGAGTTTTCCAAAACTATCAATAAGGATGTATGCAAAATCTTAGTGTGAAACTGACCTTTATCAGAAAATGTTTAATCAGTGAAGGGAATGGTAGCAAACCAGCTCACTTCTGAGCTGAGAAGTCAGTCATTTGAGACATGGAACAAATTATAGGAAAAAGGTGTACCAATAGTCTGAGCTTTTCTACAAGAAAAAGACACATGCAGTTAGCATTTTTTATAACCCAGGGGATGATTTGATTCACATCCTAATTTAAGTTCTACTTTCATTGCTTTGTGGTGAAAACAAGAATTTAAACCCAATCAATCTTATAGCATGTTTCAACATGTGAAATGAAATCCGTGCTGTCAAATTGCATGTCTGTTCTTAGGTATTAAGGACAGAAATAATGCAAAACCCAAAACAATTGATCTAGTTATTTCCAAGACATATTTCCAAAGCATGTCTATGATTTCAGAGAATATAGCTACCTATATGTATCTATGGCACTGCTTTAAATTCCCTTTGTAGTCAGTGGAGGGAAGTGGGTGCATACAGGGTACATTGACTCCTTAGAGGAGGGTCTCTAAAATAGGCTAGATGAATTGCTTAACAGAAGTGCTTATTTCTCTACTTTGTGATTTCCTGCACATGGTCAGGTGAATCATTCATGAAATACTCTGCACTGGGCAACTTACTGACTTGATATGAGGCACCTGCAGGTGAAGCAGGATAACCATGCTAGTATACTGAAGGATACAAACTGAAAAATAATGTTTTCCAGAAGGAGTTTTGAATTTGGTGAGAGCGTAAGGCCAGTCAGGCCTTACTATGTCAGACTGAATCAAATCAGATGGCATTCAGTCTGCTTATTCCTCTTCATGACACAATTTTTATATCAGCTTCTACAAGTGTCCTTTTCGATTCAATAAGCCACGTGACCTACTACTTAGTCCTCAAATTGTGTTGAATTATGCATTTCAAGAAAAACCTTCTAAGGAGTTTCTGCCAGCTTTTCCGCTACTGGATTGAACCTTCAAGTTTCATCCTCCTACCTTGAAGAATGTCCTTGTATACATGTCATAAAGGTGATGCCTCCAGTCTTTCTTCCTCATTTTAGTTTAACAGCAGTCCTTTGTGTTTCCTTGAAATGCTGCTTGGGATAGAAGCTCAGATCCACTTACTTGAGGGGATTACAAGAGGTAGCCATTTTTCTAATGCTAGGGTGCATGACAAATAAGTTCTCAGTAATATTCACTGCTATAAGACTTGTCTACTTCACTCTGTCTTCCTCTCTACCATGTCATGTTGCTAGCTAGTGTGCTCATAGCTAATGTTGGGAAAGGAAGATTGTACTGACATTATCATCCATTGCAGAATTGCCAACTGCTGGGCAATGAGATACTTGTACTTTGCTACTGCCCATGAAATTTCTATAAATAGCAGACAGGCATTGAAGTAAAAGCAAAACAGTTTACCCAACTAAGGTGAAGAGCAGAAAAGAATCAGTTGCTATGCTTAAAGACAAATACAGAAAAGTGCAACAGTTCAGCCCGTATTGTTACTGCTCATTCAAGTCTAGCTTCAGTATGGCTTCTTTTTCACTGTTTTCAGCTAGCAGGCCAGACTACCTCTCAGTGTGACTGATGGTTCCCTGGAGAAGGGATCTGGCCCTACAGCTACACGTAGTTGTTTCTTTCCTGAAATAAATTGTTATTTGGGATGAAGTCACTCTTTCTGTCCTCCCTATTTCTGCTTAGCATAAATTTACTCTCCTGGCCTTCCACGTTTCTGGATTAATGTAGCTGACTGAAAAAGTATCACATTTTGTCTCTGCTGCCCTCATCGAAAAGAAGGCTGTTGGACTGTGTCTGTCACCTGAGTGGATGTGGCTAAACTTCACACTTATTTGACTTAACCTAGTCACACATTACAATCCTCAGTGGACAGATACTAGAGAAAGAGTTACATTACCACTGGGCTTAAATGCATATGATCTGTCCAGCACAAAACTTCAAAATATTTGCTATATGAATGATAGTGATGAATGTGAATTATTGATAAAACCTGGTATGATGGAAAATACACTGAGAGGTGATTTATGTCTCAGGTAAATGGGCTATAACCCAGGTTTGGTGGAAACAGGGAGAGATCACAAAGGCATTTTCCTACCTGGATACATGGTTGTACAATGGATGATAGAGGTGTCAAGAATTCAGCCTGAGGCATTGAAATACTGGAGTAGCAATACACTGCCTGAAATCCAGATACAAGCAAGTTTCAAAGTGTATGTACATGAAACATGTTGTTCATATTCTGTATAGAACCTTCTTGCCTCAAAGTAAGGTCACAGAAATCATTGTAGAGATAGCAAGAGGTGGGAACAACCACCATAGACTACTGTTGCAGATGGTAGGGCTCACCTACCTGTGTTAAGCACCAGATGTGTCCATGATGATAAGGCACGCCTATCAGTGTAGGTGCTAGGTGTTTCCAGGAGGGCAGGGCATGCCTGCCCATGTAGATGCCAAGTGTTGTCATGGCACACTTTCAGGAGAAGCAATTCTGGGGATGCCCAGCTCCTACTGTTAATTACAAGAGTTGAGCTTTCCAAGCATCTTTGTTTTAGACCAGTGATTTTATGTGAAGGTAGACAAGGTATCAACACTTCTGGCTGTTGAAGTTCAAATTGATTGATTGAAGGGAACTTATTATAGTAAACAATTTTAGAAAGATTGGCTGCTTTTAAGGCATTTTTAGATTGCCCTGTGAAGCTGTTATGTGCTATGGCACTTGTGCATTAAGGGGTTTCACCAGCAAAATAGGCACAGTCTAATGATTTTGTTGCATCTGAAAAAAAGAAATCATGAAACCTTTACAATAGGCTCTGAGGAACTGAAATTTGTATGATCAAGATGAAAAATGTTACTGTCTTAGCAATGTCTTTTATGTTTAGTAGTTGTAAATGTGCAAACCCCTAACTGAATAGTCTGTACAGTGCTTAAAAAAAGGTGTGACAAACAGGTTGTTGGGGTCTGAGAGGGTAGTCAGTTGTGGGGGCAGGGTGTATCTGAACAGCTCTTTTGTTATCAATCTGTGAAGCGGTAATCCTGAGAAGCAGAAACCGTCAGGTCAGTCAAATAGAAATAACAGGAAAGAAACTCACATGGCTGTTCTCATCAGAAATGCAGGAAGATGCTGAGATGATATTTTGTCATCTACCCTGAGGACGCATTCTGATGTGAAATGATTTAAGACATAGTGGAAAAGATTTTTTCCCTCTTTAAAGGCCTCAGAAACTTATTTATCCTGAAATAATCCCTAAATTTGAAGAAAGGGAAATTAACTGGTATTTCCACTTGTCTAAAACTTCATTATTAGCAATGCTGGCAAATAATAAATAACTTTGGTTGCATGCTGTGTTTATGCCAAGTGGAAGCTATGAGAGGGAAGTACAGGAATAGTGTTTCACTAGTAAAGATTCATGGCTTCCCATCACTTAAAAATGTACACATTATGTTTGTTCCTTTTGTTCTCAAACGATTGTTACTGCATATTCAGTTCTTTCTGTAGGACCTGCAACTGTATTTAAGACACACTTCATAAAGTATCTTCTTGACTCGCTCAAGGAGTTGAATTTATTTTTACTGTGAGACTTTTGGAACTAGGCATCTTTGGGAGTTTTCTGCTATTCTTGCTGTAATTTTTAGATGTACTTCTAGCACTCTCATAGCCTTTTGTTGATTCTTTGCATTTTTGCAACTTTCAATGTACAATAAAATTTCCCATAGTTTCCTGTAAAGGGTTAACCCCTCCTGGGGGGTGGTCAGAACCTGATCCCAGGTCATCCTGAGTACTCCCTAGGGGTGGTCTGACCTGATCCCAGGTGTAGTAGTTAGCCTACTCCCACTTCCTGTCTCAAGTCCTTATAAAAACAGAGGAAGTTCCTGTTTCTCTCTCTTCACTTCCTCTCTCATCCTTGTGTCACCACAAGGATGAGAGCAGCCAGAAGCATTATTGGTTCCTGCTGCTCTTGCTTTGCCACATGGTGGGACCATTCACTTCCATCCACTGGTGGTATACATATATTTTGTGTTTTGTTTTCCTTTCCCTATATTCTTGTAACTCCTCTTACCTAAAATACTTTCTATTTATTGTTAAAGTTTTCTTTTAACTTCCAAATTGAATCAAGGCTATTCTTTGGGCTTGTGGGCTCTGGGAGGTTTAACTAAACCCAGTATGTAATTTATTGGCACTCAACATGTGGGGCTAGAATTTGAAATTATTATTTTAGACAAGATTTTGAAGTAAAAAATGGATGTCTTGAGAATTTCGATAATTCAAGCTTTTGGGTGGCTGTTTTGGAGCTGGATATACAAATTTATAGAGTATCATGTAGTCTGGATGGTAATTGATATGTTACTTGACTACTTTAAAGGCTTACCTGTGAGATTGTATTTATATGTGGTGGATTCTGTTGGAAGTTTTACCAGGTTTGGAAATGCATCTGATACGTGTGTGCTGGGACACTCAAGGTCCAGATATTTTGGAGGACAAATGGTATTTAACAGCAGTATTTTCACTGTGTTTAAAACTGGCACAATCCTAATATGGACCACGTGGCAGCTGCCTGCGGCTGCCATGTTTAGGGTTCTAGGGAGAGAAATAAGTAGGGGGTGGGCCGGGCCAGTGCGGTTGGTAATTGCTGGTGCTGCTGGTGTGGGTGCAGCGGCACTGATACTGCCGCTCATAGCAGAGCTCAAACACTGCATGACTCACCTGTCGTGAGCGGTGGTGTGGCTGGTGCCAGCGGCAACGTGGCCATGCCCACAGCTGCTCCCCACACACAAATCACTGTCCCTATGCAAACAATCTCTCTGGCTCCTGTCACTACTTGCAGGAAGAAGGTACAGAAAATTCACAGACTTCTTACAGACTCAGACCTGATGGAAGGCACCTCAGCTGGGACCAGCACCCCCCCAGCAGAACCCATCAAACAGGAATGAGTCTGACAGTGAGATAACCATAACCATGCCTTGAAAGGAAATCAGGCAGACACAGCAAGACTATGCAAGGGCCAATGGCCAGTCTCTGTTGGCCTGCCTCTTGAGCTGCTGGGATGCAGGGGCAGAAACTGTGCAACCGGATCAGAGAGAAGTTAAGTAATTGGGCTGCTTATCAGAGGATGGGGGTGTCAGTAAAGAGCTAGGGAAATTAGATGGCACACAAACACTTTGGGCTGGACTCCTCACAGCTGTAAGACACTGGTACTGGTCCAAAGATGACATGCTCTTCCATCCTCTTAAATGGGTAAATGTGGAACAGGGGTTATGTACCTATGGCAAATAGCTGCACAGGAAATAATCTATGGAAATGGCAAACTGCCTTTGGACCCTGATGATGTCGCCATGAAAGCAGCTCTCTTAAAGAAGCTAACCCAAGGTGCCCCTTCCACATATACACACATACTGGGAGGACTGCTTCTGCACAGAGACCGTAACAATCTCCCATCTATTTGTGAATTTGTTAATGATCTGAGGCAGTTTGAATATAGTGTCTGTAGAGAAGCTCTGATATCAGTTGTAGAAACTGACCAGAGGCATGAACAAGCTTAAGGCCTCTGTCTCTGAACTGAAGAGGGGAGAGGACACTTACTCTTCACCTTCTGAATGGGTACATATCTCAGATGTAAGAAACACACATTGCCATGCTCCTCCTCCTCCTCCTAGGAGACCAGCCCAATCCCGGCAGGGAACATCCAGAGGCTCACTGTGGAGAACTCTCTCTGACCATGGTGAGAACATGGACAAATGGCTTGGCCATCCCACATCAGCTCTATGGGCCAGAGTAAGGGAACTTGCAGAGTGCGAATGCTGTGAATAATTCCTCCAGAAGAGGGGCTGTTCCAGTTCAGAGATTGCTGCAGGCAATCTCTCACCTGAAGGGTGGTTCTGCCAGCAGCTCAGGTCAATTCACTCCCTGTGGTAACCACATTCAGCATTAGAGGTGCCCTGTCTCCAGCCAGGTGGAGGACAGGGATAACAGAGTCTACTGGGATGTTTTTGTAAAATGGCCTGGCACTTTGGAAGCAAAGAAGTACAGAGCATTGGTGGACACAGGTGCTCAATGCACTCTGATACCCTCAAGCTACAAAGCGATAGAACCAGTAACAATTTCAGGAGTTACTGGTGGGGGGTCACAAGAGTTGACCGTGCTGCAGGCTGAGGTAAGCCTCACCGGGAATGAGTGGGAGAAGCACACTATAGTGACTGGTCCTGATGCACCTTGTATCCTTGGCATAGACTTTCTGTGGGAAGGGTATTTTAAGGGGAACAATTGGGCTTTTGGGATAGCAGCTGTAGAGACTGCAGACAAAGATCAGCTGTCTGGCCTTTTGGATGACCCTTCCAAGGTTGGCACACACAAGATGCAGGATGTAAAATTACCAATTGCTTCCCACATAGTGAACGGAAAGCAATACAGGACTAATAGAGACTCTCTGCTGCCCATACATCAACTGATTCCCCCGCTGGAGAAGAAGGATGTCATCAGCAAGACTCAACAACTGATTCCCCAGCTGCAGAAGAAGGGTGTCATCAGCAAGACTCACTCACCCTTCAACAGCCCAATATGGCCAGTGCCATATGAGGAGTGGAGACTAACAGTGGACTTCAGAGGCCTGAACAAAGTGACTCCTCCAGTCAGTGCAGCTGTGCCGGACATGTTGGAGCTCCAGTATGAACTAGACTTGAAGGAGGCCAAATGGTATGCCACTACTGACATTTCTAATGCTTTCTTCTCCATTCCCATCACAGAAGAGTGTAGGCAGCATTTTGGTTTCACCTGGAGTACCAGTACCACTAGAACAGACTAGCTCAAGGATGGAAGCACAGCTCTACAATCTGCCACGCCATGATCCAGATAGCACTGGAGAAGGCTGAAGCTCCAGAACACCTTCAATTCATTGATGACATCACTGTATGGGGTGAGACAGCAGAGAAGGTCTTTGAGAAGGGTAAGAAGATCATCAGTATTCTGTTGGAGGCTGGTTTTTCCAGCAAAGCGAAGCAAAGTGAAAGGACCTGCCAGAGAAATCCATTTTCTGGGATTTTGATGGCAAGATGGTTGCCGCCAAATCCCTGTGGATGTGGTTAATAAGGTAGCCGCTATGGTGGAACCTACTAACAAGAAAGAGACACAATCCTTCTTGGGGTTTGTGGGCTTTTGGAAAATGCACATTCCTGAGTACAGTCACATTGTGAAGCCCCTCTTCAGCGTAAACAGAAAGAGAAATAACTTTGAGTGGGGACCTGAGCAACAGGTAGCACTTGACCAAATAAAGAGAGAAGTGGTCCATGCTTTGGCCTTGGAAGCAGTTTGAACTGGCCCGGAGATTAGGAACATATTCTATACTGCAACCGGTGAGAATGGTCCTAGCTGGAGCTTATGGCAGAAAGCTCCTGGAGAAACATAAGGCTGCCCACTCAGGTTCTGGAGCAAGGCATACAAAAGCTCAGAAGCTAACTATACCCCCACAGAAAAAGAGATTCTAGCTTCCTATGAGGGAGTTTGAGCTACTTCTGAGGTGATTGGAACTGAGTCACCACTCCTTTTAGCTCCAAGACTTCCAGTCATGACTTGGATGTTTAAAGGGAAATGCTGAACCTCACGCCATGCCACAGATACCACTTGGAGTAAGTGGATAGCTCTGATAACCCAGAGAGCTAGAAAGGGAAGCTTCGAACGCCCTGGCATAGTAGAACTGATCACCAACTGGCCAGAGGGCTCTAATGTCAGAATGCCACCAGCAGTGGCCCATGCTGAAGAAGCCCCACCTTCCTGATAACAAAAAGAGATATGCTCTGTTTACAGATGGATCTTGCCATCTGTAGGCAGTAAGTGGAGATGGAAGGCTGCCATCTGGAATCTTACATGCAGAGTTGCAGAGGCAAGAAATGGGGAGGGTGAGTCCAGCCAATATGCCAAGGTAAAAGCCATCTAGCTGGCCCTGGACATTGTGGAACGAGAACAATGGCCAGTGCAGTACATCTACACTGACTCATGGATGGTAGCAAATGCCTTGTGGGGGATGGCTGAAGGAATGGAAACAAAATGATTGGCAGAGAAAAAGGAAGCCTATTTGGACTGCTGACCTCTGGCAAGACATTTCTGCCCGCCTGGACAAACTGCCAGTTAAAATCAGACACATCAGTGCTCACATTGCCAAAAGCAGAGCCACTGAAATAAAAAAGCACAACCACCAAGCCGACTTGGCTGCCAAAATCTCCCAAATAGACCTGGACTGGAAACGTGAAAGGTGAACTGTTCTTAGCTTGGTGGGCCCATGACTCTTATGGCCACCAAGGAAGAGATGCCACCTACCAATGGGCTAGGGACAGGTCAGTGGATATACCTATGAATGGTATAACATAGGTTATCCATGACTGTGACACCTGTGCTGCCATAGAACAGGCTAAGTGCATGAAACCCTTGTGGTATGGGGGATGGCAGTAAAAATACAAGTATGGGGAAGTCTGGCAGATCAATTTCATCACTCTGCCTTGATCCCACAATGGCAAACAGTATGTGTTAACCATGGTAGAGGCAAGCACTGGGTGGCTGGAAACTTACCCAGTACCTCATGCCACTGCCCACAACACCATCCTGGGCTTGGAAAGGCATATACTGTGGAGACATGGTACCCCAGAAAGAATTGAATCAAATAACAGGACCCATTTTTAAAAATAAGCTTGTAAAGAAGGTGGCAAAAGAACATGGGATTGAATGGGTTTACCATATCCCATACCATGCACAAGCTGCAGGAAAGATAGAGCATCACAATGGCCTGCTGAAAACCATCCTGAAAGCAATGGGGGAACTTTCAAGAACTGGGAGAAGCATCTAGCAGAAGCCACCCAGCTAGTGAATATCAGGGAATCAGTCAACCAAGCTGGGCCTGCTCAATCTACCCTATTGCCTATAGTTGAGATGGAGTTCCCATGGTCTGTAAAAAGAATCTATTGGGGAAAACTGTGTGGGTTGCTCTTGGTCATGGTGGGGGCAAACCTATCAAAGGGGTTGTCTCTGCTGAAGGCCCTGGTCACAACTACTGGGTCATGCTTGAAACTGGTACCATTCAGTGTTCCCCAGAGAAACCTTACTCTGGCTTTAAAGGTTTAAATCTCAGAGTCAGTAACACAGTTTCATGTAATACAGTTATTGTATAATAGTTTTTTTAAGTTGTTATAAGTTTCTAGTTACATCATGCTCAACAGAATGCACACCACTCAAGCACCAATCCAGAGGAAGGCTACATCAGCACATCAAGGCATCCAGCAGAACCCACACCACACAACCAGAAATCTGGAGAAAGACTACAATATTTCATCTGCAGCTGTTTTTTCCCTGATGCCCTGCAGATGAAAAGACTGTTCCTGATTTCCCTCCAGAGGAAAAGACTGTTTCCTGAGTTTCCCTCAAGATAAAAGACTGTTCCTGACTTTACCTAAGAGAAAGGACTGTTCCTGTTTCCTTAATTCTTCCTCCATGTTTCCTGCCCTGCTTACACCTCGCCTGCACTGGAGAAGCACATTGCCTTGGGATGCAGCCAGGGACTACGAAGGACTTAAAACAAGAACTCTTAATACACATCCTATACCATGGACATATCTTCCTATCTTTTGATGAATAGACTGTTTGCAGGAAAGTGGAAATGGTCTAACCAAAGGGTAAAGGATTAGCCCCTCCTGGGGGGTGGTCAGAACCTGAACCCAGGTGCAGTGGTTAGCCCACTCCCACTTTCTGTCTCAAGTACCTATAAAACCAGATGAACTTCCTGTTTCTCTTCACTTCCTCTCTCATCCCTGCATCACCAGCCAGCAGCATTCCTGATTTCCTGCTGCTCCTGCTTCATCATGTGGTGGGACCACCCACCTCCATCCACTGTTTGTATACATATATTTTGTTTTCCCTTTCCTATATTCTTGTAACTCCCCTTACCTAAAATACTTTCTATTTATTGTTGAAGTTTTATTTTAACTTCCAGATTGAATCAAGGCTATTCTTTGGGCTTGTGGGCTCTGGGAGGTTTAACTAAAACCAATCCATTTCCCAGTTACAATTTATTTCGCTTTAAATTAGAAACATATGCTGTGGTATCCTTATGAGATTGCTCTGTAGTTATCTGCTATTTCCGTGTCACATGAAGCTCTGATTTCTGTGGTAATGATAAAAAATGGATGCTTTGTGGAGCTTAAATATGAAGGTTTTGTTGTTTTTTTTTTTTCTGAGAGATTCATGGATGGAGATCTTTCTAATGGCAAGACTAGCAATTTTGGTCTTTGCAGTTCTATTTTCCTGTTCACTTACAAGCCGCTAATAATGTACAAAGCTGTAAGCCATATGTTTGAAGAAACAGAGTTGTAAATGAGAGGCTCGAATGGTTAACAGAAGTAAGGGATACAGAAAAGCATACCCTTTCAGTTCTGTTGCTGCTAGTTTATACTGCATCCTTGGGTAGGTAGCTTCACCTGACTCTGAGATTAAAGAGTTGAAATTAAGTTGGAAATGGGTATCTTCAAGAGATCTGGTTCTAAGTGCTATGTTTTGGAGCTGAAGCAGCAGTTTCTTATAGCTCTTGTATTATCTGGAGGTGGAAATCATGTGAATCAAGATGAGTTAAATGGAAGAACATTGTTATTGAAGTGCTGTCATGTATTTCTGTGGTGATGCACTGTTCAAAGAGATACTACTGTTTAACAATTTCTGCAATCATTGCAGCTGTCTACACAAGGAGATGCCAGCCAGGTGATTGGACCGCTCACAGAGGGACAAAGAAGGAATGTGGCTGTTGTTAATTCACTGTACAGACTGCACCAGTCAGTCCAGAAGGTAGGCTTCCTTTGATATTTCTCTTCTTGCTGTAATGTTAACTTCTTTGCATATTCTCCCTTTAGTTGGTGAGACAAATGCAGCCCAATTTTGGATTAAGAGCTGCACCTTGCAATGCATTTGTGCAACTCCTTGAAACTTGGTTACTGCTGTGTGACAGGTTAGTATTAGCAAAAATGTGAAACATGTGTTTACTGAAAGTTATTACATCTCACAGCTGTTCTGGGAGCCTAAACAAACTCTTGTCAAGTAAGCTTTGCCTTTGTACTGGTCAGCTCAAGAGGTCATCTGCACTTCTCCCAGTCCAAGCTTATCTTTCACAGATGGCACTCACTGCTTTCCTACTATTGTGGCCAAATAGAAAAGGGGAAGAAAAGGATGAAATGAAGAAAAATGACACGTCACAAATATCTCCAGGCATTGTTGCTGTGACCAAAGTCTGGCCTGGAAATGTTTTCAGAACTAAGCACAGTTGTGATTAACTCCAGTTTGCTGGCTTAGTGGTGCCAATGTTTACACCATCTCTGTAAATGAAACTAATACAGTGGTAGTTGTGTTTAAATCCTACCCTGATTAAAAAAAAAAAGACCATGAGTACTCCTGACTCTGGATATGTGTAAAAAATGTTATAAAAAAGCTAAAAAGCCAATAAAATTTGCTTGAGTTTTGCAAACAGATGGTAGATCATCTTTTAAGTCGGCTTTCTCTGGTGTGTATTTGGTAATGAACCTCCTGTGCCTTTAAGTGTTGGAGGGAGATGTGATATGATTCAGAGTTCAAGTTCAGTACTTATCTGGCTTAAAAATACTATTGTATAGCTCGTTCATAACTGCAAGGAAATTGGTAGAATATTCCTTTAGATCATTCTTTAATTTCAATTCTAATACTGTTGTAGCTGCACATAAGTATTTAACAGATAGTAATAATAACACTGGGAAAGAGCAGCCATTCTTTCAAATGATTGCCACAGAGCTGCTTGTACAGTTCTCCATGAATTCTGTACCGAGCAGTGGGAGAACGCACTAGTTATTTTTATTCTGATTCTGTTAAGCCTTCAGCTAAATTTCAACTGAGCTCAATTTCTTTGATTTCTTTGCAAAGGCAGAGGCAGAGTCCATAGGAAATTGAAGAGCACAGAACTGATACTGGTGCATTGAAATTCTGTCTGTGTAAAACACAGTTGATGGTTATTTTTACTTATATAAACCATTCATTACTAAGGATAACTCAGTACATTTTAAAGTGAAATTAAATGTTATAGATTCTAATAATTTGAATGTTGGCTGTTAACAATTACTTCAATATTTTCAGGTTGTTACGAATCAGAGCTCATTTCCAGCAGCTGCTGAGCAAACAGTCACAACAGCCTTAAAGGTAATCGAATGTCTGTATACTACAGGGATAGGGCTGTGCTTTTGCTACACTTAAAATGAGCATTTATTTTCCCAGGTATTATTTTGTGTTAATATATGTTATTCAAAGATATGCAGATAGTAGGAAATTTATATTTTGTTCTATCTGCAGCTACCTTTATGTTGCATGTGGCAATTCACTGCTCAAGCAATGTTTGTATTCAAGAATATTCTCATAACGGTCAGAACCTAGATACCACCTAACTGAAAATAAACTTCTTTCTCTGAAGCATTCACACAGAAATGACTGAATTCTTTGTCATCCTCCCTTACCCCCTCAACACACATAAAGTTGTGATTTTTATACTACCTGGTGTTTTTCTGGGGTTCTATGTGGTTGGCTGTGCAGCCATCTGTGGATGACCGCTATCCACATCCATCCTGCTGTGCACTCATTAACGTGCAGAGGAATGAAGGTCAGCTTGAGTGTCTGGGGAACAAACAGCTGAACAAACTGTGTGCATCAAAACATGTACATTTACAATCCAGAAGTGCCAGATAGTTATAGTAAACAGCCTTATTTCTATACTGGTGAAATCAGTTAATCAGAAATATTGTTTTAGGCTTTTGTCCTTCTATTTAGCAGTTTCTAATGAAGGATAATAATAAGCACTGTTGTCAAGGTATTTTGTGGTGTCGAAAATGAAAATGCTTCTGCTTTCTGTTTTCTTACTCCTGCCTTTTTCTTACTCGGTTTTAGGCAGTCCATGATCTAATGGGCAGTGCTGTTCAACTGTTACTGAACTCTGTAGGGGATTCAATAGAAGCTATCATCATCACTATGCACCAGGAAGATTTTTCTGGGTAACTAGAATTTTTTTTTTTTTCTTTAATAAGACATCCCACATATGTATAATAGATTGATATTGCCACAATGTCCTCGGAGCAAGAGCCTTTTTTTTGTGGAGGGGAAGGTGATGCTTTATGTTTGAACGGTTTGAACGGTTTTGAAAACAGCAAGTAGAATTGCACCTACCTATTGAAACAAATTTTTGCGTAGCATCTTTTTCCTCTTTTCCTTTTTCCCCAGCATATTTTCTGAGTAAAATTCATTTTCAGTAGAAAATTAAATCCAAGAAGAGGCCGGTTTTGTGCTTAAAAATTGCTTTTGTTTTCAAAACTTGTGTTTTGAGGATTCATGCACAATCTACAGGACTGTCAATGTTCTTGTTTCTCAAAATAAAGCATATAACCTCTGATTCAAAATCAGGGAAATTTTTCGAAAGTGTCATTAAATATTAAACAGTTCCAAATTATTTTTAATTGAAAGCTCAGATTTAGTGTATTATGTTGTTTTCCTATAGCATTTTAATTAGCATGCAAAGATCTTGAGCCCTATCTATAATAGAAATTTCCTTCCTGTTACTTTGGTTGTAGCCTTTATTCTGACATTGCTTATATCATCATCAGATGTCTTATTTTCTGTCATGGAAATTCACTGAAAAGGTATATTTTCAGAGATGTTTTACATTTTCCTTTGGCTTTTATTCTTTTCCACCACTAGCAATATATCTCTCTAGGTGGATGAACTGATTCTAGCCAAAGACCAACTTTTATTAGATAGCCTGTATGCTCAGGTTCCTGATCTAGAAAGAGCTCTTTTGCTTGACTATAATTCAGAGAAAGCAAAAGGTGATTGATTTTTGTATCCCATAGCTTCTGCACTGCTTCTGGGATAAATAGATTAACTTTAAAATCCTGGGTTTGGAGAAATCCAGGAAACTTATTCTATACAGAAAACAGCTAGTAATCCTGTGACCTGCATTTGTGGTTTTTTTATCCATTCTTAGAGTTTCAAATCAGCATCTGGGACATTTAAATTGAGGAGCTGAATTTGATGTTTAAATGCCTAACAGGTGGAGGCTTTCCAAGTTGGGTAGGAGTGGGATGGTTTCCTTTATGTTGTTGGGATAAAGAGGTGTTTTCTGACCAGTTTCAGAGAGTGCTACGTGGGCCTACTCCTAAGTAGAAATGAGACTCTACAATTCATACCATGACTTTTTAGGATAGGAAAAAAAAAAGTTTAAAAAATCCAGTAGTTTTTTGTTGTGTTTTAAAGGCGAATTTAAATGTTCCCTCCTCACCCCTGCTTTTTTTTTTTCTTGTTTTTCAGATCATTATCCAGCTCAGGAAAACCAGATGTCCCTTGTTCTCTGTACATGAAAGAACTTCAGGGTTTTATAGTAAGAGTTGTGAACGACTACTTCAGACATTTTGAATGTTTTGACTTTGTCTTTGATAACACTGAAGCCATGTCTCAAAGAGCAATTGAACTTTTCATTCGCAATGCTAGTCTAATAAGGCCCCTTGGTGAAGGTGGGAAGATGCGACTTGCGGCTGATTTTGCACAGGTACTTTTAATACTGATCTCTGCTTTTTGCCATTACGTCATTGTGCTCTCTGAGAAGTATCAGTGGTTTTGTATAAACAGTTGTAGTGATTGGTGCATTCCAGGTGAACACACCCTCTCTGATGAGATACTATATTCTGATAAATGCATCCACTAAGTACTTGAAGATCCCTTCTCACCGTAAGGCACATTCAGGGAGGACTGGGAGCTTCCTATCAAGTGGCTGTTGCATTTAAATTCAGCTGTGTCTTGAAATTTTGTCCTGCTGGTCTGACCTTTTTGGTATGTTCGTCATTTGCCACCATTCATTCACTTCATTCTTTCTTCTCATGGAAATGTGTCGCTTTCTTAATTGCTTTATATATCACAGTGGCCTTGGTGGTTAATCACAGTGTAGGAGACAAGTTAAAGAAACATTAATGTCCTGTGGAAGAACAGACTTCTGGTAACAGAAGGGCAGTTTTCTTGTGGGATTGTCTTCGTGAGCTGATTGACTTAAATTGCCTTTCAGTTTTACCTAGCATTCATACTGGACTTAAATACAAAGAAGATTTCCAGATTAATATCCATTACTTGTCTGCATTATTTACTATAGTCAAAATTAATCCATCAATAGTAACACTCTGTGATTGCCAAAGAATACAGCTGAAAGTCCCAGTTGTTATAATCCAAGTGGAAAATAGAATTAGCACCTTCTGTGTGCTAAGTACTACTTTTGGCTGGTCGGTAATTGAGGTAGGAGATGAAGGCAGGGATGGAAGAATCTCTGCCATCTCTGCGTCTGCTTGGGACTGTTTTGTGTCACTTATCTGTGCTGTGAGTCACATACATATTCCTGAGTAAAGTGTTTTTTATTTATTACTCCAAGGTAGCAAGGGCTGCCTTGTGTTTTTTCTTGTTTTCAGATTACACCATATTTTTGGCATGTTTAAAAATGGGCTTAAGACAAAAACTGGACCTGGGTCTAACCAGTGCTGTTACAGCTACCTCAATGCTCAGTCTGTGACTTTGAGTTATCTTTATCTAGAATTATCTTTGTCTAGAACTCTCCAGGGCATTCCAGGCTGCACAAGGACTGTAGTGACCCAGATGGCCTGGACATTATATCCTATTGCTCAGGATAACAGAAAAATGGACCAAAACATTTTGTTTGTGGAGACTGCCATGTATTCATGTTTTCTGGGGTGTATCTGCCCCCTTGACACCCCAGAAAAACTGGTGGGTTTTGGGCGTGTGCTTGTGATACCATCTCTTGGTAACCCCATATGCCCAGGACTCCTGGCCAGTTCAGAGCAAGTTTGCCAAAATGTGGCTGTAAATCCCATACAGGCCTCGTTTCACTTCCATGTTTGTCATTCATGTGTCACACAGCTTTGTCAAGAAAAAGAGAAGGGGAGGTTGCTGCAGCTTTGAACAGAAGAGTGCAGGGAAAAGGTATTTAGCTGGACTGTTATCTTGATGGGAAGGACAGGCTATTCAAGATGGCCATAAATGCTGCCTGTAGGATTTTTCTCAGTCCCAGAAAGACACTGAATTGCTGGACTGAAGGAAAGGGTGTGCCCGGAAAGACACTGTATGTGGATGAAGAAGTTCATTCATAAACTGTTTTCACTTGTGCTGTCATGTGAGTAATTTTGAGTTTTCTGTACTGTAAAAGGTTACATGTTCCTGCTTAAACCTGGCTTTTGAGTTGTAAACCTCCTTTTGGTGTTTCAAGGTTACTACCAAGCCAAAGATCTGGGCAGAAATCTACACAGAAGCTTTGGTTAATTCAAGGTGCTATTATAAACATGTTTGAGCCAAATGATCTTGGGCTGAATAAGATTTGGGGTAACTCATATGCTTGAGCATATTTCTTTCAGGGCACTCAGTTACAACTGCCATATACTCAGCATAATAACTTTGAGAGTCAAATTTGAAAATTTTTGCACTGGAAATTTATTTTATTGATAATTTGCCTCAAACCAACAGGTATTTACACAGAAGGGGAAAACTGAAACTTCAGGTTTTCTTTATTCAGATCTGGATTTAGTGAGGTGCACTAAAGCCAAATTTCTTGAATGAGACTCAGCTACTTAGACAGGAATTACTGCTGTAATTCTGTTGAATTCTCCTGTTTCCAGTGTCAGTATTGAATTTTTCTGTCTTGTGCATTGCAGATGTCTCAGCAGTAACACTAGGTGTGTGCTAGTATGGCAGCTGTAGACAGAGGTATGATAGGCTTGAAATACATCTGAATATCATTAATATGATTTCACAAAGATCAGTGCTTACAGGAGCACAGAAGTATTTTAAACCCTAGAAAATGTCTGCAGTGTTGCAAGATTGTTGTTACATACTGTGCTGTTCCTTGGGACTCTCATGTGAGGTATTTCCAGTCTACATGCTCTCCAGGCAGTTGCACAAGATTACTTCTCAGTTCACTCCTATAAGTTAGTGGTGCAGTTTGTTTTCATTTGCTTCAGAATTTTTTAAGTGACTATAATTCAGTATTCATGTATGTAATGCCTAATGTTAAATTTCAATTCAGCACTAGTCAGACTGAAAAAAATAATTATCTGAATGCAAGCAAGCCCTGACGATTTTTCAACATTTCTGTTTCTGAGGAGTACCACTTCTTCTCCAGAGAACTTTTAACTTGCTTGTTACTCAGATTTGTTGCAGCACTCACAATTAGGCACGCACAATTAGGATCGGTGGCTTGTAGTTCAGGCCTTTGTAAAACGTGATGGAAGTGCTGGACAATGCAAATATAGGATTATAATGCAATGTAAGAAATACAAGCATGATAGGTTGAGGAATTTGTGTTGAAGAAATGAGGAATCTACAGTAATAGTTGGCATGGAAGTGAGTCATCCGCTACATAAATTTTATAAGCTGATATGGGAAAATAGCTGTTTATTAATACAAATCACAAATACATTGAAATAAACTAGTCTAGATATATGCCTCATGGCATCAAGGCATGATTTCCCATCTTCTCATAGTGTGGGTGTATGTTTGGAGTGATGTATAAGGCAAGAGCCACTGTCTGTGCTGAAGACCTTATTTCATGTCATGACCGATTATTTTAGTTTGTTGAGTGAACTGTTTGTATTGGTCATGTTTTGAGTTAATACTACTCTTACATAGAATAGTTAAAAATAGTATTACTATTCTTCATACATTTCTTATCTAGGTGGAATTTATAGTTGAGGCTTTTTTTGGCATTGTTCAGTACTGTGTTCAAACTGTTTTGGTGGGGCATAGTTAATACTCCTACCAACTCTTCAAGTCGTTATCAATAAATTACTGCAAACTGTTTTGCAGTATTGTTAAATTCTAGTGCAGAGGAAATGTTACTATCTGCTGATTAGCCTACAGTCAGAATCTGGTTTCCTGATTCAATGTGGCATTAAAAAGGCAAGAATATCAGTCATTTGGGTTTTTAAAAAGGTAAGCAGATATGCTCATTTGATCAAACGTGATGATACAAGTGTAATGTTAACTGTCTTACTGGAAGCGGGGGGAAGTCTCTTCTGATGTGGGAGATATTAAAGCTGAAGGATTTACTTAAAACCAAGCATTTTGAAATTGATGCATGGGGGAGAAATCAAATTCTGCATCCCTTCAAGGCCATCTTCTTTCATATAATAGTTCAAAGCAAGCTCTTCTGCTCTGTTGCTTGTTAAAGCATTCTCTCCCAGTGAATGGCTAGAAAAAGCATTTTGAGTTAACATTTTAAAACATGGAATTCATCTTGGCCAGGAGGAAATGTAATTGCTAAAAATTTAATGCTAAGATTTTCCAGCTGAAAAGACAACTATTTAGTAATGAGAAATCTTGAAAATACCACAATAGGCACTAAACAATAACTTCACTGAGGTTTTTCAAAGCATTCTTCAATAGATATGCATTATCTGTATCTAGACTACATATTAACTTCACTCTTGGGTTGCTGAACATAATCCAATCAAAGAAGCCAACCATGTGATGTATTTTTTTTACAATGTGGCTAACCAGTGAATAGTTCAACAGATAATTGACCATCTAGCCATGGGCTATGACAGTGTCATATGAGATGAAAAGATAATACAGCCTTTTGGGGCTTAGAGAACAAGAATCATTGAGAAGCAGTGTATGTCGGGCAAGGGTCTGCCACTGTGTTCTGTGAAGCATAGCACAGTAACATGAATGATCATGGAAAAGCAATGGATTTTGAACGAAATTAGAAATGAGGCAGCACATCATTAGGCCTTCTGTTCTAGCTGCCTCATCCCCTTTGTCAGGCATGTGCACTTCCTACCATATCTCTTGGGGTCTGAGCTAATGATTTTTTCACATTAGTTGATCCGGCCTCTGTGGTTTCAAATTAATGCTTGGATGTGCTCCATTTATCACTAAATTTAACCTGAATATCTGAATTTTCAGATTTTCAGTTCTGGCAGAGAAATTTGGAAAAGAAACAAAAGACGCCACTTACCCTTCCTTATTTGAAGTCCATAGGACATGGCTGTATGGAAGACTTTGCATACATAATGCAAATACTGGCTTGCAGACAGATAAAAACATCACTCAACCTGTAAAAGCTCATCAAAATGCTTTGGAAACGATAGCTGTATATCATAGCAAAAGCCAGTGCAGTGTAAACATGCTGCATGAATCAAAAGTTGATACAGCTTCAGCTGATGACAGGTAGCAAAACCAAAGAGTGATATATGCTCAGTCCTCTGCCCAGTTCCAGCACCTTACAAGCAACAGCTGTTCTAGCTGCATGGTTCCTCCTCGGCACACACTGTTGGGCCAGTGGTGCCAGCTGGCACAATCCTCAGTGGACATAGAAAAGCCCACTCAGTGGGCTTGCAGAAATCAATATAACAGCAGAAAGGTACTGTAGCATCTCACTGCATCATTGGATTAGACAAATAGCTAAAATTCAAGTGAAGAAAAAAATTTCAGTTATTATGCAAAGTACAGTTTTTATTGGAGAGATGGGTTTCTAACACATAGCAGAGTAGTGTTATAAAAAAAAAAAGAAGAAAAAAACATAAGAAAACTCACTTTTGTGAGTCAATTTGAGATGGTAGAGTATGCTGCAAAGCTTAATTTTTTTTTTCTTTGACACTAGTACTTCACAAGTCAACCATCTGCTGCCAATGAGTCTATCTACTTCTGGTGATACTAGTAATGTTTTACAGTGAATGCAAGTTGAGGGTGAAGCAATAGAACTTTCCAAAGTAAGTTTTATTCTTTAGTACATAAGAGTTGATTTATGGAAAGTGCCAAGTAAATTCAGCAGAAATAATTTTTAAATTATTTTAATAAGGAATTTAATAATAAGCTGTAGAAAATTTCACTCACATCTTGTTACATCATATTATGTTTTGAGAGTGAAGCAATCATTGAAAACTTAATAGGCAAAATTACCTTTTTCTATGCTGGGATTTCTTTCCTCTCATGAGTACAGTTTGATCTGAGCATTTCTGTTTCCACAAATCATAGTGGTGGTTTGCTATTATCAAATTCTCTAAAGAACCTAAAAGAATTATCTTCTCCATGGTTCTTCACAGCTACAAGCCTGCAACTCTCACTAGAGCTGGGACATCAGATCCTGCAGGATATCAGTTTCTTCCAGCTGCCCCTAGCCAATACTGATCCCTGAAAAGAAGCTCTGGAGAAATCAGTCTTTACTCCCATTTGTTTTTCAGGTTCTGTAGAGTTCTTGTATCATGATGCAGCAAAACCTACCTAATTACCTCTTTATTTTGGCTTCTTACTACTGATCCTGTGCAGCAGACCAGCCTCTTGTCTCCCATACGTGCTTGGTAGTTTGTGCTGGGAGATCTGGGGGAACAACATGCTGAACTTGCCCTGCTCTTCATTGCAGTTTGGAGTTGGAGCACCTCCCCAAAAAAAATTCCCAGTGAGAACCTGTTTGTCCTGGGAGTGTGCACAACAGCTGATGACTCTGCTTCAAGTGTGTGGATGTTGGCTTGTGTCCTTTTGCACTTTCTAGTGAATAGTATGCTTGTTTAGGAGCTGCAGATCTGGCTTCTACATGCTCTTCAGCTCAAGAAACAAGAACCCCTTTCGCTTGCATGTGGTAGAGGTAACCTAGTCCTCAGGCTGCAAGGGTTACAGAAAGACAGAGCAGGGATCCCACCCAGCTGTAGAGAAGGGGCCAGTTCATAGCCTAGAGTAGGAGAATAGGGTATGGGAGAAGGGCAGCAAGGAGGGAGCCAGGCTGTTAACCAGGACTGGAGTGTTTATCTGAAAACAGAATGTAAAGATCCTTACTTGTCCTTCCCAGATTATTGTTAATTTTCTCTTTCTGTGAGTTTCTGCATAATACAAAATGCAGATTTCAAGTAGCCTCAAGTGCTTGATGTGGGACTTTTATTCCAGAGTTTCCAGGCTTAGAGAGCGGCTTTGTGCTGCCAGTAGGCCTAATTAGGTCTGTGGAGCTTTCCCAATTGCCTTTCAGAGGTGCCTTCCTCTCCTTGTCTGTAGTGGAAGCTGTCTGGGTTAGGCCCTTTGGCTTTCCCAATTTTGCCTTCAATATAGGTGGAGATTTCTACAGCATGGCCCACCTGACCTATTTTAGATGTCACACTCCAGGACTGGCTGTTTATCTCTGTTTATTAAGAGAACCTCGAGGTGTTATGAAGTGAGTCAGATGACTCCCATCCTACAACATGTTTTTAAAGATGGGTACCTGAAATATATGGCCTTAATTTGCATTAGTTGCTGATTTGATTTCTTCTGTGTTTAGATGAACTATGACATCGGAGTTCACCACACAATGTTTCTTGGTTTTGCCAGAGCTCCAGCTTAGTTGCATGTTCTTGGTGAAGCTGACAGCCCAGCAACAAGCTCTCTGAGAAAATTCTGCATCTGGAAAGAATAATAGCATTAAAAACTACACTGTAAACAATGACTTACCACAACTGCTTTGAGTCTCATTCAGCAGTATTACTCAAACAGGGAGCTCACTGTATGGTATTTTTTATCTTGTTACTTATTTTAGCTCTTGTCCATTGAAACTTATTTTTAATTGCGCATTGTGTGGAAATCAAAGTCTGAATAATCTTTCAAGATGGAGATTTTTAAAAATCATGCATGGAGCATAAAGTTTGCATCCCTCTGTTGATTGACACTTCAGAAGTGCTGAAAAGATTACTTAATCTGTATCAGGCCAAAATTACCTATGGGTTTCTTTGAGTGGTGGTGTTTGTATTAGTGTACATATTAAATGAAATTTTGGTGTGTAGTATTTATGTTCAGTCTGGGATCTGGAAGGAAAATTGTTCTTTATCACTTCTGTGTCTTCACTGTTAATAAAGAGCCTGTGATAGAATTTAGTCTCAAAACCCAAGTAGAGCCTTGCTCTTGTTCAAAAAGGCAGGTGAACTTCAGGGCTTAAGGAATAGAGAGTGTTCTAGAATTGCTTGGTATTAAAGACTGCTGCTGTAACTCAGAGACTGGACAGTGTGAGAGTAAGTATTAAAATAATCTCTTACTGTTGCTGTTTCGCTTGTGATTTGGTATGACACTTTTGTTCTGAACCAGAATTATCACTATTGGTTGTCGTGGGGTTTTTTGTTTTAAAGACAAAAGTCTTGGCTTGGGTAATGCAGTATGTAATGAGAAGGTAACTTCTGCTCTCAGATTCAGGCAGCAGTGAGAAGTCACTGACTTAGTTTGCAGGTTTGCATTATTGCTTAGAGGCAGACTACTTCAATGCCAAGTTCAATACCAGCACCTAGCAGTGATGGGTTAATGGTTGGGCTTGATGATCTTAGAGGTCCTTTCCAACCAAAACGTTTCTGTGATTCAAGGAAAATCTAATTCTTAATAAAATGTTTGTTTTTATAGATGGAGTTAGCAGTAGCACCACTGTGTAGGCGAGTTGCTGACCTAGGAATGTCTTACAGACAGCTGAGGTCATTCAGGTGAGTTGCAGTTAAAGGATCTAGCAATTTGCAATATGACCAAACTGCATTGCACCACTGATTTATTACCTTGTGTTAGCTCTGGTTGAACTGAGAGCTTTTTGGGCAACATCCACCCACAAATTAGAAATAGTTTAAAGTTCTTTTCAATTTTATGTGGAGTATAACTGTGATTTAGTAATCTTTATCATGCAAATGTTGTCCAAACTGTACTGTACTTGTGTTGCTTTCAGCACAAGTTATGTGTGACAGAGAGTTCTATATTTATCTTCATTGTTTTCACTGAAGTATAAAATCTACACTCCTGTGTTGTTTAATTACAAAATTACAATTTCTGTAATTTTTTACAAACAGAACTTGTGTTGGAAACCTGAGATGCAGACTAATGTAAAAAATATTAGATGATTCTATCCTGACACAATATTGCTGGTATTGTCTATAGACATTTTCCTGATGCATAAGATAAGCTTTTTCTTCTTTTCACAAGTGTATTGTTAATATTTTTCCAGACCACTGCTGTTCCAGACCAGTGAGCATATTGCCAGTAGCCCAGCTGTGGGAAAGGTTATTCCATTCAGCACTATTCTTCAGTTCTTATTTACAAGAGCACCACCAGAGTTAAAATCACCCTTCCAGGTAATAAGATCAATCTGTCTTTCCTTTTGAGATGTCCTAAGGAGGAATGAACATTGTAGTTTGCCCTATTTCTTTTAATAAAAAGTATTCAAGCTCATACTTTACATGATTTGTTGGCTTTTGTCTTTATTATGGCAAAGGTGTTACAGTCATTGACTTAAAAATCAAGTTATGTTCTTCCTTCTGTTAATGAATCAAAATATTAAGTAGACTCACTAGAAACTGCTGCAAATTGCCTGGAATCTGCTTATCTAAGATACGGGAAATCCAGATTCAGACCCTTGTCAGAACTGGACAAACCGCTGATGCAGGAGATCACCTCTGAACTTCCAAATACAACACAGTGCTGATTCTGTTAATTGTCTCTTTCTCCTTAACTCTGTTTTAAGAGAGCCTAATCTTTTCAAGAGAGCCTCCTTTGGCCTTCATTTACGTTGTCTTTGATTCTGAAATTGGTGCATATGTTTTCCTTTTCACATTTATGTGTAACTGTGGGTTTTTTTGTGTTTTTCTGTATTAGAGGGCTGAGTGGTCCATTGCCCGCTACTCCCAGTGGCTAGATGATCATCCATCTGAAAAGGACAGGCTTGCTCTCATACGGTAAAAATCGTGCTTCTTTTTACCCTGCTTATCTGAACATCAGGCCTAGTCTTCTAAAAAAAAAAAAATGCTATAGGAGAGGTATCATAAATACCATTACCTTCTCTCCACTCATGGCATGAGTTGCAAAATGGAAGAATATAAAATTTGCCTCTGCCCATCGTACTTAAACTCTCCAGTGCCTTTGGAAAGTGCACATAACTCTTAATTTCCTCTGTAATTTCTTTCTCAAAAGAAGGAAACTATGCACAGTGATGGTTTAAATTAATGCTGTGTTATAGCAAAACTGCCTCCTCCAAATCTTAGAACAGCTGCGGCCTTGGCTTTCTGTTTTCTGTATCAGGAAAGAGAGGCTTAAGCAATGAAAATGTAAGTAGGAATTTAAAAATGGAAGAACCTTGTTGTACATCTATATTGTTGTTTTTCAGGAAATCATCCAGGGATATTTAGTAAATGATGATCATATTTTAACAGCCTTCCTAGGATATATGACTTCATAGATAAATAGTTTCACCTCTTAAAATGTTACGAAAAATTATGAAGGTTCTTGTTTTTCAAAACAAGCAGATTTTTGAAGTATGTTGGAGAGAACAGTTGTGTTGTGTGAACATGGCAGAGTGTGCTGGTTTGAGCTAATTGGAGAATTTGAGTGAGAAATTAGACTATTGGCTGAGAGAGGTAAACACAGTGTGTCACTTCACCAGGGTTTTACTGAGAAAGAAAAAAATTGTTTTTAAGTGTTGTACCCAAAACATTAGATATCAGATGGTTTCTGACCACTCTGGCTGCAGCTACTTCTCTTTGCGTGGTCTCCTTTTGTCTTTGCTTTGGTAGCTAATTCCCAGTAATTCTACTAACTTCTTTCCTACTACTAACCCCCCTGGCCGATCTACTTCTGCTTATCTGCAGCATCAACAGGTGGTGAGATAAGACTGGGGAAACGGGGGAAAGGTGGTAGGGGGTGTTTGGTTACTGGAGATTTTGGTCTCTGGGAGGGATGTGGTGTCTGTATTACCTTTTCACTGTATATATCTGTAAATATCTGTTATACCTTGTAAATATTTGCTTGTATATTGTGCATTGCTGTAAATATAAAGCTTCATTTATTAACTTCCAGTGTTTTTGAGTCCTAGCCAGGGTTTATAAGAGGTGGGGGGGGCAGGTAACTGCTAAACCACTACACAGAGCCAGTCTGAGCATCCTCAGTACTTAAGGCTCAGATGACCATTTGGTCTTAACATCCTTACTCTTCTAGCCATTTTCTTAGTGTCCTTGTCCTGACCTTGGTGTCATCCACTCCAGTGACACAGGAAAGGTTGTTATGCATAGCTGCACCAGGCTCCATCTGACCTGGGATACTATAACTTCTGTTTGGATGTTTTCAGCTTTTGCTGAAACAATAAAAGCTGACTTTTAAGCTCCAGCCAGCAGTGGTTGTGCTTGAGAAGATAAAGCATTATCTGTCTGCACTTTTAAAGTAGCCGGGAGGAGCCTGGTATAAATATTTAAAGTTCTTAAAGTACAGTTTGGTCTAATTCTCTGACCAATTAGGAAACAGTAGTTGATTACCAGTAGATGTTAGTAGGATTGTACTTCCAAAAATACTAAAATGCAAACTGTGTCTCTTCATATGTGTTTAGCAAATACTCTTCCATGTCATTGGTCTAGTTTGGCTACAAAGCTAGGTTTCCTTGCATCTCAAGCCATGACACCTTGAATGACAGAGGAATGAGTAATAGGTACAGGACTCATTAAAATATCTTGATTATCATTTCTGCCCCTATAGTACTGGCAAAACTCACAATTTTGAATTTCAGGTAGGTTAGGGAAAGTCAAGACTGCAAGTCGCTTAAGAACTAATGGGATTTTGTTGTCTTCAGTCCTTTTGCACAAATTTGAAAATGCCATCCTTAAGTGACAATACATTTTTATCTTTGCTTGCAATTAAGTTTCATCCAGACTGATTCAGTTAATGGAGTTGCTGGTGGTCATGTTCAGGCGCTGATAAATTGCTCTGACTGTGGATGTGTTAGGGGCCTTGGAACAAATTTCAGCAGAGAGAATATCAACCCTTAGATCAAGCAGTGTAGATGGAATACTTAAGGTTTTTATTTCAATCCTTTCACTGAATCCTTTGTTCATTTTGCATGAGATAACACTATTAAAATATTTTATCTTGGTAATCTCAAGAATGTGGTGCCAAAGAGTTAACACTTGGAAAGGTTATTGCTCAAGCATTTTACAGTGAGACTGTGGTCCTTCTGCTTTGCACTGTGGAGTGCTCAGACATCACTCAGATGCCCATCCTCCCAAGGTATGGAGAGGGCAGCTTTGAAGATCGTCCCTTCCCAAAAGCCTCTGTTGGTGTTTCAGTGACTTCTTACTCTTGGTACGCCAGAGCAAGGCTATCTGGCAGTACCCATGTTTGATTGCTTCTCCATCCTTCCTCAGGCCCACTGCTTGCAGGCACCACTTGTGAAGTTTTGCTGAGCCTCATGAATTAACTGTACTGGATTTGTCAAGCAGACTCTGGTCAGGTATTTGGGCAGCTCATGTAGCACTGCACATCTAGGAGGGGCTAGCTGAGCAACGCTTGAAAGCGGTGAGTGAAGGAGATGGTACCGGTAACCTCTGTAGGCATTGCTGAATGCATTCACTGTTTTGCCATCTCCTCTGATGCCTGTTAGTAATTTATGAGTAGGCTGGTGATCCACGTGTAAGTCAGGCAAGCAAACAGCATTCACTACCATGATCGTGATTCACTTGTATTTTCTTTTAATAATGAAAGATTAATATTGAAATCTTTTAATAATGAAAGATTTCTGACCATGTTCTTTATGTGCCTCATATGAATCTAAGTTGAACTACAGGTGTCTTGCTTATTTGTCTGGAGTCTTTATCAGTTACCCTCTTCAAGCTTTTTACTCCTGTAGTTGTTCATCTGTGCTAATTGAACCTTTGATGTTCTGAGTCTTCAGATCCCTGCACTGGCCTCCATCAGGAAATTATGCTTGCTGCAACCTTGCAAATGGTAATTTTGTGCAACTTCCCTTTGTAATGACTATGCAATTACTCTAGGGACCTGCTGCTTAGGTATTAATTTACTTGTGTTATCAGAACCCTTACAGCTTCATATTAAAGCTAATTGCAGTGCTTCTTCCACTTCATAGATCTTAAATGCTTCATGTGTAACATGGCATTAACGTTACAAATTAGTAGCATCCTGAGCATTTTTGTGCATTTCATTCTGTACACAGTCAGCACAAGTGGGATTTACCTGGCCAGAGGTGTATTAGTTAGACTTACTTTATAGTTAATGGAGAGAAGAAACGGGCACTACTGGGGACAATTCGTCTCATCCTGAAGTAGTTGCCTAAAATAGGTCAGTTGTGTTGTGTCCTGAAAATTCCATTTTCTCTGCTCAGTGAAGGGAACGTGGGCAGTGACATGGGAGCTCTGTCAGGCAGACAGCTGCCCTGCAGGCACTGAAAGTTGGGTGAGATGATCCTGCTGCAGTTGTCCTCCCAGAGCAGGGAGTGTGTTGAAAGGAGCACTTAAAGAACTTTAAGTGGCTGGGATACTTTTTTCTTCTTCTTTTAAAGTGATTAGAAAACAGACACTTTTTTTCTAGAAAAAGAAACCCTATTAGATATGGCAGGATTTGAACTGGCCTGAAGGACAGTTTATCCCTTCAAGGGACCAATTCTTATCTTTGCAATTAGTGTTGCTATTAGATTGTGTTTCTGTTAGAGTGAATAAGGGGAGTTTACCAAAACTCCCCTTATTCCAAGTCACCATTGCTGGAGCAAAATTGAAAGCCAGGCCAAGTGAAGGATTCATTTTCATGATGAGCTGATGTCCTGAGCCAGAGAGTGGTTCTCACCACTAACTTGCTAGGAGGCAGGGACAAATGCCAGCTTGGGAACTGCCACAAAAGCTCTGTCTGTGCAGTAGGTTCTGTCTTGCTAGGCACAGCAGCATGACAGCTTTTCTGCACGCAGCAGAGCTGTGCTGGGTTACTGCCCTGCTCAGCTTAAACCAAGCAAGCAGCAGCCATGCAGTGTGGCCGGAGGGCAGCCATGTGCTGGCTGCGCCACCTGCACCTCTGAGTACAACCCCGGCCGGCACAGGCCATTCATAAAAACCCTCCCTGTCTCTTACCACTTCTCTGTCAATGCAGGTCCCGTTGGTCTTTTCATTATGGGGTCTGGGATAAACCAGATATGTCTCTTGCTCATTTGTTGTCCTACAGATGACGCTGTTGGAGATTTTACTGATTGATTGTACAATAACTTCTACAGCACTCAAATCTGGTATCAGACAGGTGCTCTTATACAGGATATTTTCCATTTTTTCTTGTTGCCCTGAAGTTTGCAGAGAATGACAGAATGTTAGTGGTTGGAAGGGACCTCTAAAGATCATCCGCTACAACTCTCCTGCCACAGCAGGATCACCTATACCAGATCAGTCTCCCTCCAGAGAGGGAGACTCCACAACCCCCCTAGGCAGTCTGTTTCAGTGTTCTGTCACCCTCACAGTGAAAATTAATTTCCTTATGTTTCCATGGAACTTCCTATGCCTCAGCTTCACCCATTGCACCTTGTCCTATCAGTGGGCATCACTAAGAAGAGCCTGGCTCCATCTTCTTGGTACTCACCCTTGATAAACATTAATGAGGTTGTCCCTCAGGCTCCTCTACAAGCTAAAGAGCCCCAGCTCCCTTAGCCTCTCTTTGTGAGGAAGATGTTCCACTCCTTTCATCATTTTTGTGGCTCTGTGCTGGACTCTTTCATGCAGTTCCTGGTCTGAGGGGCCCAGAACTAGACACAATATTCCAGATGCAGCCTCACCAGGGCAGAGCAGAGTGAGACAAGAACCTCTCTCAACCTACTAGCCATACCCCTTCTAATACACCCCAGAATGGCACTGGCCTTCTCAACCACAGGAGCACATTGCTGGCCAAAGCAAGCAGGCTTTTAATGAAGTAGAAGAAAAGTTTGACCCTGCTGCCCTCTGGCTGCCCAGACAGCTGATCAGAGCCTCAGTGCACAAGGCTACCTCACTACTGACCAGAAAGATGATGCCTTCCTCTTCTGAAGCTCACAATATAAATCAGGATCCATTTGACCAAGTCAGAGCCCAGGATGGTAGCCCTGGTATTCATAATTCCATATAAAATTAACTCATTGATTAGAGTAATTCTAAATTATACACATTAAGGTCTCTTAAAGCACAGCCCAAATGTTGTATTTTTTTTTTTTTCCTTCTTCCTTTAAATGTAGATATAAATCTTCATGGGTTGAATCCACCATGAGGTGGATTGGTAACTGGCTTAACAACAGATCAGCAGCACAAAGTCTGGATGGAAGCCAGTGGTGTTCCCCAGGGATCAGTACTGCGTTCAGTTTTGTTCAGTATCTTCAGCAATGACCTAGATGAGGGGGTTGAGTGTACCCACAGCAAGTTTGCTGATGATATGAAAGCATGGGGAGTGGAAGACGCACTGGAAGGCTGTGCTGCCATCCAAGGAGATCTGGACAGGCTGGAGAGCTGGGCAAAGGGAACCTCATGAAGTTCAGTAAGGATAAATGCAGAGTTCTGCATGTGGGGAGGAGTAACACCAGGTGCCACCAGAAACTAGGGTTTGTCCTGCTGGAAAGCAGCTCCATGGAGAGAAAGGTGTTGGAGGACAGCAAGTTAATCATGAGAAAGCAATGTGCCCTTGTGACCATGAGGGCCAATGGCATCTTGGGGTGCATTGAGAAAAGTGTGTGCAGCAGCTCTAGGGAGGTTTTCCTCCCCCTCTGCTCTGCCCTAGTGAGACCACACTTGTCTAGTTTTGGGCTACCCAGTTGAAGAGAGACAGGGATCTGCTGGAGGGAGTCCAGTGGAGAGCTATGAGGATGCTTGCAGTACTTGAATGTCTCCTATGAAGAAAGATTGAGAAACCTGTGGCTGTTTATTCTTGACACGCCTGACATTTATTAACATCTATAAATATCTGGGGGGTGGGTGTCAAGATCAAGGGGCAAGTCTCTTTTTGGTGGTGCCCAGTGGTAGGACTAACACATATAAGCTATAACACACGAAGTTTCACCTCAATATGAGGAACACATCTTTATGGTGAGGGTGACTGCTTTGAAGTGTTCCTGTGCAGCCTGCCCTAGGTTATCCTGCTTTGGCAGGGGGCGTTGGACTACAGCCTCTCTGGAGGTCTCTTCCAACCCCTAACATTTTGTGATTCTGTGAAATAACATTGGTGAGGCCTCACCTCGAGCACTGTGTGCTGTTCTGGGCCACTCACTTGAAGAAAGATATTGAGGTGCTGGAATGGGTCCAGAGGAGAGCAGTGAGACTGGCAAAGGGACTGGAGGGAAAGTCTAATGAGGAGAGGCTGAGGGAGCTGGGGTTGTTCAGCCTGGAAACTCAGGGGGGACCTTTTCACTCTCTACAACTACCTGAAGGGAAGCTGTAATAAGGTGGGGGTCAGACTCTTCTCTGGTGACAAGACTGGAGGGCGTCACCTGAAGCTGTGCCAGGGAGGTTTAGGTTGGGTGTTAGGAATCACTTCCTCACAGAAGGGTAATCAGACACTGGAACGGACTGGCCAAGAGGTGGTGGAGTTGTCCCTGGAGGCATTTAAGGAAAGATTGGATGCGGTGCTTAGTGACATGTTCTAGCCAGTATGGGTCACAGGCTGGACTTGATGATCTCAGAGGTCTATTTCAGCCTCAATAATTCTATCATTCTGTGAAAAAAGAATTATCTGGGTCTTGTATAATCAGCTTGCCCTGATTTCCAAGAAAGCTCATGTTTTTGCTCAAGCAAGTGAAGTAATTTAATAAGTGCTTTAAAATCCTTTTCCTTATGTGGGAGGGCATCTTAAACTTACATTTATTTTTTCCCCTTACTTCTTATGGCATTTTTAATGAACCATTAATATATGCAGAACATCCCACCAACACACTTTCCATGGCTCTCTTTTACAAACAGCATTTGTAATGTATACCATAGGGTGTCTTTTGAAATAGAAACAGATTGCTGCAAAGGTTTTATGTCCTTTATTAGACTGGAAGATGCAGAATTTAGGGCATTATATAGTCTAGTCCCTTCAAGAGTATGTTTTGTGTATTACATAAACAGAGTTTCTTCCATCTTCTTAAACACTGGTAGCATAACCACAAATTACATCTTCTTATGTGACACCAGCTGTGATCTCTCCTGTGCTGGAGACTTTGTGATACTGCTTTCGCCCATGATGCCATTACTACTTATGTACTAATGTTTTCACCTGAGCATGCCTACCTTTAAGACCAGATTTTAATGGTAAAGAGGTGCATCTGAACCAAATGTTGTACTGCCAATGTAGCTTACAAAATCTCATTTGAGCTAAAACCAGTAAGGTTCCAAAAATGTCATAAAAGAATCTGCATTTCAATTGTTAACAAAGCTGCTAAACTCATTTATCTCTTCAAACAAGCTACACTCAGGTGGATACCTCAGCAGCTTCAGTGAAGCATGTTCTTTCAAGCTGTGCAGCTCAGGCAGTCAGAGCTGCAATCTGGTTGCACGCAGCAGCAACCATTTTGCTCTGTCATAAACAGCTTCCTGTACTGTCTGCATTTCCCCACATCCCACCCTTAACCTTGGTAACTGTCTTTAGAGAAACAAAATCCCCATCCCAAATGTACTTCTGAACTCATATCTATGTATGACCATCAATGCTTCCAGCCTATTCCTCCCTCTCTCACTCTGGAGAAACCCTCACCATTTTATTCTCTGGACTGCAAGCATCCTTTCTCCCTGATTTCTGCCTAATGCTGTTTCTAGTAGGATGGATGGACTTGCTGGCCTGTTGACACTGTATCATTATCACAGGCAGCAATGCAGAGGAAGTTTCTTAAGAAGATCAGCACTTGACCACGTTTGTGAGCTGTTCTATAGTCACCACTAGGTAGGGTAGGAAGCTCCAAATCACTACAGCTTCCTCTTGACTTCCAGCCTTTAGCAGATGCTACAGCTTTTCATCCTCTCACTCAGTGTGAGGCCCCTTCAGCTGCTTCTTTACACCTGCTTACGTGCAGGCAAAGTGCTGCTCTGCCTTGGTGGGTATGTGGAGCCCGTAGTGTTTTGCCCTGGAGGTGTCCATGTCCTCTCTTTGGTGGTAGATGTTTCTCCATGACTTGATCGTTGTCTTAGCACTTCAGCTGCTGTCAGTTGTATGTGGCAGGAGATGTGGCATTTGCAAAAGATCCTTCACAAGTTGAAGGCTCACATGCCAGGTATTTGGTGAGGCCTGCTCACCATGCTTTTGTCATGGATTAGGTCATTAGTGAAACCATCTGAGAAAAACAGCTTTAGTTTCAATTTTTTGAGCAAAATCATTGATTGTGAATTGCATTTTAAGTCAGCTCTAGAGTGTTTCAATACTTCTGTTGGAGATGCAAGCATGTGACATGGGAATATAGTGCATGCCTTTAGAGCACTGAGAAAGCAGAAAGCTTTTGCTTTCATTAATGTAGAATTAACAGTTCCACTGTCTCTTGGAAATAGCACATGCCAAACCACAGTAAAAGAGCAAGCATGGCAGAAGGAAAACTGACAAAGATCAGTATCTGTCAGCTGTTGGTCTCTGCTGGGAAGAAGAGTCTGGGCAGTTGCAAAGTAAAGTTCTTTTTAGCTCCTTTGTGAGTTGTAGGAAGACAGCGGCTGCCAAGGATGGAGTTGGTTTTGTTAGTTAAAACAGATTCTTTTGAGTCAGGAGAGAAAGAAAAAAGCTAAAAGCTTTGGGGAGGTGTGACAGCAGGACCTTAATAATGGTGTTTGGCACTTAGCATAGACTAAATCTTATTCCTTCTTGTTTGATCTGATGGAAATAACAGTCTGGCTGAGGATTATCAAGGGCTGACATTGAGTGGTTTTGGGTGCTGCTTTTAGCGTAAAGCTTCTCTCTTTCATCTGAAGGGATCTGGTTATCTGTCATCTTTCTCAAGGGCTTTTTCAAAGCAAGGAGATAAAGTCAGAAAGGGATAGCAGTGTTACCATCTGGACAATGATGCCAACCCACAATTCCACCAAGAGGTGTCGGAGCTTTCTAAGTTAAGCAGGTCAATATGTTTCATTTCTATTTTCAGCTTTTGGTAACTTCTAAAAACTACTTGGGCCCAGAAAACTTTAGGGAGTGTATAAAGACAGGGACACTGATGAGTGGAAGGTGAGAGATTCAGCAAGATGAATGACAGCTACAGTAACAAAACTGTCACAGGAGTTTCTCAGCTGTGTTCTTAATACAAGGGACTGTTTTTAGTAGAAGGTAACTGACACCTAACACGTTTAACATGCTGAGCAGAGCACTTGAGGGCTGACCTGAATGGAAATGTGAAACATATCTGACTCTTATAAAGCAACTCTGCTCTTGTCATGATTGGATCCATGAGCCTTCCCTGCCAACATCTTCTACCTACTGCTCAGCCTGCCTATCACATGCTGTGCCGCTTATTGCCACAAGGCCAGTTTGCTGAAAAAAAACCCAACACTTATCTACTGTCCCTTTTCCTTAGCCTCATTTCTTTCTAAATCTTGGGATTGAAAACGTATCTGTGGAGGTGAGTGATCTTTCTGCAGCCCATTATGCTGATGGCTTTTGATGAGACTGAGGTGAGCTGCACAAGAAGCACTTCTGTAGTATTTTATTTGTTGCCTCTTTACTTGTAGACCCCAGCCTTCTCTTCAGAAATCACTGGGAAGAACAAACTTAAGGTTTTCTGGGTGATGACTAGGTGCAAAAACCTTTATTTTGGCTAGATAAATATTATTTCCCTCCCTTTCTGTTTGTAATGGGGAATAATTTTTCTCTTGCTGTTTCTTGATGTGCAGGAAATGTGAACTGACTCTTCAGAGAGTGGTGGTACCTGCTGTGGACCACTCAGCAGTAACTCACTGGTAAATTGTTAACAAAATTTGAAGAACTCACGCAGGCGCATTCAGGGCAATGCAAGGGACTCTTTCCTTGCTCTGAAGCCTCTCAACAACAATAATCCAATCTGTTCTCCTTTTGCATGACCTTGGTGTCAGACAGTGTGCCCTGGGCTTCAGCAAAGTCTGAAATTCAGCTGCCCTACCTGGGCTCCTCATGAACTGTGGCAGGCATCACCTTGTGCCCATGCTATTTCATTCCCATTGAGTGCTCAGAAGATTTGCCTCAGGTTCCTTGGTTGCACTGCTACATATTTCATTCTGTCAAACTTCATCTGCGACAGGCCAGGGATAAAACAATGCCTCTGTGTGTTGCACACATGCCTATGCTGTATGTGGACAGCTGGCTCCTCTTGTTGCGTTCTGGCAGAGATTAGCGCCTGGCTTTGATGGTGGTGGAAAGTGCTGGCAGCAGCAGGTACAGCCTCAGGACCAGCTCGTGAGGCCAGGCTGTCACCACTACCATTGGCTTTAGAACTCAAAGCTCAGGTTCATCTTGCCAGCAAACTGAGTACAAGCTCTCAGCTTCAGGAGCATCTCCCACTTGTTAATAAATGAACCAGCAGTGCTCTGATGTGGGTGTTCATTTAGGTGAAGTTAAGCACTCTTGCAGGTTTAGCAATAGCTTTGCTCACCTTTTTCCTAGTATCTCCTCTCCTGATTTGCTAGATGGGCTTGTCTGTAGTGGCTCAATGCTGCATCACAGAGGAATCTTGGTCTCTCCTATCTTTATCTTACTCCAGGAGCAGACTGTGTCTGTGTGTTGGAAACATAACCCAAGTTTCACTTTTCAGTGTTTCTGTTTTCCATAAGCCTTGCCAATTAAATGCCCTCCAGTAGCCAGCAGGTGCACAAGGGTAGGGACCCTGAACTCCGTGCAGGAATGCATTCTTTCACCACAGGCGTGTCTGTTGAACTAGCAAGTGTAGACACAGGGATGCCTTGGCCCAGACTGGCTACAGTTGTGCATTGACAGGCACAACCCTGCAGCTGCTCTCAGTGTTACCCATCTCCCTCAACTCTCTGCCCCACGTCATCCTTTCTCCCTGGGAGACTAGGAATGTTCCTGCCACCTGCACTCCTCATGGGCAGAGCTGCCGTGCTGGTGTGTCCCACACTTCCCTAAAGGGATGCAAAAGATGAAACTGAAGACTGTTTTCCCCACTCAGTGACCCAGATCTGCTGCTTCAAGTATTAGCATCAAGACTTCCTTCCCTGCAGGGTGGTGCCTGGGTACAGCTGGGAAGGTCTGTGGTGACAGCTTGTATTAGCACCGCAGCTGTCACCAACTAGACAAACAGCCATGAACCAGAGACTTGTCCTAGTCCCCACTTGAAATGGGAGTCTGCTTGCACAGGCATTTTCCTCAGTGTCACAATTTTGTTGTATATAGCACCAACTGACTCTTACAGAGAGAGAGTTTTATGAGGAAACTCCGAGATAACTGTATCTACTGCAGGAACAGAAAAAGGAGAGGAAAAGTTAGAGGTCATGTTGAAGTATGGCAAAACTAAGCTGGCCTATTTAATACACTGGTAAGTCAAAACCTGACCATTTATGGCGGCTTTGTTTTAAAGATACACGGCCATTTAACAATACTGTTTGCTAGCACAGGTGGACAGAAGGTGGCCCTGTGCTGTAAAGCACATTTACTCACATACAGACTAGAATGTCATCAGAGTTGCCCCTTTTGGCTTCAAAATGTGTTTGTGGAACTAACACAAGACTAATTCTATGTGTGACATCCTTCAACATGCCAGACCACCACAGCCAAGATGTACAAGCATACACTTTGTGTGTCAGCACAGCATTTCCCAAAGAATGGTAGCAGTTCAAAAGGCTTAGCCAGGAGATCACCTGAAGGCATCCTGGTTGTTCACCAGTGCCCCAGTTTTCATTCTGCAAGTCATACGCTTGGTGTCTGGAGCAGCTGGAGTCTATTCTTTTCACTTCTAAAGGTTACCAGTACAGCAGCATGCCTGAGTCTGTGCGTCAGAGCTGTCATTTCAAGCCATCTGCAACATGGTGCTGATGACTATTTAAATGTTAACTTCTTTGCTCCTCAAACCATGCAAGAAAGGAGGGAACGATCATGAAGCATTGTGTAGAGCTTTCTAAGGCCTTTTTTACCACTTCATTCTTTCCACAGAGGCATGCAAGACCATTTGAGGAAGGTTCTGTAATAAGGAAGCAGATTAATTTAATTTGCAGCTCTTGAACTTGGCTCACTATTTCATTAATTCAGCTACTTTTTTTTTTTTTTCAGTGGTGCACTGGAAGCTTATGTTCAATCAGTAAGAACAAGAGAGGGAAAGGAATTTGCCCCAGTCTATCCCATAATGGTTCAGCTGCTCCAGAAAGCGATGTCAACCCTTCAGTCAACCCAGGAATAGTAACTTGAGTGTAACAGACCTGCTTCTTGTTCATGTAAATTATTCCCAAATCCACCAGCTTTACAGTGAGACCTGTTTGCCTACAGTTCATCTGTGAACGCTGTCTTCTTGCTTTGTTTGCATTATAGGAACTTCTTTATACACAAATATTATAAGGAAATCATACAATTTCTATGTGCTTACATCTAATAGAAATTTAGCATTTGAGTCTAGAAAGGTATAAAATTAGAAGGTGGTATAAAACCAGTACAATTGCTGAATATCTCAAATAAGGTACAGCTCTTTTCCTACAAATACCATTTTGAACAGCTGGATCCATTTTAGCCTTATTCAGAAAATTGTACTTTTGAAGTGCCAGAATCACCAGCTTCCATCTTACACAATGGAAAATGTTCCTAAGTAACATAAACGATTCTTTATTGCATTGCTGTTTGCTTTAATTTATATTGATTTCAACTTTTTGCTTAAACTATAATAAAGAACAATGACTGAATTCAGGCCTGAATCCAGTGATTTGAAATCTTCATCAGCTTCCTAACAACTGCAAAGTGTCAAAATATACTTCACATGGGTCCACATAAAGACTCTGATGCAGAACAAGTTTGTTTCTGCAGGGCTTAGTGATTAGTTGTCTTCACATTATAAACTACACAACACCAAATTTTAATGAATTTATTTGTAATAATATACAAGAATATAGTGTGCAAAAATCTTGGGGGCAAGACCATGTAGACGTGTCATAAACTGAAATTTACAGTTGTGATTCTTAAAAAAAAGAAACACACAGCTGTTGAAAAGCCATGATTGTAAAAGTTCACAGCAGAAGCCATTGAAAAGCTAATGCAGCTGCTCTAATTTTAGACGGAGGGGAAAAAAAGACATAAAGTGCGAGTGTTGCACGAATAGTTAAGTGCAAAGTTTGCCCCCACCATAAAGATATCTTATGGCAAAATAAAATATGGTAGAATATGTGGCAAAGACAAAACACAGAGTTAAAACTATGATGGTGGCAGTATCAACAGCACCATTTTTCTTGAGATAATGCTACCTATTTGTTTCATCCTGTCCTGGGCCATTGTTTCCACCAGAAGTAACAGCTCTCACTAGTGCCAGCTGGTGCAAAAAGATGTCACTTAAGGATACAAATTTGATACATGGCAATCCCAGAAGCAACTTCACAGCTACATTACACTATGCTCTCCCTTTTCCACACGTTCTGGTAACTTGTTGGCAGGGCTGGGAAGCAGAGGCTGATACAATACATTTTGCCATTTCAGAAAACCCCAGAAAATAATATGGTTGTGCAATACATATTAATCAGCAATAAGAATCAATGTACATAAACAGCTGTTATGTATTTTAAAATTCCCGGGTTTGTACATTTGCTTTTTAAAATAAACACTTTTTTTACACATCTCCTTTGCCTCTTCTAAAGTACTGTAGCACCACAGGATATCCATTTTCAAGCCTATATTACCTGATACATATATGAAGTTTGGAAGAAAAATAAGGCAATTTGGTTTAAAATGTTGATAGTTTTAGCTTACTTAATGTTCTATTGCAAAAAGCAAATCTGCACTCTGATCATTTCCGTCTTGATGATGTCAGCATTTTATGGTCACACAAAGTCACAACAAATAGTAAGACCTTGATACTGCATCTTCTTGCCATCAAGCAACAGCCATTTTGTAAATACAGAGTTAACAGCACAATTCTGTCTTAATGCTGTTGTGAACCCTGAGAAAAGAGAAAGGCAGGTTAGGGGTTACCAGGCAAAGAGGAACAAGACATTACTTTAAATGTAGCAAACGTCTCTTTTGAAATCCACAAGTACTTGCGATCACTGGTTGGTTATTCATAAGAAATCCAAAAGCTGCAACAGATGTTACCTCCCAATCATCAAAAAACCACCAAGACTTCCTTGTCACAGCCTGGAGTCCACCATCATTATTTGGTAAAGTGATCAAGCTGCAAACAATATTCTTAGTTCACTGAAATAAAACCATTAAAAATAGGTGTTTCCTGCTCTAACACTGAGGTAGCAGGTTCTGCAAGTGTCATTACCTTGGCCTGAAGACACTAAGAACAAAGGCCCTAGTATGAGGCAGGGCAAGAAAGCCATCCTTAGAAAGGCAAACCCATCACTACGCTTTCGGTTCCGTACGAACAGCAACACCAAGTTCCTTAAGCTCACAGGCGGACATGTGAGGTGAACTCAATCTCGCCATCCAACGCCCAAGAGAGCAGTAGCGTAAAAGCAGAACAAATAAATAGTAGTATTTTTCCACAAGGACCTCTAACAGAAGCTGTCACTGTTGGTTAGAATAGAATACAGTGAAGAGAAAAACAGCTTGTGCCTAGCAGCTGGGAACCCTTCTGCAACAAGGGACTGAAAACTGCACCAAGTATGTGCAGCAGTAAGGAGCGACATAGCGCAGGAGCATTTCTTATTTGCTCTTAAGAACATTTGGGTATGCTCTTGAGAAAATAGCCTCATTTACATGTAAAAGGGCAGGGTTCGGGGATGAAATCTTAAACCTTTGAAATCCAAGGGAGGCTTGATGCTCTTACCCAGGCATAAAATGGCTGATGAAAGGACCTGCCATTGCATGCACTTCAGTGGATCTTTCCTTCCAACACACTCTTCCAGTTCAATATGCAGGTTGTCAGAATCTCCCTTGTTTTGATGTTACCTTGACAGCCCTTATCTTACCTAATGCATTCATCACCTACTAATACACTGCTATGGACTCTTAAATTCAAAGTGGATAACAATGTCTTTCCCTACAGAAGTGTTACCTATTGTATTTAGTTTGCAGTTAAAGCAGAGGAATAAAAGGGATTAATGGAAAAAAATTAAATTGCTCCCTCAATAACTTCATACATGCTGATAAAATTTATTAGTAAAAAGGTAGAAAATGGTGAAGAAAAAGCTTCTACTGACTGAATCACAACAGAGGATTTTGTTAAAAGCGTTTTTGAGAGGAACGGACAGATGCAATTCAAGTACAACCTGAAAGTCAGGTACCTCGAACAAAAGGCACATGTCCTTCTGCATTTCACAATCTAAATCTAGCGCAACTCAAGGAACTCTCATAAAATATTCAGAAGACAGGTCCTCTCCTGACCCACCTCCTGCCAACTGTCTAAAAGGCTAGACAACAAAGGGGAGTAGAATGAAGGTCTGGGCAGCTACCATTGCAGCTAGTGTACATTAAACTGCACAGAGAAGAAGACTGTTTCACAAACATACCGAATTTGTTCGTTTTCGTTTCCAACAGTCAGGATTTAAACGTTTCTGTTCCTCTGCCAAGGCCTTGGCTTCTAGTGTGTACATCCGTCTTTCTTCATTTTTCATTTTCTTCCACCTGTCACCAAGTATCACACTTATGGCTCTGCAAGATAGATGTTTACAGTAGGTCAGGAGAGGGTGTTAACAAATAGTCTTATTATTTTCTTCTTTATCTCAGCACTTAAGACAAAAGTTAAACACGGAAATAATGCATACAGGGGAAATCGACTGTATCTTTAAAAACTATTTTTTTAAAAACGATCATGCTTCTTGATCTTACTCTTGTACTTCTTGTAACAGCTGAATAGCCGAGACTTCTGTGTGAGCTGAGCATGGGTCAATGCACATTCTAACGTTTCAAAGCATGTACATTTGAACACACAGCAACTGACACAAGCCAGCAAAATAGGGATGTTAAAAAAAAACAAAAAACCTACCACCAAATGGTAACTCACATTTGTATTGCTCTACTTTTATATGATAAGATTGTGACAGATTTGCTGCAAATATGTTCTCTAATAATTAGGGCAATGATCTGAACATGACCTCAGCCAACAAGTATTTGGTTAGCTACAAACCCCCATTCCTCTTTAAAAGACGTGTGACTTCCTCCACCTTTAATCCAGACTGGGCAGAACACACTGTAAATTCCCATTCACGTGCAAGAAGAACCATTTGTTCTAAAACCCCTATCATCGTTTCCAGAAGCTGAATTAATTGCTTTTTCCACTCCTAATAATACTGTCTTTGTACAGTATTTCCCCATATTATCATGCCAAATTGCTTAACTGCACTCCCAAATGTTGGATCAATATTCCTTTATAGCTTAAACTCCATCCTTTAACTGAATGAAAATCTCTAGACAACAGCTCTTTTATCAGTGACGATTACTAACCTATTGAGTAGGCATGCTTTGGCTCACATTAGTCAGTTCTATGGCCAGCTTGGGAAAAAAGGTGCATACAGCTCAGTACTTTATCACACGGAAAAGTTCCTTGCTGCCAGCCAAGCTATTCATAGACTTTCTAACAGGATCAAGAAGATCAGTGCCATCAACCATTTCCACAGTATTTCACATACAGCAATTCTGAAGGCTTTTCTGCAACATACCAAGAAAATGGAATTTAATCCTGCAACACCATGTAGTACTGTCTGGGCTTCCACAAGCTGCAGAGTACTTGGGGAACACAGCGAAGTACCCCATGGGGGCTGCCATTAAGCCCACTGCTGCCACATGCTCTGATGACTCCTTAGCCTAACTGATGGAGCTGCAACGAGATCCTATCAACTTCAAATCCATTTGCACAGCTTGTGTCTCTTTGACAAAGGATTTCTGGTTTTCAGTGTATTTGGTCCCTCATCGGAAGTAAACAGGCTACGGTTTGGCAGTATCCAGAGGCAAACCGACAATCCCAGAAACCTGTCTAGTTTTGGTGACCAGTTTGTACTGGGTCACTCATATCCCCAGGAAAGAACAAGATAACCCAGAGAAAGCAAGTTTCCTGAAAAAGCCACTGCATTTCCAAACAAAAACAGAGCATGAAATCTCTGTATTTCAAATGCAAAAAAATATGCATTTTATACCACTGAAGAAAAAAATGCACTGGGGCACTGACAGTACAGATCTCTAAGTTTCAAAAGCTTGAAAATCTAATGCAGAGACAAAACCTCAATTTCTCCACAGAAATAGTTCTGCGAGCAAACCAGAGACTGAAAACATGTAGAGAAATTTCCTGACATAAGAGAAACCCAATTCTCCTAACCAGAAACAAGTAAGAAAAAAAATCACCATACTCCATTGCTGCCTTGGGTGTCCTTCACCACATCAGAATGTTGTAGTGCTCTGTACACTGCCTTTGCCCTCTTAAAAATGCTGTAAGATACCCAACAATATTTTAGCAGTAGATTAACACGCAGGATGCAATCCCTTATACTGCGATTAATTCAAAAGAAATTGTCAAACTGTAGCTGAGAATGTTCCAAATTTAGTAAGTAATAACAAATGCTGTTACTAGGTTCAGATGATTTTCTTCATCTTTAGAATGTATGCTACTCACGATATTCAAGTATTTCTGAATGCACAATTGAGTTCACCTACAGTTCCAGTGAGAGTCTAGAAGAAACAAGTGCCACCCTAACACAGTATCTCAAGTGCAGTCTCGCAGTCCACAGTATGCTTGAGTATCATGTGAATGCTGACTTGTGTTCTGAGTGTCTGCAGCTCACTATCTTGTTGATATGGCTTGAGCTACTTTGGCTCAGAAGAAACTGCTTAACTCTGTCCTTTCATGCACAAGAAAAAATAACTAGCAAACACAAGAGCTCCAATGCACAGAAATGGGTACTGACCCTTACTTGGGAATCTGAAAATGGTACATACACATTTACATTAAAAAAAAACACACGAGAATGGCCTCTGAGCAGCATACTGCCCCAGCAACACTTACATGACAATAGCTGAATGCCTGTCAATCAGTGATCACAAACTCTTATCACTTCTTCTGTACTTACTGAGAAACTGCCTCTAAAGAGTACCATGAGCAATGCACTCTGAGGCATGCTTGTACCTCTGTCATCACTTTCCTTCAAGGTAAACCTGCTCACTGAAATGTTTGACTTATTGTCATATTCATCTAGCTGCAGCTCCAGTTCACTGCATCCATTTGATATCAACATTTTAAATTAAATATATAAGCATTGTAAACTTCCCTAGCTAACATTCTGTTCCGATTCTCACTTGCAGTTGAAATGAATTTCAAGGCAGCAGATGTGCTTCACTGAAATGACTATAAATGCTGAAGAATACACAAGACTGGTCAGGATTTAAGGCTGCAGTACTTGCATGGTAGCATTTTATTTCTCAACAGCACCTACAGCCTCCTTACTAGAACATTATAAAACAGCCAAGGCCCTCTCAACCTTGGCTTTTACCAAATTTAGTATTGATAAGATCAGTGCATGTTCATGCATTTTTGTTTATATTTACAAATCCACAATTAGCACAAAATTATTTAAAATATATCTAACAGAAATCTTTATAGAAAAGAAGTGTAGACATGAACATGCATATAGATAAAACCAAAAGGAACAAACCAACACAGAACCCTCCTACAAACACATGCTCACATGACTCTTCCCGCAAGTTTCATCAGACTGTTGAATGCCTTTAGACAAGCAAAATCTGGCAATGTATTGTTTGGCTGAAGAACTTTCAGATACCCTAACAACTGGTACTCTGTCAGTATGATACACAGAGTGAGAAAAAAATAAAATAGTAATTCCGTTGAACAATTTGCAATAGTATGTCAAGAGTCTCTGAGAAGAATGAGAAATTTCCTTTTTCCATTACCACACATGAGCAGAGAGCGGTAGTTTTCCCCATGAACATTTCTCATCAGTGTAAACAAAGACTGTTGCTTATTTGTGACTCTGCTGTGCACATATATACATGTCAGTTGCTTTTACCCAAATGCTTTCTCAGAAGGTAAGTTTGCCAAAAATGGCTTATGTCAAATTTGCTGAGTATTTTCAATATTTAAACTCTGCCCATAAACAAAGTTTTGTGTCAGCACCTTTCAAAACTTGATCCTGAAACAAAATACACACATTTTATTTCTGTACAAAATTGAGTCCACTTAAACTGAAAGGTGGTACACAGATAGTCTGCTAGCTCACCAGTAATAACAAAACTACAGTTTTAGACCATTACCTGTTGTCTTTCCCTGGATACATCTGAGTATATTCAACTCTGTATTTTTTGGCAAAAAGCATGAAGGCATTCATTGGTCTTTTGCACTTGTTTGGAGAAGTGGCACTCACAGTACTTGCAGTCCCTGAGCTGTGGCTTTTGCCAGCCTTGCTGCACAAAGAATTGGAGGAAAGTTGAGTCGATGCAGTAGAGGCACAGTTTTTACTACTGCATTCTGATCTCTCGGTATCTTGGTGGTTTGATCCTCCACAAGACAGAGAAGCGCGACGCTGGCGAGCCATGCTGCTTAGCACATAAACTGCAGAGGAATCCATTGGTGTAAAATCATAACTACGAGAAAAAGATAGATCATAAAATGGTCAAGTTATTTTCTTGTAAAATCCCTACACAGCGGTTCATTGTTCATCTATACTACATTTCTAGTGTTCTGGTCCCTTTGGTGTAACAATGACTTGTGTCTGATACAGATGTCAGTGTGAAAAACAAACAAACATTGTAATTATACACAATCTTCAAATTTCATCCTCTTTCAAAATAAGATCTTTTTCTTTATGCTTCTACCCTTAGGATAAAACAAATCTGGTCAGTAAACGACAGGTATTGAAAAGGGTAACTGATGTCAGAAGAGTAGGTATTAAGGTCACTTGAAAATAAGTATTAATTGCAAATATGAAAGCACTATATTAAAATATATTATATATATACTATTATACAAATAACCTCTCTAGGCAGCTAAATGCATGTAATTTTAAAGACAAACCTTACACTGAAATTAAAACAGACCCATGATGTTGAAAACTATTCGATTCGAAACTGACAAATATCTGCCCTCTAGTGACAAAACCGTGAGATACATCGACATTTCAACAGCGAATGAGTTGTTTCCACACATCTTAGACCTCCATATTCCATAAACTTTTGATTTTTGGTTGACCAGCAACAGCAATTAAAATCTAATTGCAGATCAGACCGGGAAACATGGGCTATACTGTCTTTAGCTTGCTATATGGGGAAACCACACTTGCAAAGTTACCACTCAATCATAAATCTAAAGCATTAAGTTACCACCACAACCCCTAGGGCTCCATTTATTCACTGGTCAGTGTGGCTAGTTGCATAATTTATGGAAAAAAATAAGGGCTCTGAGAAGCTTTTTTTCCAAACACAAAATAGAACTACTAGCAAGGCAATATGCCAAGTGGTAGTCCAGCTCGCACCTGCAAAGGCAGCTCCTTTATGTGGGACAGAACCAAAACAAGGGTGGAGGCTGAAGAGCTGGCTGCTAAAACCCTTAGAAAAACAACAAAGAAGGGATGATGTGGAAAATCTTGTAGGAAGTTCACAGGATAATGAAAAAGGACCTCTCTGTTCTATAAACAGTCCAGAACCATTCCTATCAACACTCCTATCAACAGGATTTTGAATTTTTCTGTCCTGCTAACCACAGCTGCTGCCACATCCCCCTTTCTCAGTGACTTACTCCCTTCTGCCCAGAAAGAGAAATAACAAATTTGAAGTGTCCAAGCAGCATTCATCTGGCCTGCAGTATGGGTAAGGGAGCCTTAAGACAAATTTCTTCAGATGTCAATGTAGTAACTCTAACAGCTCTCTACAGCTCTAGTTCATTGAAGTTGGTAAGAAGGGAAAAAGACAGCAGACAAATAAAGACAAGCAGTCTGAAATCACTTTCTATGCCAGAACAAAAATCATACAAGAACTCCTAGGGCTTGCACTTCAAACAGCATTTTAAATTCACTTTTTCTATTGTAAAAAAAATCCAAGCCAACCAAACCCAACTGGACTAAAAACAGATGCTAAAAGAAAGTAGCATCACAGGAGACAGTTTACTAAACAGAAATATTTGAGTAATACTATTTCCTTAGAATCACAGAATACTTTGTTGGACAGCACCTCTGAAGGTTATTTTGTTGAATCTCTTGCTCAAAGTAAGGCAAACCTCAAAGCTAATAAAACTTTGAAGTTAGTTTAGTTTGATATACTACAAAAGAATCATAAAAAGCAGAAAATACAGAAATACTAAGAACTAACTACTGAAGTGTACCATAGCACATGCATTTATTACGAAGAAACACCTCAGGTAATTCAGATACACAGCTACACATGAAGCACAAGTTAACTGTTGGCTATTGTGGGAAAACCACAGTAGGTTTTTCAAATATAACCTTCTTTATCTGAAGAATTCATACAGATTGTATTTTTACTGCTCTACTGAATCTGTGTTAAACTGTCCTATAAAGGGGCTAAAAAGTGATTTCACTCCAAGATATTACTTTGTCATTTAGCAGAGCGCATAATTACACACCATTCCTAGCGTTTGCTGTTTATTTTTCCCTCTTGTTCATCTTACAGTACCAAAAGTATTCTTTGTTCTACATAATGCTTCAAATTCTTGCAGACTTAAGGTGCCTACTCATTAAATACAAGAACCACTGAAGCCACTTTATCCAAAAATTACCTTTTAAATGTATCAAAAACACCTGAATCATCAAAGTTAATGGCATCAGGGTGTCCAGGAGGTAGACACAGATCTCCAAGATGCATTTCACAGCATGGAATGCCATGCTGTACCACAGTCAAGCTTGGATAAAAAGATGACCAACCTGAAGTGGTAAAGAGTTAAATTAGACAAATGGCCAGACAATCTCTCTAGTTCTTAACTGGAGCAATCCTATCATTTTATAAAAACATCCTGATGGAGTTTCCTGCACCCAAAACAAAAATCAGAAACACTTGCTCAGGGAATTCTTACTGCAATTTGTTTATTTGTATCTTGTTCTAGCAAAAGAAGTACTGAAAACCTGGAAACTTTTATCACTAGAAGCTCACGTTTAACATGTGAGAAAAACCTTCCTTGTTTGCAGCTTTCTCCCCCCGGTTTATTTGCTCCATTTTCATAAACGATCAAGTCTTCCCTTAAGAAATATGCAGTATTTCTGTAGGCTTATAACTTTACAGCTTTGCTCAAATTCTGCATTTCTTTACAAGATTTCTTCACAAGGAACTGATTCTACAACACTGCTTTTAACAATTTCTTCAATAACACAGGATACCAGTAAAATCTGCAAACACTTGCTAAGAATATTTTATTACATAACCAGGTATACTTGTAGTTGTTCATACCTTTATTTTTAACATAAAAAGGATGATCAAGTCTGCATTCTACTGTGAGCAAGCCATCTTCCACTGTGCCAGGGTCAAAAGTCAGCTTCAGCACTGACTCACCAAAGGAAACGCTTTCTTCATGAGAAATCAACTTCAAACCATCAGAACCATATCCCTGTAAACACACATACAATTAAAAAATTTCCCCTAGGGAAAGCATGTACTGTGTATACTATAGGTGCATATTCACCATCTTACATTAAAAGTACCAACACTGTAAGTCCTCTTGATACAAATTAATAAAAACTATGTAACATTCAAACTACACCTAAATTAATTCAGATAAATTGCTTTACAGCATGACAGTCAAATAGCACAGTTATCTACTGTAGACAAGTTTAGTATAAACCCTTCTTCCTGAGACAATAATTAAAGCCACTAGGATAACATAGGAAACTAAACGTTTGCAGCAAGTATTGAGATCAATCTGACAGAACTAACAGCTACCTTGTAAGGACTCTCCTGGAGATTTTCCTCTTTTCCACAGCTTTCAGATCTTGCAAAATCCTCAACATCCTGCCATTCATTATTGTGTCCTTTGTGAAAGCACAGGCGAGAGCCTAACAGATGTTTTAAAAACGCAAAACACAGTCTTATGTAAAAAAGTCTGTATTACCAAAATGAAAAAAAAACACAAAAAAACCCCAACACCAAACAACCCACAAGACAAAGAAATACTTATTTGATGAAACAAGTTATTTTACCTTTTAAAAAACAATGCCAAACAGTTGAAGGCCAGGAATGGCACCATCCTAAATCATCGTCATCTGAAAGTGATGACATGCAAAAAATGCCAGATTCTGATTCACTATTCACCTATAAAGAAACAAAACGGTGTTGGTATTATAGCACAGAAGATTTTAGGGCTCCCCTCGCAAGTCTTTAGACACATTCTCTAACCTGCTTCAATGTCGTCATTTTGCCTTCAACATGAGTAAGAATATTACATGAAGGCAAAAATCAAAGAATGCAATGAATGTGAATGCAGTATTTTAATCTTCTTTTTACATCTGCCATCCCAATTTTTTTTGGGTTTCATTCCCTGAGTTTCATTTTACATCTACAGAGTATCTTAATCGTAGGTACAAGCATTTGTTATCATCACTTGGTGATCCGCGCACGGCCATTCAAAGTACACATTAGTCTACAGTTGATTACTGAAAAACTGTGAAGCCAAGTCAGTTCTACATAGATCACTTGGAAAATGTCCACCCTGTCTTTTAACAGATGAGTTTCAGACACAAATTAATACACAGGAAATGGAGAAGCACACCTGACAGGTTTGGGGTATCTAAAGATTTGCAGTTAAACTGAGGAAGCATAGTCTGGGGAATCAGGAAGTGAGGTGCATTGTGAACTGGTTGAAGGAAAAAAGTCAAAGAGTTGTGGTCAATGGGACACAGTCTAGCTGGAGGCACATATCAAGTGGAGCTCCTTAAGGGTTGGTACTGGGACCAGTACTACTCAATATATTTATCAACAACCTGAATGAGGGAACAGAGTGCACTGCCAGCAAGTTTGCTGATGACAGAAAACTGGGAGGAGTGGCTGACACACCAGAAGGCTGTGCTGCCATTCAGTGAGATCTGGACAGGGTGCAGAGTTGGGTGGGGATAAATTCAGTGAAATACCACAAGTGTAGAGTCTTTTATCTAGGAAAGAACCTCATGTACCAGTTCAGGCTGGGGTCTGATCCAACAAAAAGCAGCTCTGGGGAAAAGGACCTGGGAGTCCTGGTGGACAACAGGATGGCTCTGAGTTAGCAATGCGCCCCTGTGGCCAAGAAGGCCAATGGCATCCTGGGGTATATTAGAAGGGATGTGGCTAGCAGGTCAAGAGAGGTTCTGCTTCCCCCTCTACTCTGCCCTGGTAAGGCTGCATCTGGAATAGTGTGTCCACTTCTGGACCTCTCAGTTCAAGGAAGGGAATGCATGAAAGAGTCCAGCACAGGGCAACAAGGATGATTATGGGAGTGGAACATTTCCCTTATGAGGAAAGGCTGAGGTAGCCGTGTCTCTAGCCTGGACAAGAGGACACCGAGGGATGATCTCACTAATGTTTATAAATACATGAACAGTGAGTGTTGGGAGAATTGAGCTAGGCTCTTCTCAGTGAGGTCCTCATATAGGACAAGGGGCAATGGGGAGCACAGGAGGTTCCATGTAAACATAAGGAAAAACTTTATCACCATGAGGGTGGACAGAGCACTGAAACAGGCTGCCCAGAGAAGTTGTGGAGTCTACTTCACTGGAGATGTTAAAAATCTGCCTGGATGTGTTCCTGTGTAACCTACTCTAGGCAATCCTATTCTAGAAGAGGGATTGGACTAGATGATCTTTCAAGGTCCCTTCTAACGCCTAGTGTTCTGTGATTCCATGAAAAAGGAGATGGTTCCCGATTTCTTTTTCAAGACAACAAACAATTCAACACAGTTTTAAAAAGCTTGCTAAAGAAGGAAACAGAAGAAAAGCAGAGCTTTCTTAGGATGTGATCACAAAAATGTGGAATCTATAATGCAGCACTATAACCCTACTGTGCTGGATAAAACAAAAAGTAACAGAAAATCTATATTAAATAAAAATAGTATTAAAACTAAACAGATAATTGTTTTATTAGAAACTATTTTTTATTTTCAAAAACCTTAATCGTGTATCTTCAGGAATGTTTTGAAACCACTCACCCTTTCATGTCTGACTGGTGTTTCATCCAAATCATTCTTGGAGAAATTAGGATCATCCTTTGAGGATCCTGGTGGAGGACGTGCATAGGAATGTAAACTTTTGCTCGTAGCGATTATGTGAACGGGAGATGATCTACAACAGAAACGTGTATTTTAAAATTTTTCAGATTAAGACAAGACTTTGCTGCCATTACTCTAAAATGCTTTTATTTAACAAATATTTCTCTTCGTATGAGCTGAAATCCAAACAAAACTTCCCACACAGCAGTATGCAAATGGAATGATCAAAGTGTATCAGCTCAGGCAAAGGCAGTATTTAGCATAACTCCTGCATAGTTTCTATATACCACCCAAATGACAGTACTATCACCACGTCAGCATCTCCTTGTCATAATGAAGTTTTTACCAATACCTTGAAGAGAATATCCCATTCTTAATCACATCTGCTGTGTCCTGATGGTCTAAATCCCACCTGTATTATTTTCATATTATTATAAACCTGAGACCACAGCTGTACACTAAACGGTGAAGCCCAGAAATATCTCTAAGATTTAGCACTGCTTCCCAGAGGCTTACAGAATTTACAGCTCTCATATCTGAAACAGTAACAAAACCGCATTAGACTAGCTCTTTAAAAAATGGAAGGTCAATGGACTAGTAAGTATTAAGAATTTAATGTAATAAATTTAATCTACTGCTTCAAAATAGGTAAATGTCTACAATTTCTGAGCCTTCTGTGGTTAGGCACTGTCCTTATACTATCCAAACTCATTCATGGCTGGCAATCAAGCAGCTCTTGCAAGAGGCTCTGGAATGAGTCGTGCAGTCTTCCACACAGAAAATAAGTTACTATACAGAAAAGATCAAAACCAGGGTTCCAGTCCTAAGTCAGAGGTGTAGAAGGAAATGTTTCTGGAGACGTAACACTACAAATCTAAAGAGTTCAAAACTGAAATGTATGTCAGTACCTGTTATAAAAAGAGCACTGCATCAAAGGGCTCTGTGGACTTGTGGCTATATTTGCTAATTCTGTCAACCAGTTCACCCCATTCTCACAAGAGTAAGAATTTTCTGAATTGCTGTTTGAGGTATGTTGGTTCCATGAAGGCCTTGAACATTCCTGATGTGAAACATCAGCACCAAGCTGGAAAAGTGCAGGTGGGGTAGAATCTGTCTGCACAGCCTGTAGTTCAGGAAGATCATCTACAAACAGACACATAAATTATCATTGTTATACCCACTGATAAATTTCAGTTGACACCAAATCTCATAAATAAAAAATCAAAAAGGAACTACAACAAAGTAGTTATAATATTTTCTCATATCATAATTGCCAACATTTCACAAACCCTATTCATAATACTGAAAATGGCCACAGAAATTATTACATTTGTAGTCTACTATACATTCATACAAGCAACTTGGGAAAAACATTAAGTAACTAGTAATTCTGGCTTTTAAGGTTTTTACTGACTAGTTTCCACAGAACTGTACTGCAGAATTACGCAAAAGTAGTAACATACTTCACTACAATACTAAAACATGCATCAAAAAGCAACTAAATTAATCAGTCCTAGCAGGTATGAACCTAAAAATCAACAACATCAGGGGCTGTAAAAGGTTAAAGTTTTTGGTATTTCCACCAGGGAAACAGAATTAAGTAACTCAGAAGTCCAGAGAGCTGTGTGTTACAGCCTGGTAGGCGTGAATTCCTGTCAATAATCTACGTGTTTCACACGTGCATATTATACAGAACAGCAGAAGAGTGCTCAGCTTGTTAATGACGTCTGTGTTACATGCTGTTGTGTAACTAAGTATTGTTATTCTTAATCACTCCATTACTTCAATTAAATGTGTTAAATATTTCATTGATTATACCAATACTCTCTAAGCACATGCAATTTCCCCATAGCATTGAAGTTAAATATTCCTTTAGACCAGAATCTCTATTTGCAGCTAATCTAAAGCAGACTAATTTCCCTTAAGGAGGAGCTCTTGAGCTTTCTGCTTGTTATTCTTCAGTGAAAAAACGCTCCTCTGGAGATCAGGAGCAGAAACCTGTAGCTCTTAGTTCAAGAGCACACTTAAGTCAACTAGCCAGCAGAGCTGGAAATGGGTTAAGGGTAAAAGTGACTGCAAAGTAAAACCTTCGGATATCACAATGCACTGTAATATTCCCTGCCCTACTCAAGTTTAAAAATCAGTAACCTCACTTACCCAACTTCCAGTAATTTCACTATAGGATAACTATAATGAACATTATAATTTGGCTTTTTTTGAAAAAGTCATGTTATTTACCAAGTTCCATGTGTTCATCACAGGATGCATATCCAGGAGAAGAAGGCAGGTTTTCATTACACTTCAGCAACTCCAGTGACTCATTCATCCCTGAAGTTCTCTTGTCCACTACCAGAAGGAGTTTTTGAACTGCATTAGGCATCTGATTTGTCTTCACTTCCCACACCATGTTAGGATGCTCCGAAGTATCTGACTTTAAAGAAACAGAGGTTAATACTTGTGCAAAAAAAAGATGGTTTAAGTTGCATTTGACAAGCTACCAGAACCCTAAATCCTCCATAACCTGTTGAGAATCACTGCATAATTTAGCTTGAATTGGATATCCACAAATTATCTGGTACAATCCTTGCAGAAAGCAGAGTCAACTCTGAAGTCAGATGAGGCAGCTTGGAGCCCTGCCCACTTAAGTTTCTACTGCCTTGAATAACAGAGATTCCCTGAGCCTGTTTCAGCAACCAGTCTTGCTGTAAAGAAGTTGTTCCCTACACATGGCTTGAACTTCACTTTCTGTAGCTTGTCCTTGTTGTCTCCAAGAGTCTGAAGTCATCTCCTTCATTACCACTCAAGCCAAGGTAAACAATGTTGGTACCCTGAACCACATGTCCTGTCACAGAAGGCAATCAGATGTATCTGACAAGATTTGATTCTCTACATCTTCCTCCTTGAAGCCAATGTGACATCTTTTTTCCAGTTATTGGGAGCAGTCTTGCCACCAAATCCACTGCCTTTTGGAGACCATCCTCACCAAGACACTGGCCAGCTCCCAGGACACATCCCACACTGTCTCACCAACCTCTGCATTTGTGACTGGCTCACAGAACTGGCCTGCCCTAACTTGCTCTTCATTTACTGTAGACAAAGTACCACCTTGCTCTGTCAGACAGTTACTAGGCCTAGAGACTTAAGGAACCTGGCAAGAGGCCCTGCAAATGAAAACCGAAGCAAAGATACCATGCTCCACCTTTTGACATAAGATCTCCTACAGCATTTAGCATCAGGCCCATGATTCCCCTAGTCACCCTTTCACCATTGGTGCATCTGCAGCAGCCTTTTCCACTGCCCTTCACATCCCTTGGTATCTCAACTCTTAAGTAACACCTCAAACACATTTGACTACTAACATCCTTAACTGTGTTGTAAATGGAAGGAAAAAGAAACCCCTACTAGCAGATTTCACTGCAGTTCTGTCTCCCCAAACTCCAGTATTGTAGCATTTATACCACAAGAAATACTTAGACAGAACTGTGGAATTATTCTACCTAATCACTGTCTCTATAATATGAAAAACAAGATTATCCAGTCTTTAGTAATTTGGTTATCTACTGTTCTTTTCAGATGACAATGATGAATTAAATTCGACATAACCTCATTACTTTAATGAAGTGTCAATGAAAGAGTACATGAGTCCCTCACAAAACAGTAGAAAACAGATCTTATTAGGGAAGAAAATGTGCAAAGCCAACCACATGCATGCCCACTTAGTAAGCTATTACGCATCACATTAGAGACATAAACAGGTAAAAACAACAAACCAGTATCTTCATATGTAACAGTAAGCCTATGATCCTAAAAATTCCGTAAATGTATAAAATCATCTGGTAAGAATTATGAAAAAAGATAGCTTTATTTTAATGAACTCTAAAAATGCATTGTGTGTATACAGCTGACATTAACAGTATTCCATTTTTTTACTTCCATTTATTTTGCAGTTTGCCCTATACACAATATAGTTAATTTGTATTTGGAGTATTTGTATACTCTGTATTACGTACTGGCCCCACCAGAATAGGCCTGACCTAAGCTGTAATTTTTTTTTTTCCATTTAAAATCTTTTCATCGCCTAGTCTTTCAAATACACACAAAACACACAATACACACACACACACACTTGCATTCCAAACATACAAAGACGTCTCATTCTACTCAAATGGCATGACTATAAAAAATACAATGATGCAATTCTGATTTTAGGGGGTGAAGATGGAAGGTAAATGAGAATGCAAAAATCAAATAATCAATGGCATGTGTATTTCACCTCTAAGAAGCATCTTCAAAGCAAATTACTCCTCTATTGCCCATGAGAGACAATTAAATTATGTAACATCCCAAAAACAGAAAGCTCCATTTCTGAACAAAAATACCAGAATTCAGCAGAACAGGTCAGAATCTTGACTATCTCAGTCTGAAATGCCACTCCCTCTTTTTTTTTTTATGTCCTTCCTTTCTCTACCTCTGCATTACTTCCTCCCCCAACATTTTATTCCTCTTTTTTCCTTCTCTCTCTTCCTTTCCCCTTTTTCTGCCCAAATGAACAAGCTAACTTACTTATTTTGGGAATGCTACCTTCACGTTCCCTCCAGCTGACTGCCAGGTTGTGAAAGTCCTGGTATCCCAACACACCGAAGTAAAATGCCCAACTTTCTTTTTATATTACTTGATTTAGATCTGCTTTGGGCATTATGTGCTTCTCTCATCCTCACTCTTTCAATGCTTGAGAACACTAAGGAGAACGGCCATTAATTAACTTGCAAAGATTATTTTTTTAATTTGACGTCATGGTCAAAGCTTGTTATGATATATGCTTTCTTAATGATATGCTTCTCAGGACTGTAATTGCTGTCATTTTCTTTGGTGGCTAAATTTATTTATTACTTTATGAAAGAATAACAATACTACCAAAAAGTTTACTGGCTAAGCCACATCTACTTTTGAGCGACAAAAATAAAGACAGGCAGAGAAGAGATTCAGCAGGAACTGAGCAGCGTTCACCCAAACCACACTGTGCAGGAATGCCTGAGTGGTAGTGATTCCCGTGGCTTTCCTTCTGGTATTTGCCTTCCTTTCCCCAGCCTACCGCCTAAGTTTCAGGCCAAGTGTATGCCTGCAGCAATTCACTGGATAGTTTTAATATGGAATACAGCTCTGCCAAGTAAAACACAACATACTGGCAAAACTGGATCTTCACCAGACTTCTACTGGCACAGCCGCTTTGATCAAGCATTCTCGCTTCACATCCCAAATTCGCACAGCTGTGCCAGAAAAACGCTTCAGAGGCGCAGCCTTAGAGGAGCACAGAACATGATTCATGATGTTTTTGCATAGACGGCCTTTTAGCACTGCACAGGCCGAACCGCAGATTTACCCAACACTACTGGATGTCTTTCCCCTCCCACCCTCGCACAGGACGGCCCCGGAGGAAGCACTGCCCTCTCCACACCATTTAGCCACCCTTCGCAAAACAAAGTGTACTTCGATTATATAAGGAAGATATTTACAGCAGAATTGGAAGGCGTTTTAGCACGTGTCAGTACGTGACCCCCAGGGAATGGCCGGCAGCCACCCGGGCGGCTGAAGGGGAGCTCTGTCCTCCGGCAGAGCCCCTTCCGTGGCGCGCCCCGGCTGCAGGGAAGCCCCCGGGCCTGCAGTCAGGCCAAGGCCGCACCCGGAGCGCACTCCCCCAACCCCCGCCCGTCATGTGATCCCGGCCTGGACGCTGCCCTTGTTTATAAACTTCTGCCGGCACCGCGCATGCGCGCAAGGCCCCATTCATTCTCAACTGCGTAACAGCTCGGACCGCTTGGGAGGGCAGACGTCGAGGGCGCCTGCCGAGCCCCAACGCCCGCCGTTACGCGTCGGGCAAGGACGCTCTACCGTGCTGACACGAGGCTCACACGGCTCAAAGCTCCCCGCGACCTTCTTTCCCAAACAGTCGCTACTCTCCGCGGCGGGGCAGAGCGCCCTCGCTCTGACAGAGTGGGGCGGACGGGCGCTCCCTGGGGAAATAAAAATAATGGGGGGACAGACGTTCTGTTTCGCTTGTTTCCCTGGGGTGGTGCACCAGCAGAAAGACCCCAAGAGGATCCAGCGCCCCCGCACACTCCATGGGACTTAGCCCAACAGTGTAGGAGGGTGGCGGCTCCGCCGGGCCGGTGAGAGAAGGCGCTCGGTAAACAATGTACAAGCTCGCAGTGCTGCCAACAGACAGAACCCAACGGCTTCCTCAAGTAGGCCCGCGGCCGCTGTTGCTCCCCTCTAGCCCAGCGGACTCCCTCCCTCCCCCGCCGGGGCCTCGCAGACCCCCAAAAGCGGCAGCTCCAAACTTTGTAACACTTACCAAACCCGTCGCCATTACCAAATTGCCCTCGTCTTCCCCC